>JARHVA010001175.1:1085000-1522500 GCA_037957365.1 Torreya grandis | reverse complement strand
ATAATTAGTAAACTAACATAGTTACAAAAAAATTAGTAAGATCAGAAATATAGATAATAAAATTATAAATCATAAATTACTCTATCAAATTTAAAGAGAATGTGAAGCTAACCTTAGTCAAGAATTAATACTAAGAGAAAGAAAAAGTAAACTAGATTAAATACTAATCTAAGAATAACATACATAGAAAGATAACACAAATATAAAGTAAAACTATAAAATAAACATATAAATAAAGGATGAAATAAAACTATCAATGAAAGAGTTAACTCAAGTGTATATGAAAATTAAATATTTATTGAGAAAAATATGTATTCAATATTGTATAAAAATAACTCTTAGAATAATAATCATTATGCAATGACAACCCAACAATATTTTCATAAGAGATACAAAGTATTTATTGTCATTAAAAAAAATGATTTATGCACATATGAATACATGTTATACAATAATAAAATGAGTTATTACTTGAAAAAATTCCTATAATTGGTTATAAATTAAATAATAAACCTAGATATACTTATGTGTATGAATAAAATTACTTCACCATTAGAGAATATGTCATTCTATCTTCTTGTAAGTGATCTTCTTTCAAAGAGATATGTCATAGAAAGAAAGCTTAAAATAAATTTGAAATCAAAGAGGTCATGTACATATATGTTATTTATCCCTTTTTAATGTCCTTCAAGTATCATTTTAAATATTCTATATTTAGAGATAGTTATACTTTAAGTTATAACTAAATTTTAGTTAACTAGTTATTAAAGTTAATTAGATTTAATAGAAGTTAACTTCTTTGTAACTTTATAATAAGTTCATAATCTAAACTTATTTAAAAGTAAGTTCATAAGAATTTTATGAGACTTGAGAGAAAATAATAATTTAAATAAAGACCAAAGATTATTTCTAATGGGTGGGGATTTAACTTAATTTTAAAATAACTTAAAAAATTATTAACAAGTTATCATGTAATTTAAAGAATCATTATGACTAGTCCTAATGATTTATTCCATTTTTTTCATTTAATAATTTTACACCTTCATTTTAAAAATAATATAACTATAGAAATATGATCAATATATCAAATGTACACTAAAATTTATAGTCATATCACATAATACCATAAGATCAAACTAAAAAGAAAAATGGTGACATAACCAAGTGATTAGAACTGAGATATGAGACTGTATGTAGCAGATTATGAAAAATAATACTATACTATAAGATCAAAATAGTAAGTATCCCTATAAAAAAACTATCAAGTCTACAAAGTGAATCCAGTGAAAATTATTGAAAAGAAACAAAATCATGAGGATAGAATAGAATAATTATTACTCTTCTAAATCTTCCTCATCTAAAATTGAAACAACCCTAAAAGCAATTTTAGGATTTGTTAACAGAGTACATAATGGAATTGTGTGTTGAACCCACTACACCACTCTACCAAGCATACCACATCAATGGTGTCTTACACCATCATAAATAGACTGGGTCAATGAGATACTTATGCCAAGATGGCCATCATTAGAGGATTCCATAAAGAAAAGGGGTTGCCTAAAGTATGAAACACCATTCAAGGGGTATTAGTGTGTGGGCCCACACTAATAACCTCATAACCTTAGAAGGCACTTAGTTTCCCCATTGAATCACCTAGGGATCCTTAGCCAAATATAAGTATCTGATAACCATATACAGTTATGACTTGATAACTCATGAGGTAAGAAGGTTCACTCAAAACCTTGGATATCCTTAACTAGGTTACTAACCTAGAGTAAGATTCAACATAAAAATGAGTCAATTTTTGGCTAACTTTAATTATATCAACTTGATAACAAGGAGGTACCATAATAGGTACAATGGGCCCTAAAAGGGGGACCAAGGTACCAACAAGCCAAGCCTTGGCTTATGAAAACCTTATAACATTCAAGGGTCTACAAGTAGCTAACATCAATCCTCTACCAAGGTGACCCATACATAGAACTTATTAACATAGAATGTTATGTTCCCATAATCAAGGACCAATTTAGGTTTACACCCATTAGACAAAGAAGCCACAATCTATAAGCTTAAGGGTCATTTAACTCATTCTCCATTTCTTAATTAAATCCATCCTTAAACATATGGATAAACAAGAGGAAAATAATTATTTTGGCATCAGATAACCATAGTCCTAAACTCCAACATGGAAACTTGACATCCACCTATCCATAGTGTGTATACATAAAAATTTCATGGCATCCTTAACATACCCACTAAGCAAGCACAAACACATCCATGGGAATTATTACCTTGTACAAGATGAACACCAATTGTTAAAATGAATTGATATGATTATGCTACCTAGTTAGATTTATGTTTATAAAGTTCTTGAACATAGTGTTCTCACACTAACAATATAGTCTAACTCCTTAAATTAAGAACAATGACAAACTTGAATGACAATTCAGCCATTAGGATAATTACCATGTCATAAGTTTAGACCGGCTATTGATTTATCAATGAGTAGGTTGCCACAAAAGCCTTACTTGCATATGGCCAACCTTGCATACCAAGAGCATTGCATCAAATTAGAACATGTTGAGCATTGGAACATCAACCCATAATTCTAGTTAACAATTATTATTTATGGTTAATTTCATTTAATCCCAAGTTAAGGATAACCAATAAGTCATATTCATGACCATTTATCATTTCTCAACTCACACCCTTATACATTAATAATAATTCATTATTTTACCAGTTTACCAACACTTGACATAAATGATAACAAAAATGTAATATGTTTGTATTATTATTACATATTAGAAAGAGTAGTATTATAAGGACAAGGTCATCCATTTAGTTGGTTTCATAAGTTAATGTGGGAATAGAAACTACTAAACATAACATTATAAATCAAATCCCATAAGGCCATAACATAGTGCATTTGCAATATAATTTTTGGCACTTCTTATCATGAGATGACCTTATTAACCACATGTATGAATACATATATGAAAAATATATATACACTTAATTTCTTGAGCAATATTTGTTCACAAGAGTAAGGTTACCAATTTTATGTATATACATTTGAAATGCTTCAAGCACCCCATAACTAACCAATTGAAAATAATAACATAATCAAATCACATAACATAGCTTAATAGTTAAGACAATTTAAATAATATTAACTCATTTTCATAAATATTCTAACCATGGTTTTATTAGCCTTTTATTACTAAACTACTTGGGTAACTCTTTCCAACACCAATAAATTCTAATAACTTACATTTAGTCATGCTTAAGGTTGAGTGATCAAATACACATCTATAACATAATATAATTAATCCTTAAATAAATATGTTGTTCATAAGTACAATGAAACACTAGAGAATATAAGAGTCGATAGCTTTAACATATGTATACAAATACAAGACCAAAGGCATAAGTACTAAGAGACCATTATGTTATCCCACAAGTATAAATGTCTGAATCAAGCATTCAATAAAATATATTCCAATTATAATAATTTAACATTAAAATAAACTCATCCAACACTTTATCACCCTAAAACCCTCCATGGGTTAACAGTGATGTACATGGTATTCATCATGTAATAATTAAATCAAGAAAACCAAATAACAAGTGATGGTCAATTGGATAAAATCCATGCATTGAAAGGGGGATAAATGATGTGTCAACATAAATCTTGCAATGTGAATATCTTCCCTAGTGAACATTATGGAAAATAAATTCTACTTTAATAATATAAGTCCAATAGGAGGGAAAACTTACAAATGAGCATAATCCCACATTGACCAATCATGGGTAGCCTATAAATTATTGTTGTACTATTTTTTAAAAGAATAGTCATTAATGCACCATCATATAAAACTACAAAATAAGAAAAATGAATGTAAACCATGTAGATTTTGTATAACAATAACAACCATGTACATATCAAGCATATGAATGGCTACAATAACCAAGAGAATTTCAATTCTCATCTTCTCATAACTAGTCACAATTCATTCCCTCATGTGAACACAACCATCCAAGGTAAAATAATCCAATTAAAAGTGTAAGGTAGCTATTTATTTCTTACTTAACATAAAATTCTAAACATTTTCTAGCCACCACTAAAGGAAAGCTAATGTCAAATGTAAGCCATGAAAGTAAGGAAAATATCAATGTGACCTCTTATCATTTAAAGAAAAACCTCTCACAACCATCCTTTTTAAAAATTAAATCTGAATCTAAGCAATACTAATAAGGACACAAGAAAAATAATTTCAACATATCTACATAGAATCAATTGTGTCTTACCATACAAAAGCACAACTAAGTGGATATACACTAGTTTTCCACCTTTCGTTTTTGTATACCCAACCATATAAACCATAATGATTGTAAGATCAACAAATGCCCATTCAAATAAGTAAGCATTATATATTAAGAACCATATAAGCATGTTATGGATGCCCAATAGGTAAATCATCTTGTATGTTAATTTCTAGTGTTAGCTTTCATAGTTGACAATTAAAGCCACAATCTTGCCATATGAGGGGTAACCACATCTCAACAAGAAATGCATGAATAACACTATTTTTTTTTAAGTGGGAGTTTATTGCAATAGGGTTGTAGTATTACATATTTAGTCATATTAAGAGGTCTTATTCATTATGGAGGCTATAACCAAGATATCACCAAGAATGAAAGGTGAACAAATGTAATTATACCTGCTAAATTTTATGCTCAAGAAGGATATTCGACATGGAAATGTATATTATCAATTTACTAACTAACCATAGTATTTTTTCATCCAAGTATTAATGTCAAGATTTGGGGAGGGTTTTATATATCATCAACATATAAATAAAATGCATAAATATTTTATGAATCAACCCTCAAATTTAAATATGTAGTAAATAAAATTTCCCCAATATAATACACCCAAAAATCATTTTAACTACAACCAAATAATCATTTTGGCCTAATTAATTTTAGAAACTAGCGAACTCATCTAGGAAACCTAGGACATAATAAGAGGTTTTTCATGTAATTTCATCCATATAAACCCTCTTACACCTGGCCATGACATAGATCTATGTGGGTATGGAAAAACATACCAACATGGGTGTATGCCCCAATATGCTTCGCAAAAGAGCTTTACAAAACTAAAATAAAATATATTTAACAAAATATAAACAAGGAAGGGATTCACATGCCTAAAATATGTAAATGAAATGTTTTTATTTTAAATTTTTTCTCTCCTTGTGGTGTCATCCTAGTAGTATAAGCACGTTAGAAAACCCATGCACACATCTCTACCCTCTTCTTATTCCCTTCTACTTCTATCTCCCTCCTTTGTCACCATCTAATACATCTACCCAATAAGGCACCCCAAAATATAGGCCTAAAAACCCTAAAAAACTCTCCAAAATCTCCTCATAGAGTAGTGGTTGAGATATAGGTCTAGAACTTCATTATTTCCTCCATTGTAAACCTTCTTATTTTCCCTTATATTTAGTCAAAGGCCCATGTCATGGACTAATGATGCCATCAAAACCCTAAAAAATCTATTTCCTGTTAAAAATTGATCTCCTTTCAAGTTTGTAGCTATACCGTATAGAATAAAATAAAGTTCCATGTAGCATTCAATTTGTATTAAGGAGGAATCATATCTTCCATCAAACATTTTATTTAATATGTAAATGAATTATATTAAATGTGGATGGAAGATATGATTCCTCCTTAATACAAAGACAAATTCTACATGAAACTTTTTTTTATTCTATGTGGTATAGCTATAGACTTGAAAGGAGATCAATTTTTAACATGAAATAGATTTTTTAGGGTTTTTATGACATTATTAGTCCATGACATGGGCCTTTGACTAAAGATAAGGGTAAAGAAGAAGGTTTGAAATGGAGGAAATAATGGATTTCTATACCTATATCTCAACCACTACTCTATGAGGAGATTTTGGAGAGAATTCAGGGTTTTTAGGCCTATATTTTGGGGTGCCTTGTTGGGTAGATGTATTAGATGGTGACAAAGGAGGAAAATATAAGCAAAAGGGAATAATAAGAGGGTAGAGATGTGTGCATGAGAATAAGGGATTCACATGCCTAAAATATGTAAATGAAAGGTTTTTATTTTAAAGTTGTTCTCTCCTTGTGGTGTCATCCTAGCAGTAGAAGCACCTTAGCAAACCCATGTGCACATATATACCCTCTTCTTATTCCCTCCTACTTCTATTTTCCTCTTTTGTCACCATCTAATACATCTAACCAACAAGGCACACCAAAATATAGGCCTAGAAACCCTGAATACTCTCCAAAATCTCCTCATAGTGTAGTGGTTGAGATATAGGTCTAGAACTCCATTATTTCCTCCATTGAAAACTTTCTTCTTTACCCTTATCTTTAGTAAAAAGCCCATGTCATGGATACTGATTCCATCAAAACCCTAAAAAATATATTTCATGTTAAAAATTGATCTCCTTTCAAGTTAGTAGCTATACCACATAGAATAAAATAAAGTTTCATGTAGAATTCATCTTTGTATTAAGGAGGAATCATATACTACTCATGTCATAAAAACCCTAAAAAATCTATTTCATGTTAAAAATTGATCTCCTTTCAAGTCTGTAGCTATACCACATAGAATAAAATAAAGTTCCATTTAGCATTCATCTTTGTATTAAGGAGGAATCATATCTTCCATTAGACATTTAATAACATCACAGTTTGGGGGAATATAATGTTTCCTTTGCTTTTTAATTTCCTTTACCACATAGGCATTCAATGCACACTTTCACCCTTACACTAAAGACAAATACCAAATAATTAAAAATAAGGCCTTTATTTATAATGCATACAACTCTCATTCTTAGACACCCTTTTCAATACCATGCATAATGTTTGAGGTAATACAATTCACTTAATAAACTTTATACTCTTATCCCAAAAAGCCTAAGCATTTAGATTAATGCAACACTAAATTTGATAGTTAAATTCAATAATTAAAATTATTTATATATAAGTATGTACTCATGCCAAGGTTAATCACTCATTTACCTAATTTGAATAAAAACTTTTGAATGTATGTGTAACTTATAACGTCTCACACTAGCTTAAAAAGCCTAAAGAGGAAGAGATTCTTTTAAACATATACACTTTTATATACATATATGTACAAAAAATATATAGGCTCCTTGGCCATATATATATATATCATTAAAATTGAAAAGGAAAAGAATGGGTCAATTCTGACCATAATCCGAATAGCATGACACTAGACCTTAGTAACTCAGTAATACCACAATGCCAATTGGTGGGGTCATGATAGAAACTAGATCAATTAGTGGAGCCTCAAGTTTAGTCTTGTACTCAGTATATTCCATTGTCAAGGATAGAAATTCAAAAACATTTATGCCTCTTTATTATCCATCAATTTCAAGTTTAAATTTATTCATTATATGCATTTATATAGGTTAGGATGAAGGATTAATAATGTATTTTTTATTAGATGAATTAATAGTATTAGGAGAAATAACTATGCAATTTGGAGTGATTAGAATATAATTATTGGAAATATTTGTATTAATTTCAATAAACATATGATAAATATTTAATTTTTATAAGTATGCATCTCTTGAGAAGAAACACTTGTTGAAATGTGCCCCAAAGGATGAGATCACCAATTGCCTTGTCTCATTTCATTACATAAATTTTTACCACAAAGAGATAAAGAATAATGTGAAATATAATTAAGAACATCCCCACAATTAGGGTCCTTATCATAAAAATTTAAAGATACTCTTGATACATAAATAAAACATCATGAAAATGCATTAGAAAATATTCAACCTAAAAGGGTTTGCCTTTGTAATTATTCTGAGGTGGGGTTTCATTATTATTTTTAAGACTTCCTCTACCACATATGTTCATATCTATACTTTGAGAGACTCAAATACAACCATACATGTTTATATATTTAAAATTAAAACCAAATGAGATACTTATGTCATTCCATTTCAAGCATTTTTCAAATTATCATAAAATTTTGAATTATATTGAAAATAAAATTATTTTTCATACTATTATAGACTTATAAATTATTCTAAACATAATAAACTGATCTAATTTTTTTTAATAAATTGAAGTCATTTTATACATTTTTACCTTCAACTGAAACCATTATTACATACCAGCTTTCATAAATATTATTATTATGTAGTATGAAAAATAAAAAACAAATATGCTCATACAAATAATCTTTGACTTTATCTTAATCAAACAAGACAAAATGAACTTCAAAATTTCCACACAAATCAATATTATTATAAAACCATATATTAGTTTATAATATGTATGAATGAACCTTCACAAAATATTATGAGATACAACATATACATGCATTTTTTTAGGACCATACCAATTTCATCAAAATCCTAAACTGACTACATGATTAATCTTAATCATATTATTTACATATTCTATTACTTGGGCTAAAAATGAAAATAAACCAAAGTCCAAATAGAAACATAATAAAACTTAGTTTCAAGTGAAAACTATATTTTCAAAGATGCAATTGATAAAAAATTACTACCTTTCTCTTGATAATACCATATTAAGGCCCATTTTAATGATGAGTCTAATTTCTTCAAGAAATTTGGGTGATGGGAGATATTCTGTAACTCTCACAGTGGATACACTTGAATTAGATGGTGGTAAGAAAGTAGGTATCCTTTATCTATCTACTTATATTGCTGATTCACCTTCTGTTGCAGAGATGTGGCTTCATAGGCTTAGTCACATATGTAGAAGGAGAATGCAGGTTCTGAAGTAGAAGACATATGTTTTTGACAAGCTAAAGAACTGGAAAGCCTTGGTGTTCATGGAGGAGATGACAGACAAAGATTAGGTGAGAGAATTGAATTATTCTGAGTAGAGCAGGGTTGATTTGATTAGGATTTTGATCCATGGAGAGCTCACAGGTAAAAATTTATCACTCACAGGCGAACACAGGTACCGACGTCAGTCACACAGTAACCGATGTCGGCAATAAGAAGACCGACGTCGGCCATGAGGGAACTAACGTCGGCTGAAAGGATACCGGCGTCGGCCAGGGAAACAACGTCGGCAGTCAAGGTCAGTGCAGGGAATCGACATCGGTCGGGAGCAGACTGGGAGATGGCTGAGATCGATCACTGGAATAGATATTGGGTGGACAGCAAGTCTCAAACGCTCATGTGGAGGTCAGGAAAGGGTAAGTGAAACTCATATTCATTGTTCACCTTCTTTATATTGCTTACTGATGGTCAAGAACTAGGAGGATGTGAAGAAGCAATGCAGGTAGAGTCCAGATACAATGGGAGCTTGGCATGGATGAGGAGTGAGTCCTTGGAGAAGAACCAAATAGGTATTTTTTGGTAGAGTTGTCAGCTAGAAGTAAGCATTGAGAGAGATGGATTCCCATTTTAGAGAAGAGAGTGGATGGATACAAGAGATGGAAGGCCAAGGCATATGGTCTTGAGGAAGCTACAGGACAGTGGTACAGGGTTTGACAGGTGGATGACTAAGCATGGCTTCAGTCAATGTCAGTGTGACTATTGTGTTTATCTTACCAGGTGGATGATGAGTCATGACAACATCTTGTTACTGTATGTGGGTGATTTGCTAGCAAGCTTGTACATACAGGTATTCGCTGAACTAAAAGGTAAGGTTAGTTCAGAGGTGTGTCATGAAGAATTTGGAGCAGCGAAATTCTTTGGCATAAGAGACATGGAGATTCTATCTTCAGTGGGAGCTGATGTGAAGATGGTGTTGGCGAGGTTCATTATGCAGGATGCAGAATCGGTAAGCACACCAATGGCTGGATAGTTCAAGCTTAGCTTGAAACAGGGTTTGAAATCACATGAGGTCTAGTGTAGGCCTGAGTTTTCCCAAGCAGTGGGGGTTGTCAGAAAGTATGGAGCCAATTCAGGGAAGGAGTACTGGAGGGCAGTTCAATGGGACTAGCAACAGGGGTTCTTGTTTTGCAGGGTCAAGTTCTTCACTACATGGATATGTAGGTTCGGATATGGCAAGTTACTTGAATGACAGGTATAGCATCACAGTTGTGTGGTGGTTGGTCTTCAGGATGGATCTTGAAGAGGGATACAAGCTAGGGAATAATTTAGATGGTGTACAGGTACAAGTGTAGATATTTATCTCCAAGTGGGAGATTGTTAGGTTGTGGAGCTAAAAGCTTCACCAGGATGCAAATAGGAGAAGTCACGGAGGATGCAGAGTTGCAAAATTAGTTGCAGGAGAAATGGCGTCAGTCTGATCAGACGATGTCGAGCAGATAGCAAGAGGAAGTAACCGACGTTGGTTACCTGTCGACCGACATCGGTCTTGGAGGTGCCGATGTCGGCAGCCTGTGTGAGAATAGGCAGTTTGCATGACGAATCCGGGAGAGTCTATTTTGAGACTGTTAGTTTGCATGTTGAAGGCTAGTCATAGTCTTGAGTTGTGAGTCTAATTATTGTAATTAGGTTAGTCTAATTATTGTAAGCATGAGATCTATATATGGACTCATGGGCTATATTGTAAATGTGTGCTAGAAAGCCATAGAGCTTTTAGAGAGAGCTAGTGTAGCTCCTCCTAGTTCCAAAGGGGTGCTGAGTGTGTATGATCAGGGAGAGTTGCAAGGTCTGCAAGGTCAAGGAGCTGATCCACTGGAGTACTGGTTGAAGAATCATAAGGACTTGGTGAGGCAAGGACAAGGGTTCTTCAGGGGTGTAGAGATATCTACATGGTGAGTAAGGTCTAGTGATTTGCAGGTAGCAGAGAGCAGGGGATCTACTTGGAGTACGGTTGTGTACTTGGTGAACTGGCAGCGTGTTACTGACTGGTTGGAGAGGTGAACATCAATTCTGTATTGGAGTTGATTGTTGGGACCGAGAGAGAGAGGGAAGAAGGTCTTGAGGTGTGGCGAACCTTTGAGGTGGAGGAAGAAGTGGCATCTTCCTTATTGTATATTCTTCCATGTATATAATACAATTGTGTATTGTCTCTTAATTCCTGTGTTGTTTCATATTTCTAGTTACTTATTGATTCTGGTATATTTCCATGTTTAGTTGCTAATACAAGAAGTAATCACATGTGTTCTAATTGGTAGAGCAAGATCCTGACTCAGTAGGGATTGAAGCATGTTTATTGTTCTGGGGTTTCCCTGACAACTCTCAAGATTCCTTTCATCAAAATATAAGATGCACCTCTCCACATATAAGAACTTCACCCTCCCATTTCTTAGTCTACAAATCTTGTAGTCTTTTATGCCCATACCTCTCAAGATTTTCTTTGTTAAAGACAATGGACTTAGCCACACCTCTGAGGCACTTTTTGATATTATCTTATTCCTTAATGATATCATCTCCTTTCTTATCAATATATTTATTGGTCCCTTTCTTATTATTACCATTTACCCTACTTGGACTCCCTAGATAATTAATCCACACTTTATTAATCTTCCTTATGTCCACTAGCCCATGTTTAGGTTTGTCTTGCTAATTCTAGGATAAATCCAACATGATTTGATTCATGCCTTTAAAATACTTGAAAATCAAGAATATAACCCCCTCATGCCTTTGGTATGAATAATTATTATTTTTGAATTTATAAATAGAGGTTTCCATGGATTTAAGAATGAAAAAAGGAAGACTAAAGGCTATCTCATGCCTAAAGTAATTGACCATCCTGAAGATAGACCATCTCACCACATTATTCCATAATCATTTTCATTTATGTTTTCAAAAATCAAATATAAATATAAAAGTTTGAAAAATATCATTCTCATTTGATATATCCTATTATAACATCAATCTATGTAGTTTCAAAACTCAAATATAAAAATCTATAAACTTGAAAGCTAAAACCATTCTTTGAAAGCATTTCTAGTTCTAGAAGAACCATGAATGCAAAAAAATAGTGTGCATGTATTATTTATTATTTAATTGATATGAATTAATTATATGTATTTGAACTCATAAGTTTCTTTTCAAAAAAATTAGACATAATTATGACCAAAGTTTTGAACTTAAACAATGTTGTAAGAACTAAATATCCATAGTTCAAAGAACTTGGCAACCGTATATCCACACTTGAATTCCAATAAAAAGGGGAATGAAAAATTTATAGAGTTCTCCTTCTATGAAAATCTTATGAAACAAATGAGAGTTCCAATAACCATTTTAGCTCAACCCCCTATACAAACATCACATTCAATGTGATGTGTATAAATTACTCTACCACCATTCACTTTGTCTACTAACTTTGAATGTTTGAAAAAGTTTACAAAATTGGTGAGGCCTCTAAATTATTAATTTTTGAGTGATATATATACTCAAAAACTTGGAGATGAAACAAAAAAAAACAAAAATCATTTGGAGGTAAGATTAATTTAATGATTTTTCCAATTTATCAACTTCAACCACCTTTATCACCAAATAAGGATGGATTCCTATTTATTTCAAAATACCAAAGATTTATCGGCCAAAGCACCAAATATATAAAATATTTGAATTAATTTCAAAGTACTTAAAATTTCCAAGTCAAATTCTATATACCATGTTCAACAAATCAAACCAAAATTATTACCAAACATTAAGAATGGAAACTCAAATTGGAAGGTGGAAAAATCAAAATGCAAGTGTTAGAACCTATCAAATCATTCAAACATTATATGTTCATGGTGATGTTTATACTCATAGTGATTTGTCTATGACATATTCTAGGTCATTATGTCAGATTTAGAATTTTAGGGTTACTATATTATTAAAAATATATATATAGATATATATATATATATATATATAATAGTAACTCTATATACTAGACCAACATGAATCCTGAGAAACAAATAGAGTCACAACACAAAGATTAATATATGTATTATGCATTGAAATTGAAATTATGTTGACCTTTTATTATAAAATAATATCATAAAATTGAGAATGTATAATATTTACTATATTAAAAATTCTTATGACTTACCACTTGTGACTTATCTTTGTTACTCATTTCAAAATATTATATTACTAAATTCACTATTGCAGAGGAACCATCATGCATAAATATTGATCAAGAATATTGTTCACTATTCTATATACTTAAAAATTCTAATATAAAATTATGTTAAAAAAATGATAGATTACATTCAATCACATTAAAACAATAAATGAAAAATAAGTGCTAAAAAAAAATTGGCCCCTAACAATGTTGTTTTAGATGTTATGGTATAAAACTATCACATGACATAATTTTAAAATGATTAAAGTTTAAAAATTAAGGTACTAAAATTTCTAAAAACATGGCTTGAAATGCTTAAACTATCGGAACATAGTTCTATGAATAAAAAATGAAAAATAAATATTAAAATGATTTAGATCAAAAGAGAAAATTTTAACATGAAATGAATTTAAACAAGTTAATAGAACTATTAGAATGGTTGATACAGTCAAAAGTCAAAACTAATAAAATAAAATTATATTGGGTTGGTTGATTTAGTCATAAGCACATAAATTTTTTAAATGGGATAGCTAATGTAGTCTTGAAAATATAGAATACTATTAGTCTGGCCAATATAGTTGTAGAAAGACATAAAATAGTATTGATTTAGATGATACATTTAATAAAAATGATAAATGATATCAATTTCACTGATACAATTAGACTAAAATATATATGATGATTTTAATGATGTTAATAAGAGGATAAAAATACACACATGAAATTGATCCAACCAAAGGCAAGATAAGATTCACATAAGGTTCACCATAATGTATGCATAGTCTAGGATGACCTACAACTATCTTATTTCTCTCAATGGACTAGGAATCAAATAACGTCAATCAAATAGATACTACATATAATTAGATAAATGATTCAGGACTAATGATATCCATAGATATAACATAGGGTAGCCTAAAAATCAAAAGTTAAAAGAAAAAGGTTTCAAATCCTGAGCCTACGGCAATATTATATAAGTCTCACTAGACCTCAACAAAGGTAAATGATTGTGACTATGGATGGAAAGATGAAGTAAATTAAATGATTGTAAATGGGTAAATTTAAAGTAAATGATGGGTAAGTGATTATAAATAAGTTAACGTGCTATGGTTAACCAAATGGGGGTTTATGCAAACTAAGGAGATAAATGGCAAGCCTAAGAAACCCTATATCTATACAAACTTATTCATTATAAGGAATATATTAATAAGGGCACACACATACATCCACATAGCTATAAAAAAACATCCAATCGACTAATTATCTAAAGGCAAGAGTGTAGGGATAAAAATGTTCACCTTGGGGTGGATTCATCAACGCTTTAATCTACCCTTTTGATTTAAGTGGATTTTTGAGAGAGATGTTTTAGGTTGAAAACCTCAAATGGTTGGATGAATACCTAGATATCCTTAGTTAGTAACTCTCAATGAACGCTCCTATTGATATTTAATAAAACCACATGACATGACCTCAAAGATAAGGTTCTTAACTTTTAACTATCCTAAATACTTCTTTAGGCAATAAATATGAGTGTAATAAAAGTGTATGAATTTGATTAATATTATTGAGAATGAAATATGACCCCTATATATGGTTCCAATACCTAAATACAACTCTAAAATCTAAGCCAAAAGTATTTTCTAGGCCCATATAGTTGGAATATGTCAGCTAACACATTATGTTATCATCGAAGCTCATATAATAAAAATGTTAGAATATAAACTTAGAACTATATTGGGCTAACTAATATAGTATATGAAGTATAAATACACAAAAAATGTTGTCAACTAGGTTGGTATCATAGGATATATGGAATCTAAAAAATCTAGACATGAATTATATAAAAGGGAAGGATGGATAGAGACTTGGAAAAGGTTAGATTGATAGTAGTGATGGTGTAAAAATATATTATGGAAAAATATCTTGAAAAGTACCATAATATTATACAATGCCATTCCCAATGTAACCTTTAAGGCATGCATTCATGGATATTGATGCATTGATAATATGCTATAAGAAAAATCATAAAAGAAGGGATAAAATAAAATGTTTGGTATATATAGTTTCCAAATGTAGTTTCTTCACCCACCATAATCAAGACTAAGGTATTTGAATGAAATTTATTTTATCATAATGGTAAGTTGTATATGGTAATTTTAGTTATTTCATGTATCAACATTTTAATCATAATACTCATTTTCATCTTTGTGTTGTTTAATTTCTAAAATCACCATCTCATATTACACTATTGTTACACATGATGAGATTTTGGTGGGGCATGTGTATACACATATTTTTCAAGTATTGAAAATTTCTCTTGTAGGTCTCATTGACACATCAATATCCTTGAGTGTACGTCATAAGGAGTGCACCTGATTAGGGTTGGGAAAGCTCATGATAATTTATTATAGTTTGTCATATTATTTCCTACTACACATTTTTACACCCATTATCTTACTTTTTGGTTAGTTTAATCTCCCGTGGCACTCTTTTCCCTATTTTCTTCTCTTTTTTACTTAGTTCCATGTATTTATAGCCTAACTCACCCATGTTGAGTTAGTTCTATTCTAGTCCCTATGTTTTATTTAAAACCTATGGCCCAATTTCAATTATATTAAAAAAAATTGATATATTTATGTGCCTTATATATTGTATCATCCCTAGCTATCATAATATTGTTTTGATTCTTAATATTTATAATGTATCTATATGGATTGAGTTTGTCAAAATTATTTAAAGGTCACTTTGAGGAGTTAGATCCATTTATATACATCTCCCAAATGTCATTTTTATAGAGTTATAATGCTTTTCTACTATGCTTGTGAAAAAAAAAAACTTGATTTTAATGGAAGAAGAGGAATTAGAGTGTATGAGATTATAATTATGGAGATATATGTTTGTACAAAGTCTTTGGATTTCATGAGAAGGAAGATAAAATAGAGAAGTAGACCTAAAATTTTGAGTCCCTAACTATGGATATTTTGGTCTTCATCTTTATCTTTTAACTCTTCACCTATAACATCTCTCATAAAGTGCCACTTGAGCCAAGGGGAAGATTGATGTGCCAAAAATTCAACCCAAGGTAATTATTCCTATCTCTAAACTCTTTATTTCATTTGGTTTATATGCATATACTATAGTAATATGTCATTTTCAACTTTCCATGCTTAGTTTATCTTATGTTATATTTGAATGCCAATATATCCTTAATTATATAACTATTGATTACCATCATTAGTTTAGGTGCCTCTTCATTACTACCCAGTGGTATTTTTATCTCTTTAGGTTACCTCTTTTACATATTGGATCTAGGTTGTCTCTGTTCATCAATTCCTTGTATATGATTCCTAATTATAGCCTTGATCCCCCATTTATAGACAAATCTTGATTATAAAATCTACCCCACTTTATGGCATGACCAATTATAAGTGCATTAGGTATAATATGATCTTATCCATTTTTTTAAAATTATATAATATTTATATTATTGATCATATTTTCCTGACATACACATTCCTAGGGATCCTCTTACATACATTCAACTTAAGATTAGTGAGCTATACATTGATAAAATCCTTTTTACACTTGTCATGGAGATTTATCATTGAGTCTACATTACATATACATCTTATGCCATCATCACCTTATGATAAATAAAGTATATAATGAGAGCATATAGTTATTTTTGACTATCTAGGAGAGGAGGTAAAGGAATTTTTCAATTGGGTTTGGATTTCAATCATATGCACAAGAGAACTACATTGCATATGATTACAACCATGTGGTATATGTAGCTACAACTATTTAAGAGGTTTCCTGAGTTAGCTAACTTTCACACACTATTTTCTTACTATATTTGAAGGTTAGTTCAAGGAACTAGAGAGAATCAATTCAACACATGTTGAAAGTGATAGTACCTAAGAATGCTAGGGTGATAATAATAATCTAGCTTCTAAGTTAGTTTATCTATACTAAGTGTGATTAGTCATGCTTATCTAGGCTGAGAAAAGGATAAAAAAATAGATAATGCTCACCTCATTTATTGATTCCACTTATAAGTGGCCCAATCACATGTTTCACTTGAGTTTTGAGTAGGGAGAGGGGATCTTACTCTTACATAAGCCATTTATACCCCCCATTCCCATTTGTATATTTATTTACTCTCTTAATAGATAGATGATTCAGTTAATCCTCTGAAATATGAAAAAAATATTTTGATCTCTTGATCTTATTTCCTCATTTGTTTGTAGTGTTTTAGACCTAATGAAGTGAGCACATTCTAAGAAATGTGTACTAACCTTCATGATCTTAGTATTTTTCCCTCATGGTGATAAAATATTTTTCCTAACATGGCATCAAATTTATTTATCCTTTAGATAATTAATTATTGATTTATACATGCATAAAATTTCCACACTACTTATCCATTACCAATCTCAGTTATGATCCACCCATCTTTATGGGTTTCCAAAAATACCATATGGATGTTTTTCATTTAGATATGATCTGCATTGTAAGTATTTTTTTAGGGAAACATTTTTTATAGAGTATTTTGGAACAATCTAACCATTACATTACATCTAAAAGGGTTGAAAATAAATTATAATATTGATAAGATTTTATGATAGAAGATATAATGATTTTCTTTGTGGTTTTAGATCTTGCCTATGTACAGTTCATACCATATAGATAAAGAATTTGTTGTGAGATTTTATTATTTTTTTAAAAAATTTGTATAATTTATATAAAAGTATAGATCTATCATCTTATGGACCTAAAATGCTTTGTCATACATGTTTGTGTATTTTAAGAGACTCCTCCCACCATGTTTTATATTTGCTTGGTGTTTATACTAGTTTTATACATTTTGGTGTTTATCCCTATCATGTATAACTTTATATTCTCTATAGATTGATTTTATGCCTACACCTCACTACCATAATAGATGTTGTTATGCGTTGTCATTTTTTATATCTATGCTTCCCACATGCCCCCTATGTTGTTGAATGTGCATGTTAATTCTTGTGTTGACTAAACATGATCTCCCATGTTATGCCCATGTCATTGATTTGTATGCATGTGTTACTACAAAACCCACTTTAGCTACTGTCCACATCACCTTTTTTCATATTACTACACATGTAATTAAAATATTGTTCCTAACCTCCCAAGTGACCATAAAAATCCTTTAATTCTAGAAATTAATTCCTAACCAATAGCAACTAGGAACTCATATTATTGAAAAATATATTTTTTATCCCCTTAAGATTTCCCTATGTACCTTAGCCCTTGTTTTGAAATATTTTTCTATTGGGTTGATATCTTGAGATCTAGGAGGGTTTGGAGGTGCCTAGTTTTTTCTTTAGATTACTATTTTTGAACCAAATGCATTGGAACTAAATTTGTGGTTTTTTTGGAACCTGATTTTCACTAGTACAACATTTATTGTAGTGAAACCTTATTAGAGACCCCATTCATGCACATACCTAGGTACATATATTGAGACCCATTAGGATTTTTTGTATGTTTTATGTTCTAAAGTTTTGTATTTTTTTAGTAGAATTATTGGCATGCTTTGATCTAAATTATACTACATGGAATCACAAATTTATCTATATTTTTATTTCAATCTAGCATTGCAACTCACTTTTTGAAGTTATAAATAGTAGTATGAGATTTTTAATTCTTATTTTTGTATCCATCAATCAATTTTTATATTATGGGCATGTGAATTTTTCACTTGTGCAACATTGTTTTACAAGGAAATTTATAAAAACTACACCACTATGAGTAGTTTGGAAGTGATTTTTCATCTTGTGAGTGTGTTTCTATTTTAGGTTTATTCTAAGGACTTTTTTGAATTATTTTAATGGTTTAATTCCTAAGACATCCACACCCTCATGCTATCCAATAATAACCTATAATCTAAAAATGATATATTATTCTCAAAAGTGTGTGTACTTCAAAATGATATGGTTGAGTTAGTTGAATAGAGTAGGAAAATAAAAAATAAACATCCTTTTATTTTTCACTTGTATTTTAAAAATATGATTTCATTCACTCATTACAAGTCATAGTTACACACTTTCAATGCAAAATTGACACTATGGGCACTCTTTCCATTGAACCTAGTCCATCATGTGACACATAAATTGTTCTTGGATATGGTGCACATCTTTATGATTTGATTTTATCTTGTGACCTACTAGATCCTATTTTAATTTTGTATATGAAACACTTGTTTTTGTGCCTATTATACACCCATATTTAGATCAAACTACATAAATGTTTGGCTCATTTGAGAAACACATCACTAATTTTGGATCCCACATACTCTGTTCCAATGGTAATCTTGGTGGAAGTGTTCATAAATACTTATACGTTACTATTTTCCCTATCCATCATGTTTATTGGATTGCTTGCTAATGATTGGCTATCAATCAAGTGTTTCAATTTCATTGGAACCACTTCACATAAGCTAAACTCTAGTTTTTTATTTCTATTCTCTTCATCAAGACAAAAAATGACATGTGATTTATGATACACATTTAATTAGGTATGAAAGCCCTATTATTTTAGGCATGAAAGTCCTAACAAAGTTATAAATTAGGTTGTTTCCTTATATGGCCTATTTGTACATATGGCACTAAAACACTTGTCAACATATTCTTCAATTACATGTGTTCATATAGTATAGATTTTATATTAGTTGTGGTGGTACTGAAAATGATATCTATGAGGATTTTATTGGAGTGGTTCCACCACCTTTCAACTGCATCTTCCTCACACTTTTCATACTATCCATCAATGTTCCTTTTTTTTGGAGCAATTATGATGGATTTTTTTTATAGATAGATAGTCTCCTTATTTGGATATATTACGGTATATACAATGTTTTTTTTTTTTTTGTATTTTTTTGGTGTTTTTTAGGATGCATATTTCATTCACACTAAACCAAAAAGTGCCAAGGGGAGATTTTTGTTTCAATCTTGTCTACTTTTATGCATGTGTTTATTTTGTCTTATAAACTTTTCCTATATCACTTTTGGGTATTTCATCTCTCCCATCATCATATCAATCCTATAGTTATCTTGAGGTTTTTCACTTATTTTAACTCTCATTATATACAATAATGTATGCATGTGGATCAAACCATGTGTATTTTGGTGGATACATCAATGTTTTTACTAAAATCCCACCTTATTGATATTTTTTTGATAATAACATGTAATATCATCCCCATCATTTATTTTCAAATGTATTTTGTGAGATTAATTTATGTTTTTGACACTTAATTTGAAAATGTTATCATCTAGCATCCCAAACATCTATCAAACTTTTAGTGTTTGAGTAGTGGATTTAGACCACTCATAAAACTATTTTCATCCACTCCACCCATTCAAAAATAGTACTTTATTTAGGTGTTATGTATATCTCCCTTTCTTCTCCTTATATCATCACATCTCAACATCAACTTCTAGTAGTTCTTCAATTGATGACATTAGTTTTTGTGAACTCTTTATTTTTAACACCTCATTCAAAAGTTTGATAGTATACTTGTATGGAACTATTATGGTGTAGTTAGTGTGTTATTCATCTTCCTTAATGATCGAGCAATGGATTCAAGCTAATATTAAATTTTTTGAGTTATTCATTGGTTAGTCATTCACTTGTACTTTGTGTTATGAATTTATCCCATCCAATGAACTCATTTATAATGGATTCAACCCATCTAATAAAATTTATTTAGTGATAGATCAACACATACAATGCACTCTCTTTAGTAATGGATCAACATATATGTTTTTAACATTTTGGTTTATTGCTTTTGTTTTATCGCTTCTTGGGATGATTTGAATTATATCTTAGAACCTCTAGTCACTTATTTTATTTTAATAGTTATTTGAGAGACCCTTTAAAAGTGTCTCATTTTGTCCAGTGCACTTCATTCTATATGGGTACCTCATCAAACATAGTTTTTACGACCCATTTTTAGAGGATTCTTTTCTTTCTAGTTTTATATAAGCCTCCCTAAGTTCTACTTAAGGGGGCTATTATTGCATTATTATACATGCACTAATATTACCTTATATATTATCTTATCTATGCTAAGTGTGATTAATTAGAGTTTTCTAGATTCAGAATAGGATAAGTAAAAAATTAATGCACACATAATTTATAGATGCCACCTATAAGTGGCCCAATCAAATGTGCCACTTAAGTGAATAATATTGAAAGAGGAAAGTACTATTTCATAAGTAATTATACCCATCATCTCCTTGTGTATACTGATTCAATATCTTGATAGATATATGATTTAGTTAGTCCTATGATTTATAAAAATTGAATATTTATCTCTTGATCTCCTTTCCTCATATTTTTGTAGTGTTTCATATATAATGGAGTGATTACATATTGAGGAGTGTTTCTTGGCCTTCATGCTATTACATCTATTTCCGTCATCGTTATTATTATGGTTTTTCCCAACAAAGAAGTCACTACCAATTTTTCAATTGTATAATCCAAGAGTGGAAACATGGTTCATATACCATCAGGTATATTCACTATATAATCACATTTTCAATTTATATTTCATAGCTTACATTCATAGAAATTTATCGAGGCATTGAACAAATACATTTTTTGAAGGTACAAATATATTTATTAGGAATTATTAATGAATATGGGTATGGTCTCACCCAATTTTTTAGACATTTGATCCTTATTTTACTAGGTAAGTGGAGGTATGTGCTTCAATTATTATTTTAATTTTACAAAATTGTATTCAAATGAACATGAGCATCAAAGTTGGCCATTATTTAAACACATAATTTTAGTTTGACACATTTTTTTATTGTCTTTGTCATGAATTTTCACACTTAGTTGACTTGTATACATTTATATATTTTCAAACACATATAAGACCATATTATAGTCTATCCATTCTTGTGTCATATAGATATTCTCATATTCATGTCATATTTTTATGTTGTTAGCTTCAAACACCTAGTCATCCATTCTTTAATAGTCTTATCTTCATTATGAGTCTTTTTTCATTTTGATACAAAATTGATGGTATACGAATTCTGATCTAGATGAAATTGAAGACCTATATATTTTTACCATCATGATTTTATAGGTCCTTATTTCTTGTAATGATCTCATGCAACTTGAATTTAACTTAACCCACTATCTTATAGCTAGCTTATGATCATCATGTCCTAGAGATCCTTTTATATGTAAATCAATCCTAAGTCATTTGAAAACTTATTGATTAAAGTAAGATCCCTCAATTTTGAGCCAAAAATATATTAAAATCATTTTATACACTTATCAATGATCTTTCACATTGAGTCCACATTGCATCTACAAGTTGTTCCATCATCATTGTGTGCCAAAATAAGTTTATAGTGGGAGCATATAGCTACATTTTAATATTCAGGAGAGGAGGTGAAATCATTTATCTCACTTGGTTTGTAATTTCTCTCACATTTAAAATAAAACTACATTGATTATGATTACAAGTGCTTTGGATATGTAGCTAAAACTCTTAAATGGGTTTCTAAGTCAAATAGTTTGCACAACTATTATGTTTCTACATTTGAGTGTCAAGTTATGGAGTGAAAGAGTGGAATTTAATTGCATTGTACTAGTCAAATTTGTAAAACAAATAGACAAACATAAATTACATTATCCTTTGCACTTCCCCATAATATTTTTTAGATTATAAAAGGAATAAAGTATAAAATTAACACCTAGGTACATAATCAATAGAGGTACATAGTTGATATTATACCAATTCTCTATGGTACACAATTGTTGACTTTATAATTTTGTCATAGTGACCCTTTTATTCTAAATTTAAATGGTATAGTTTAGTCAACTTCCAAAACATGCTTCTACATCCAAAATAACATAGTTTTACCTACCTGGGTATGTTTTTATCTCATTTTATATTTTCATTGATTTTATTGCCTGTTTGATCGACTAAATTTAATTCCATATTTTTTGTTATAATATAGATTTGATTTTTTTAGTTTACTATTATATCATAGTTTTAGTTTGCACCCTATTTTTGTTTTTTTTTGCATGTAATATTTATCCTTTAAACCATGAATAACCATAAATTTTGGTTCATTATTTGGTTAAATTTTTCTAGTTTAATTAGATGGGACCTAAGATGGTTGTAAATATTGTGGTCCACTACTTGATATTCCTAAAACATATTAGCCAAGACTTCAATCCTCAATCTCTCTTTGTTCCATGTGTGGCATTTTTTTCAATCTCCCTTGTTTTGGGACTTGTGGAATTTTTTACTATAGCTAATAATTTTTGGTGGATGGGATTTAGTCATGGGTGGATTGATTGATAAATTCATTGGATTTTATGGAACATTGGGCTACATTCCCAATTCTAGCCTGTTAGAATTTCAAATTTGAGTTGGATTGCATTTTGGGATTTTTGGCCATTTCTCTTCATACATTTGATGGATGTTTTTTTACTTTGATTTACAATATTTTGGCTTATGAGGTGGCTGTGAGATTCAATCTACGACTGATTAGATCTAAGGCTAAAGTTGGAAGGGATCTATTGGGATATGATCCTAAGGACCATCTTTTTGATTTTCAAATATTATTTTATCTATCTTGTTGGGCTTATTTTTACTTTTGGACTTTTATGTTCCATTTGATCATTGCATTTTTCTTATATTCTTATTTATATCTCTTTGGTATAATAAATTCTAGTGATCTCTATATGGGTTCAAAAAGGGAGGCCCAGGCCTCCATTTGTGCCCAACTTGGTGTTTTTTTATTTAATTAAAATTGGTCTGGTGTTTGTTAGGGACACTAGTACTATTACTAGCTTGGTCTCTTTGTCAAATTTGTTGGGTTTGGGTCCTTGGGGACCCTGATGGTTTTTTTTAATACCTAGGACTCTTTATTCATTATTCCAAGTTGGTTTTTGATCCTAATAAAACAAACTAGCTACCACACCAGTCAAAAGTAGTTATGTCTCCTTCCCCCTTATGGGAGATTGTTTGTTAGTTTTTTAGTTTCTCCCCTCTAAGGGTTTGGGTCTTATGGGGATCATGTAATATTATTTTCTTTTTAGTTGGTGCCTTTTTGGGTGTTTCTTTGGTTTTGATTCCCCCCTAGAATATTTCTTTGATCTTTTTTGTCAATCCTTGAGTGTACCCATATTTGTTTGGTATTTAATTTTAGGAACTTGGGCCCCTTGTGCCTAGGGTAGGCTTTTCTTATACAATCCTCTCTTTGAGTTTATTTTATGATATATCTAAATCCCAGACCTCCTATTTTATCTAGGGTTGGATTCCACACCAATTATTAAAGGTGGGTTTATCTTAATATGAACTGTAAATTTTTTGGTGAACCCAACATGCATGTGCTAAATAACCAAAAATTTATTGATGATTAGGTCAAAGATTAAAGAAGAAGTTATTTTGGAAGTTTTATGCATCAATTCAATAATGTGAGATATTTTTTTGATATTAAGACACAAATGAAAGTGTTCCCAACATTTGAGGAATATATGACACTAAAAAATGAAAGAAATAACATTTTTGAGCAATTTATTTTTAATTTTGAGAAAGTGAGAAAGGTATTTGATTGGAATGAGTAGAGGAAAAAACCCATATTTTTTTTGAAATTAGAGATAATATCCAAATTTTATATTTATTTTAATTTAGAGAAATAAATAATAATTTTAGGAAATATATAATGATTTTTTAAGAAAGTGAGAGAGGTTTTTGATCAATTTGAATAGATGAAAGAAAACCTCAAAGTATTTCTAAAATAGAATTGTTTTCATTCAACTTCAACCTTTAATAGTGAAAAAGTAAGTCATAATTAGGTATTTCTCTATGAACCTCATTTTTAAAGTTTTAAGTATCTAAATTTATATTTTTTTTTCATGTTTTAGATATATATTTATTATCATGTTTATTGTATTTACATAGATTTGTGTTATGAAATAGTTTTAATGTAATGTGCATAGTGTTATTCCTGTCATGATTCAAATATATAAAACATTTTAGATAACCACTCTAGTCTTTAGACACCTCAAACCTTAGGGTGAACCTCCATACTCTTCAAAATTACATATAATCCTTAAAAATTGGTGAATCCCTCTATTCTTTCAAACACTACATCTAGAATTTCATAACCTTCATACCCTTTGTGTATGATTTTAAATTTTTTAGATATGGTTATTCTTTTTATTATCTTATTTTTGAATCATTAGCCTTATCTTTCTACATGTTGTTTATGCTTAAATATTAGGTTAACTAGGAAGCCTATATCTGTACACCCTACTAGGTGAAGTGCTATATTAAATGGTGATTATTATGAATTTATTAAACTTTATTTATTTCCTATTTTTGATTATTTGAAATGAAAAATGAAAAATGCATTTGAAATTAATACTTCTACTATTTTTTAGAATTTAAATGCTAGTTTAAATTAAAATATAAGTAATATGGATCCAAAATGTGAGTGGTTATGTTTAATGGTAAAAATATGATAATGATTAAGTGGATAATTTTTGTGATGATGAAAATTATTTTGATAAAATGTGAGTGGTTATGTTTGATGTTAAAAATATGATAATGATTAAGTGGATAATGTTTGTTATGACGAAGAGTTTTTTGATGACATTGATCCCAATAGAGTTACTATAATTTTTAAAATTCAAAAATTTAACTTAGAAAAATCATGCATGCTTCGAACTTATGTTTATTATGTTAAAGTAAGTAAAAAATGTAACAAGGGATAAGGAACCTACACCTGAGAATAATATCCATGGTCCCTTTAATGTTTCTAATTTTATTTTTAGAGGTTCTAATTCTACAATGGTTGGTAAGGCTAATTATATTAGTTATCTTAGTAATAGTTATATACCTCAACCTAATGCAATCCCTACTCAAATTATTCCTACTATTCCTGCACAACCCAATCCTTCTTTGGTACCTCCTAATTATAATCCACCTACTCATATATCATCACAAACTACTTCTCATGTTTTATCTCATGGTTTTAGTCATAGGTAAACTACCAATCAAATCTCTATTACTAACAATGATAATAATATGATTGATCCCAAACATGCTACAACATATCAAGATATTTTGATTAAAGATAAACTTTAAGACATGTAATTTTAAATCACACAACTATCCTAAAGGTATAAAAAGTCTAGTCATATGGTTATATCTCAATAAATATTACACATCCAATTGACTCATGAGGTCTTCACCCATCCTTTTATTATTGGTTTATCAAAGCCAAAATGTTATCAATACAATGGTAAAGTTGATCCTTTGTATCACATTAGATATTATTTTGCTTCATGCTTTGGTTTTTTTGATGATAATTTATTGATAGACATGATTTTCCATAGAATTATAAATGAATATTCCTTGGGTTAGTTTAATTACTTACCTATAGGTTTTATGTGTTGATTTAAGGATTTGGAAAACACATTATTAGAAAATTTATTAATAAACATTAGCTAAAAGGTCACATTTTCTCAAATTACACAACTCAAACAAGGAACTAGTGAGACTATTTCAAAATATGTGTTTAGATTCAATATTATGATTAAAAAAATGTCTCGTCATATTGCTAATAGTGAAATACAAAGTATTTTTACAATAGTTTCTACAACCACTCAAATCCAAAATTATTTTCAATACTTAACAATCTTTAAATGAAATTTTCCATATGCTTCACAACTATGAGATTAAACTTTTAGAGGAAAATATGCTCAAGTATACATCAAATGTTCATACCTATATTAATTATAAATATTACTAAAAATTAACATTAAAATCTATTTTTATTGATGTTATAACTTTTCAAGCTAAGAATGATGCCAACAATTTAAACACATTATCATAACCACCTAACAAGGTTGTCTATCCACCTTATGGTAAACTTCAACAATTCACAAGATTACCAAAACTTCCTCACAAAGCTATTAAATACTTACTTGAGTATATATTTATTTATATTCCTTCACCGTATTATTTAGATACTTCTCTACATTTTCCTAAATTATATGATGTCAACTAAAATTACGATTACCATAGAGTTTCTGGACATTTTACTAGTTGATGTTATGCACTAAACCATAAGATGCAAGATCTCACTAATATTAATATTATTAACTTTTAATGCCATAACACTAAATTAAATAAATTTATTATAATATTTAATCAATGCTTTCAAATATTCAGTGGTCTATTACAAAATTATAATTTTAAGAAGCAAGATGATGTTAACATCACTAAATCTATACACCAATTAGTGGTTTTTGAAGACCACATCATTAATAGTATTATTGGTATGGTTACCTATTTTCAAAATAAAACACCATGATATTCCATGTAATGTTCAAAATAATGGTCCTTTCTATATAGATGGTTTTATTTAATAACATTCTTTGATTACACATGCAATTATGATTGATAATGGTTCAATTCAATCTATAATTATAATGTAATTTATGGATATTAGAGGCTATATTCAACAAATTTTACTTAGTAAAAACATGGTACTTAAGAGATACAATAGTATTTCATGGAAAACCACCAATGATATCACATTAACATTCATCGTATGACCTAATACATTATTAATATGTTTCCAAGTCTTGTTAGATAGTGGTACTTATAATGAATTATTTTGATGTCCATGTTTAAATCAAATGAGAACAATCTCTTCCATATTACACTAGTACATTAAGTTTGTGTATAATGATAAACTGTATACTATTCTAGGCACACATTTTTAGTTACCTACATGAGATGTCACCTTGAACCTGAAAAAGAATCATCCGTTCAGATTCAAAAAGATGTGGATGCAGCACCCACAGTTTGAAAGCAAAATAAAAGAGTGGTAATATACCTATTGAGGGAACATCTCTCTTTAGAGTTGCTTCCAAGCTCAAAAATGTTAAAAAGGAAGTTAAGAAATGGAATAAGGAGTGTTTTGGAAATATCTTTGAGAAAAAGAAGACTATTAAGGAAGAAATTAGTAGAATTCAGGAAAAAAATCAGCAAAATGATTATACTTCTGACTTCCATAGAGAATAAAGTGAACAATTGGTTCAATACCAAGATATTATAACTAAGGAAGAAACCTATTGGAGACAAAGATCTAGGGTGCAGTGGTTGAAAGAAGGAGACAAAAATACAAAGTTTTTCCATCTTTCCACTCTGAAACACAGAGCTATAACTCATATTCAACACTTGAAAAAAGGATATCAGAAGATAACAGAGGAAAAGGAAATAAAGGAGGAAATGATCTCTTTTTTCTCCTCCCTAATGAGGGCTAATAGAAACATCAACTTGAAAAGTCAGGATGATATCCTACGCGTGGTTCCTCCTTTGGTCTCGAAGGAGTAGAATAACATGTTATGTTCCATACCTAAGGAGGAGGAAATCTTCAAAGCAGTTAGATCTCTAGGAGGTGATAAAGCACCTGGACCAGATGGGTTTCCCATGTTCTTCTTTCAAAAGCTCTGGAAACTAATTGGAAAAGATGTCAGTAATGCGGTGAAGGAATTCTTTGGAGCCAAACAGATGCTGAAGGAAGTTAATGCTACTTTTCTGTGTCTGATTCCAAAAAAGGTTGGAGCTGACAGTCCTGATCAGTTTAGACCAATTAGCCTGTGTAATTCTCTCTATAAGATAATATCCAAAGTTTTAAAAACTAGATTAATTCAAGTGATCCCATCGATAATAGCTGATCAGCAAAATGGATTCATTCTAGGTAGACAAATCCTCAATTCTGTAATAACGGTGCATGAGAATATTCACTCGTTGTTTAGCTCTAATAAAGAGGGGTTCATAATGAAAGTGGATATTGCTAAAGCATATGATAGGGTGGATTGGTTATTCCTTTCTAATAGCCTTATTGCCTTTGGCTTTGAACAAAGAGTGGTTGATATGATCAAGCAGTTGATATCTACTACTTTTATTGCTATGTTGGTAAATGGGAGTTCGTCTCATTTTTTCAATCCATCAAGGGAATTAAGATAGGGGGATCCTATTTCCCCTATTCTGTTTATAATTATGGCTAATAGTATGGGGTGATACTTAGGGGACTTAGTTTGTAAAGGTTTATTCAAGGGCCTGAAACCCTCTTCGCATCCTTTAATATGTTCCCATGGTCAATTTTTTGACGACACCATCTTCATGGGGCAATCTGAAGCCACAGAAGCTAGAATTTTAAAGGAAGCAATAAATTTATATTCTTCTACCTCTGGACAATTGATAAACTGGAACAAAAGTGTAGTATTCTTTAAAAATACCCCAAGTCACAGACAGAACAAAATATCAAAAATCCTTGAATGCTCCATAGGATCTTTTCCTTCCTCTTACCTTGGTCTCCCTTTTGGGATGAAAGTTCCTGAAGCTTTCTGGGAAGGACTAATTAACAAATTTAGTAAGAAATTAGTAGGATGGAAAGGTAGTTTTATAAGCCAAGCTGGAAAGCTCACCCTCCTTAAAGCAAGTCTACAAAGCATACCCACGTACGCTTTGAGTCTTTTCAAAATCCCTACTAAATTTGCTGAAGCTATTGAAAAAATTCAAAGAATCTTTCTTTGGTCAGGTACTGAGGAGAAAAGAAGAATGCCTTTAATAGCATGGGATAACATCTATAAACCTGTCAGGGAAGGTGGACTAGGAATAAGGAAAATTAGAAGTATGAACATAGCTCTCTTAGCTAAGCAGGGTTGGAGGGTTTATCAGGAAAATAAATAATGGAGCAAAATATGGAAGCATAAATACTTATTTAAGGCAAAGTCTCTCCTTGAATTCTTTTCTAATCTAGACATCTCCCATCCTTCGGCCATATGGGGGGCAGTCCAGGGGACTAAACATGTTTTAGAAGAAGGAATTTCTTGGAAAATTGGCAATGGCAATAAGGTGAAATTTTGGGAAGATATTTGGTTAAAAGGAAAACCTTTGCAAGATGAAATCCAAGATAAATATGTTATAAACCGTTGCAAGTAAAGAGTGGGAATAATGATTAACCAATACTGGTAGAACAACTCTTGGGTGAACCTCACTGACTATGATCAAGATTTCAAGGATATTCAAATGTCCCTAAATGCTATATCTCTATACCCTAATCTTGAAGATAAGATTGTTTGGCACAATGAGTCAAGTAGACAGTTTAAAGTTTCTTCCATTTTCACTTCAAAGGGAAATGGCAACAAACCGTTGTGGACAAAGGCCTGGATCAAGGGGCTCATCCCTAAAATCAAAATCTTTTTCTGGACCCTTTCCAAAACAAAATCTTAACTTTGGACAATTTACAGAAAAGAGGAATATATATTGTGAATAGGTGTATCCTTTGTAAGAAGGGTTTTGAAGATAGAGATCATTTGTTTGTAAAATGTTCTTATACATAGCTAGTCTGGAAAGAAATTTTCAATATGTGGGGCATTGCATGGATCCATCATAAAAATGTGGAATTATCTCTCAAAAGCTGGTACTGCCCCTCCAAGAATTTTGAAGCAATTTTTTAATGGAAAATTACCATTCCCCATATATGGTGGGGAATATGGAAGGAAATAAATAACCGAATCTTTAGAAATAAAGAGCTTCCTGGATGGGTGGTAGGACAGAACATCATTAGAGCTATTAAGGAGAATTTTTTATCACAAAAGAATCCAAGCTCAACCTTCCAAGTGGATAATCCCTTAAGTATAGAAAATTCTAAAGGTAAACATGATAATCCCAGATTAGGAGTTACATGGAATGCTCCCCCTCAAGGGTGGATTAAAGGAAACTTTGATGGAGCTGCTAAAGGAAATCCGAGGAATGCAGGTTGTGGTGGTGTCTTGAGAAACCATATGGGAAAGGTTATTGATGCTGTTGCAATCCCCATTGGTAAATCAAGTTGTCACATTTCCAAAGCTACTGCCACCCTTCAGACCATCAAAATAGTTGTGGATTCGAGATATCCCAAATTGTGGCTAGAAGGGGACTCAATGAACATCATAAATATTCTTAACAATAAAAATACTGTCTTGGACTATAGAGGCTATGGTAATGGAGATGAAAAACTTAATAATTTTTTTTTGATAAAGTGACTATAACCCACACCTATCATGAAGCCAACGAAGTTGCAGATTGGTTAGCAAACTACGTAGTTTAGACAGGTCAAAAAATGAGGTGGCAGGAAACATTAGAAAAGAAGGTGAAACTGAGGGCACTCATTCTTCATGATACAACTCAAGCGAAGGAGGGAATGATTAGATTGTTATAGTAACATAATGAGTTGGAGAAGTGGTTTTGTGGGGAAAGGTCTTCAATCATTAAAGAGGAAGGCTCTTGAAAGTGGAAGGCTCTCGATGAACCCAAACGTGCCCAAATAGAGCCAACTCTCAAATCAAACTGGCAGCAGGTCAGATCATTGTAAAGTTCATAGTGACTGGGCTTCCAAGGAAATGAGTATGGCTCGTGAAAGGAAGGAAGAACCAAGGAAGCAGGAGCCCAAAAAATGTGATGAATGGAGAGAGAAACAAGATGTCTGGAGATCTTGTAGAAAGGAAAAGTCATGAATTATATGGAAAAGCTCCATGGGTCAAAACCGCATATCACTACGGCCTTCTTCAAAAATTGGATTGATGAAAGGGTCACATTGCATGGTATCACTGTGAACCTTATAGAGGATTTTATAGCAGAAGTTACAGGTTTGCCTAATCGGATGGACTTAAATTCTCCAAGCAGACAAGCATTTCGAATGAGGCCTTTTGTAAGTTCCCCAAGATGGATGTGGAAGAGCAGAAGCTGGTCAAGAATGGAGATTTCTATGAATTGAAACAGATTAAGGGGATATGGAGGGATGTATTATGTTGTATAAGGGAGTATTTCATCTTGGACGGAAGGAGCAAGAGAGTGCATAAATTCCACTTTGTCTTCCTTAATCATTTCAAGCACAAGGTAAGACTGTCTTTTCCCTTTTACTTGCGCTATTCTTTGGTCCAAAGTTTATTTGCTCACAGGAAGAAGGAAATGCATCCTATCCTGCATGAAGGCCTAATTCTGTTAATCAAAGGCTACTACAATAATAAAGCTATGGTTAAGAACCCTAACCAGGGGAAAAATCAGGAGTCTGGGATAAGAAAGAGTGGAACCGTAAAAGGGAAAGACAAAATCAAGTACCCTAGCACCAATAATCAGAATGTAGATGAAGATACAGAGCAGGAGAGAATTGATAAACCCAGGGAGGAAAATTTGGTGGAAGAAGAAGGAACTGAAATCTGGAATACAAATTCAAATGAGGACGAAGAATGTCAAGAGAAGAATGAGAAAGGAGTCAGCAAAGAGGAGGAATCTAAAAAATAGTAAGGAAGAAACTGAGGAAAATAAGAATATGTCAGAGGAAGATATTGTCCAGGATGGCCCGGTTGAGGACCCTATTTCAAGAAATGAAAAGGAAAATACAGTTCAGGATGACAATCAAGAAATGGACATGGAAATTCAAACTGGAACCAAAGAACAGTATCAAAGGGGCTGAGAGGATCACTTTGAAGAAGGTGGGAACAGTCCCAATAAGAATATTGAGGACTGGAGAGAGAAGGGGCAGAATGATGGTATGCACACACCTATGAGTTGGGTTAATTGCAAAGTAGAGGATTCTCTCCAATTTGATTCTTGGATGTGTAAGGAGATTAAGGATCTCAAAAGGAAAGTGGAAATTATGGAAGATAACCAGAAAGCTGCATGGAACAAAATTAACATCATGGAGAAATAGATAAGAGAAATCCCCATCAAGCTCAAAGATTACGAGAATAACCTTTGGGAACTCATTAAGGAGAACATAACGAAAATGGAGGAAGTAACATCCAATATTTGTGCTGCAGCTGTCAATAATGGAAAAAGAGTAAATGAGGAGACCAAATCCTTGGAGGGGCCAGCAAAAGGATGAGACAAAGATCTAGAAAGAAGGCTACACAAGAGGGAGTCAAGTCGGTGCAACTACTACTCAGGATACTACTATTGGGAAAGGTAAAGAAACAGTGAAAATGATTTTGGAACTGGAAGAATAGTCTAGTTCTTCTTGTTGGTTTTGTTTTTTGGTCCTGTTCTATGGAAATCTTCTGTCTTTGGTGCAACCAGATCTTGTTAATCTGGGTTTTGACTGGTAGTCTCTCTGGTGGTTTTAGGTCCCTTATATATTTTTGCTACTTCTCTGTAGTAGTTTTTAGGTTCTGCCTGTGGTCGTTGAGGCTTTATCTTTCTTTCTTTGTACTTGGGTTTCGGGGTCCCTTCAAAACCTATTTTTACCTTAATCTAAAACATGAGATGTCACCTAATTTACATCCTAAAAGTAGTCATTTAACTTCATGTGATCTATGCTACTATTCACTACCTTTAGTCAAGGTTCCTATATGCACCCAAAATTTACATGGTGCCACATTCCTAATACAAATCCAATGATGTTGTAGTGATCTTTTGATGTATGTTCCACAGGGAACTCTCTAGTTATTTCCACTCCCCCTACCTTCATAATCCTCTCTTGACCCCTTTTGGTCCCCTTTTTTTGACATTAACATCTTATTTTACCTTGTTTTAAAAACTATCCATTTATGACTATTATCCTAGTTTTTTAATAGAACTCAAAAACTAAGAGCGTTAAATATTTTAATTGTAAATACTCAAAGTTGGTCAAAGTCACCATTTTAGAAGTTAAAATGTATTTTTTAAGATATTAATCATAAAAATTCAACATTTGGTCAATTTTTTAAAGAAAAATTAATAAGTTACAAAAAACTAAGTCCTTGTCTTGGTTTTGGCCTCTTGTTAAACACATATTTGAATTTTGAAAAACTAATTAACAATATATCAGAAATAAATGTATTTATAAACACACACCATAAATTTATAGGTACTAAAATGCCTATTATAACTCAACCACTTAACAATCATGCTTGTAGATTCAATGTCTACTGAAACATCTCTCAGAGTCTGATGCTTACCCATGCTCCTCTTAGGATACAAGACCTTTGAAAACATACAATATATATTCTAATTCTTGTTCATGCATAACCAAATATATTCCATTACTCCACTCTCAACCCTCACATGCAATGATTATTTGCATCCAAATATATTTGTACATCCCCTTTCATTTTATCCACTATTTATTCCTAATCACTCTTTTCACTCCTCATTGCTCTCAAAAATTTGGCATTTTTCATGGTATTTGACATTTTAGATTTTTAAAATATTTAGATAATTTTAAAACTCATAGATTAATTAGGGTTTGTAGTTACATCTCTGATATTAGTTCTCTCAAATTTTTCTCCAATACTTATTTATTTACTCAAAACATCCTCATAACAATTTGCATAGATCAGTTTTCCCATGGCACATCTTGTCAGGATTTAACCCTATTTTATAATTCTTTTAGATTCTAAGTGTTCTTAAACATCATAACAATCTAAGATTTAATGAACCATCATCAAATTTAGACCACCTATTAAACATGCTAATAGATTCTAAAGCTTGCAAATGCACTTGTCAAGTTCTGAGATCTTGCCAATCACTTCTTAGAATATGAGGCCTTGATAAATACCCTATTATAATATTAAACTTATTTTATCACTCATTATAAATTTATCCCTACTAAATAAACCTGTTTTTGAGGTCTACATGTGCACACCTTAGAATATGCCCATTACTAAAACACACTCAAGGTTCCATCTTCCTTCAAAAGTCAATTCAATACTTGATCCTCCTCTTCTAGGTACGTCCTAAAAAAATGTCAACATTCAATATCCCAATCAAGGATAATCCTAATAAAATCAATGTAAAGAATACCTATACTAAAATGAGTCTCCTAAGAGGACACAAATATGAAGTATCAATTTCAATGGGTGGTTCCACCTTCACACTTAAACTCAAATGTTGAATAAATAACATATAATGATCTTGGAAAAATTTATTTAGAATAATTGTGAAACATAATCATTGGTGTATACAAAACACATTATGGATAAATCATCCATGATAGTGTATTGGCTCAATCAACTACATGTCCTATTTTAGTATAATGTCCATAATTAGTGTTAATAATGGTCAAACACTATGATGTATAAAATAGGGAAGTCAAGAATATTAAAGGAGATTTAATATTATTCTTAGGTATATATCATATTTATCATATACTATAACTACTTTACATGGAATCATTTATCAATTTAACTCCAAAATCTACACAACAATTCTAGGATTCTAATACTAGCTCTTGTTCAAAGTGGGTTAAAGATCAATGGTTGAAAAAATCCATGTATACATCAACAAGGTTACCTAAGAATATTTTTTATATTTTAATTCAAGAATGAGGTCAATGACATGATCACACTCATGCATAGAGTAGTGGGAAGCCTAGTTTCAAAGAATTTCCAAATATGGATGTACAAGTACATAAGGATCATCCACCAAAATAAGTAATATATCAATTAGGGATAATTGATCAATGATTAAATTCTAAATAATATTTTAGAGGATAATATAAATTCAAATTTGCATATGACCTCTTATCTTTTTTATGTTATTTATATAAGAAGGTTATTTAGTGGTTTGAATATAGTAGGTGATATGTAGGTTTCAAAAATATATGATTTATATCTTAATATCTCTCTAAAGGAAAGTGCACATCATTTTAGTAGAGTGAATGATGCATTTTAAAAATATGTGATTCAAATGTTTGAGCCAGAACCATACAATATGAGGATGATATTTTCAGCATTTACTAAAATTTCTAAATGGGGAACTTGGTTCATACAGTTCCCAACTTTCACTTACTTGAGAATTTATGGTTGTGAAATTGCTTCATATATGATCCCAAGATATGTATATGATAAATGGTATTTTATGGAACTACTGAGATAGTTGAATAAAATACATAAACTACTATCTTATAAACACAAGTTTGGAATAAAATTTCCTTTTTTTATTAGTTGGTATACTTGTGCTTCTTTGGCCAAAGAAAAATTAATTGATGAAGAAATGATTTGAGTTACTATTAGATAATTTAAATGCAAACATTCATTTGGTATTAGGGAAAAAATGTGAAATATTCTTAGTATTACATCAATATGGACATCATTCTAAAGACTAATGGATAGACTGTGATGATGAGAGAGATGTGAGAATTTGTGATTACTAACGATTCACTCTAGAATAATTAATTGTATTTTCCATATTGGAGATCAATAAAAACATATAAGATGATGAATTTATATTAGATACCATTTATTAGAAATATATAATTGAGTAAAAACCTCTTTCAAGAGTATGCTGGCATAATAAATAATCTATTTCACTCACCGATAGAACTCAAGGTGTGCTAAACAAAACTCTGAAATGGTTGGAAAGGAAATACATCAATGCTAATAAAATGGTATTTTCTCCTCTTATGAAGGAGGTCAAATTAGGAATTTATCATTTACAACATCAAAAAAAAATAGATATTTCCTTAATGGTAATAAATAACAAGGATTGAGAGGAAATAAAATCAAAAAAAGAAGTTAAAGCTATTATAGAAGTTATTTCAGTGAAAAAACCACTCAAGTTGAAGATAAGAAGATTAGATGAAAAAAAATTAGGTACTCCTAGTTTTCCTATTTTAGAATAAGTTCTTCTTCATAGTCTTTACCAACCTCAAACTTTGGTAACTAATACTAGATAATAGTTTTTATCTTCTGATACATTTTATTTAATTTGAGTCTTCTATCCCTTCTCAACATGATACTTCCATATCATTATATCTTGTTCACAATGTTGACTTGCCTACTAAAATTTTTCCTAAAACTCCAATTGATACATTAAGAAAATAAAAATGTGAAATTATGTTATAAGAGTCTCAAGATTTACAAAAGTGTATTACTCCCCCTAATATTAAAAAGGAAATTGACACCTCTCATGTGCAAAAATCTCCCAATCTAGAAGTGTCTCAATAGTTAAGTGAAGTTGTGAAGAAAAGAAATAAGATTTAGCTACTATAAGAAATTAATTTTAGTATCCTAACAACTATCCATACTCAAGAGACAAAGAAGCCCAAAATAGTCTCAATAATAATCAATGATAAAAAAGGAGATAAATATGCAAAAATAGTAGTTCCTTCCATTGAAAAAAATAAATATGATGTTAGATATTCTGATTATCAAGTCACAAAATTCCATTTGGGAAAAGCTACAAGAGAAGGCATGAAATAAAATGTCCAATTTAAAATTGGCACAATGTTCAAGAAAATGGACCAAGATAAATTAACTAAGGATAAACTTAGAGAAAAAGTTGAGAAATTAATGTCTATGGTTTAAAAATTGGTAAGACTTATTTAGTCTTCCCATTCTGTTGTTCATTAAATTTATGATACATAGACACTTGATATTGCTTAATAAATTGGTATTATGGGTAAAGAAACAATATAATGGATCAAGATAATTTACAACATGGCATCACTACTTTTTAGATAGTGATGGTTACATGTCCTAAGATCCAATCAGAATACAACCAAGGAACTCAAATTGAAAACAATAATGAAGAAGAGGTGTAGAAATGGAATGATTTGCTTCTCAAGTTGGAAGATTTATCTTTTACCTATCTAGATGACCTCATTCAAGAAAACTTATCTAGAAAGAGGAAATTATGTACCTCATTTAATTCTAGGGAGTTAAAAAATGCATAGTATGCAGTGTTAAAGAAACCTTTGAAAAAAATTCTAATTCTAAATTAATGAGAGGTGATTCTCCTAAAAATACTAGGAGTAGGAAAACTGAAATGCAAACTTATTGATGATAATGGGAGCCTAGTCTCTAAGGAGAATATTATTGAACAATTAAAGAGGAATATGGAGGAAATTATAACTCCCAAGTTTTCATTCAGTTAATATTCAATTTAAATGTTAATCAAGTATCAAAACAATTTGGAGAACCTCAATGAAATGCTTAAGAGGTTACAAGGAACAAAATAGAAGATGATGGACCTATATTGTGATGAAAAATAACCTATACATATTTATATGGTCTTGATGAAGATAAAATGTTGGAAATCATGTAGAGGTTTAATGAAATATCAAAATAAGAATCCATAACATGATAAAGAAGTCTAAATTGTCATCAACAAAGATGATAAAGAATAATTCTACAATAGATTTTGATCTTTCTTATAGACTTGTATTTCTTGAGTCATTGTTGTAATTATCATTTCACTTTATTATATTATTTAATTCACACATTTTAAAGTCATGCAAATGAACTAAGTTATTTTTTTAAATTTTGATTTGTGTAAATTTGTTAATATGCTTTTGCAAGTTGTGAAAAAATTTCATTATACTTTTGCAAGTCATGCAAAAACACCAATGCATTTTTTAAGTTGTTCAAATTAGCTAATGTTATTTTGTAAGACCTTAAAAAGGAAAAAATGTGGTTATGCTTTGTAACCACTCATTTAAACTTATAAATATGAGTTAAAGGCTCATTTTTAAGGGTTATTGATAGTGAAACTTGTGACTATACTTTTAAAAGAGGACATTGTATCGATAACTAAACAAAGATTAATACAAAGAGATTTTGTAAAATTTGTGTTCAATATTTCTTCATGGATTATGTATGTTATACTATCTTCCTGTATTCAAATCTTTGATTACAAAATAGTATTTCAATTGTTATAAACTAGTCAAAACATGGAAATTCTATTATAGTGTTTATTTTTGAACTTATATTTATTTTTCCATTTTGGTGAAGTCTTGGTGGAATAAAAGTATTATTTTTGTTATTTTTATTGGGAAATACAAAGTAATCATTTGCTTCTATTATTATTAGTAAGTGATTATTTTGATGTATGTTGTGTGTTCTTATGAACATAAAAATGTCTTTTCTACCTACTAAATGAGAAATACTTCCCTTTGTGAAAATTATCCTCCTTCCTAACATTTATAATAGGTTTCATAATTTATCCCTCTAACTTTCCTAACCCTTTCTATAGATAAATATTCCTATTTTTATCTCTATATATTCCTTTTTATAGCCTTTTCATAATTTGTGGTAAAAAGTAATACCCTATATAAAACACCATTTTTACAAGAAATATTTTCCCTTTGCTGTACTTATTTTTGTTTTCAATAAAGGTATCTCTACTCGTTAATAGGATAGGGACTCTATCCCATGACTATTGATGAGAAATTTCTATTTGTCCTCTTGACAAATTTTCATGCCAATAATTTTTGGTGCCCAACATGGGGCACATTTTTTCAACACTCGTGTAACCTAAATTTTGATATATTAGTCCATATGAATTTGTCATCAACTCAAGGACTACACGATCAACCTAAGTTAGATTTAGATCAATCTAAACAATTAGAAATAATTTCACATATCAAAAAATTATCTTGGGACTCAAATTAAAATTTTAGTGACTTAGTTTTAAATAATTTTAATAATTTTAAATCAATAATTGGATCGTGTTGAGAGAGTAAAAATAATTCTAGCATGTAGAAAAGCCCATAGAGCTCACCAAGTATCTCAAAATTAATAGATTTTATTTATGACTATTTTGGCCATTCAAAATTCTAATCATCAACCTAGTTTGAACTAGATAGAAACTACAAAGGAAGACATTACTTCAAATCTTTAAAAAATCTCTTGGGATAGTTAAATGAGTTACACTTAATTCAACATTGTCACTGTAGTAATAAATACAAAGGAAGATAATGTTGTCATTGCTAAAATAAACATTGAGATTATTTTAAGGAGGCAAGAATGAAGAGAAGCACAAAGATTAGTTAATATAGTTACTAAAATACTTTTATCATTAAGAATTAATTATAATAACCATTCAGTTATTCCAAACACTAGTTCTTTAGTTTAATATTGATTGGTAATTCAAACAAAAGAAGACATTTCATCAAATTTGAGAGCATTTACTTGGGATAATAGAAATATTTCAACACATTTTCATATAGATATTAATATATTAGAAGACATATAATATAATTTTTTTTGAACATAAAGATACAAATCACTAGATACATGTAGAGTTAAACAAAGAAGACAAACCTAGAGAATTCTTCAATTTTCACTAGCTCCTCATCAATAGTAAAAACTAGCATAAAAATGATTCACTGTTACTAATAAATTAAAAGGTGAAATTGATACTTTTTATTAGTTACAAGAGGCTTCTAATTTCAAATTGAAACCCTAAAAAAAATGCCAACTCAAAAGAGTAGTTAGTCTTCTACAACTGCTAAGAAAGGTAAATTGTTACAAAGAGGAATAATCATAAGTCAATCACTTTTCTTATTAAATGTTGTTGTACTGCTATAGGTATTCTTTCCAACCATGGATTTACTTGGGATATCATAATTATCCCATTAAATTTGGGATAGTTTTATGATCTTATGAAAGTGACAAGGAAGATTTTTTTAAAAAAAATAGGAGATGGTAAACAACATCTAGATGAACATATTATTACTTTCTCTATATCATGTGGAATTTTTGGCATTGAACATAAGGATTTTTTAGTGATATTATTCATTTAAAATCTCTAAAATGGAGTAGCATATTGGTTATATCATCTTCCTCTAGGAGTAATGTTGACAATTTGGACCTCATAGGTCAAGTTATCAACCCTACCATTCAAAACTTTGCATGTCATGCTAGTTTATCTTGTGGGTCAATAATTTAGTATTAAAAAGTCCTTAAAGTGATCATTATTAGTCGTGATTAGTAGTTATTAATCTTGTTTAGGTGAGTTAAGGTCTTGTCCTTCATTTGTCTTATGCTTGTCTACTTCATTTCTTCCCCTTTTTGATCCATTTATAGTGGTAATGAGAGTAATAAGTGTCATGATGAGTGTATAGAATATGTCAAGGTCATTAAATTACTAACATGTGGATAATTAGGTTGATCACATTCTGGACTAACTTCATAATTTTTTTCTATGCAATTTTGATCATTTTGTTCCTTCTAGAGAAGGTTTTGTAAGGTATTGATAGTATATGATCAGGAATAAGATAATTTACATATTTATTCACCTCATAATACAATTTATAGACATAGGATCACATTTTAAAACATCTCAATTAGATTTCCTAAGTGAAAATAGCATTTTTAATGCAAAAACATGCCTTTTAGAGGCATTCATTTTAGTTTTAAAAGGATTTTTGTGATAAAATAGGATAAAAACATAGTCATATAAGTGGTTTGGAGGAATTTTCAAGTGAAAAAATGAAAAAAATCAACTTTTATCCTATATTGACATTTTTTGCAGCCCTAGAAGGGAAGTTTTCAAATGATTGGTATGGAAAGAAGAGAGATATTTAGGATCTAAAACTTTATCCATTTTTAGTGGTATGATTATTATTATAATTAGTGTCATTATTATTTTTATTTATGGCCTCATATTTATTAATAATCATTAAGAGTGAAAACATGTCACTATAGCTTATACATATGAGAGGGGTCTATTCTTGGACCTGTTTCTTAAGCTCAAAAAATAATGAAGATAAATAGTTTTTTGGGATGATTTTATGGGTCATGAGGCTTATTATAATATTTTTATAATTTTATAAATCCTTATAATGATTAATTTATATCATCAAACCAAATTTCCTTCACTATCTTTCTCAATGGTCTATTGGGTTAGTTTTGAAGCAAATTATGAGTTGTCCAGAATAATTTTTTCCATCTTATGAGGTTATAAATGGATGGTATAAGTCATGGAACACATTTTTAATTAAATTAATAGTTCATAAGTTTCCATTCTATGTATATCTCCTTTGATAAGATTTAAGCTGAGTTTCTTGAAAGTTACAAGGTTTTAGTATACTAAGAAGAAAATATTGTTGATGTTCAAGGTTTTATATTATACATCAGTATCAGTAATGTCTCCCTTGACTATTTGAGACATTAATAAATTCATAAATAAGTACACAATCTCCATAATCATCTCATAGGGAACTTTTAGGCCTACAATAAATTGCACCTACATGCACCTTCGAGGACGTTATTCATGTTAAGTCAAAACTTTGGTATAGTTTCAAATATCCTCATGGTAAAATTTTCATTTTAAGATATTAAAAGTATTTAAAGTTTTTTTGAGGGTTATACACTATTAATATGGTTCATAATAAAATCTACTACCCCATCTACTACTGCAAGTGTCATCTACAAGTGTTTCACAACAAAATGAACATGTTGGAAGGAAGCATGTATTTGGTTTGAAGAAACTCAAGGTGGAAATCATCAATTAGAAGAATTTTATGAGGTAAGGATGGGTTATGAACCCAATTATAGTGTAAATCATCTTAGATAAATTTATACTATTATGTGTCACTCTTTCAAGTGTATCTATAGATGACTCACATAGGATTCAACATGTTAAGGGGTAAATGAAGTCTTTGGGACTGATTTGAGGTCTCACTAGGTAGTAAAAAATTTCAATATTTATTTATTATATATATATATAAAAGGTAATTAAAGTATTTAATTAGACACATAATATTACAACATGATTTAATAACCTTAATTTACAATGTATGAACACTTATAGGTTTCCCCAAAGAGCTAAGAAGACTGATTTCAAAGGTTGAAGTTTGTTTGGAATCTCCTTAAGGTCTTGAAATATTAAGGGTATCATGATAATAATTGTGAGAGTGGATTGGAAAATGGTCTTGATAATCATTCTCACAAGATTTATATAATGATTTTGGAGACATATTTCTTGAATATTACCAAAATAGGGCTTCCACCCTTCTTTTGATCATCCTATAGTGAAAGGTATGAGGTGTAGATGTATCCAAGTGACTTAATTATGTAGGATACATCTAAAGGTAAAAAATTGAAATAGATGATAATGTTTGAATAGGATAAATAAATTTAGGACGTTTTACAAACTTAGACATTTCTTCACTAAAATATGACAGAGTTATCTATATTAGTCTGAACCCAATTAGCTTTCCAATGCTAGGAAATGTAATGAAGGTAGAGATTTGTATTTAACTACTATTTTGGAATTCAAATGACAATTATGGTTTGAGTAGCCTTGAGAGTAATTTAAAAGTGGATTATTCACACATATCAAAGCCTACATGTATACTCTTGGCCATAAATTGACACCTATAGGTTGATCAACTATAGGGTAATTATACAAGAGGATGAACAAATAGTGAATGTACGAGGTATAATGGTGTGAAGGATTAATGAATGATAATGATAAAAAAAATGGTGGAAGATGATGAAGGTTTAATTCATATATAAAATCATAATAACCTTGAGTGGTCAATTTTCTAATTGTATAATCACCTATAATCATTATCCATACACTAAGTATGAATCATAGCTAGTCAAGTACCAAATAGAGGGTCTTTGAATAAGAAGGAAATGTTGAATATTAGGTGGAATGAATTTTATCAAAGGAAAAATGAAGGTTTCAAATAAGGGATAACTTAAGGTTTTAATCCCTATAAAATCATTATAAAACCCTAAAACTAACTCAAGTAGTACCTACAACCACCTCCATTGGGAGGCTTAACAAATGAAGGAATGATATTCCACTAGAGAGGTAGAGATCACTGTTGAATCAAATGTTAGAAAGGTAAGTGAATAAAAATAAAATAGTTGGATTATATTTTATAAGTAATTTCAGGTCCTTCACCTCATACTTCATTATTATCCATATAGAGGGCTTAACCTACAGTCCTAGGTTGGTCTATACATGGTTTGTGAAGAAAGTTGAGAAGAGGGTTATGTTTCATGTAACTATGGAGTCTATAATGGAATTATTGAGTTATGATGATAAAAATAACCTATCCCATAAAAATTATTGTACCATTAACTACCTCAAGAGTAATGATAGAAAAATCTTCACTTATAGGCCCCTTTAGGCCCAAAAGTATAACTACAGGTTTCAAAATGAGATGACATGTTGGGACCTAATAGTGAATGTTAGTTCCAATTTATAGGTATGTTATTAATATTTTTCACTAAGTAAAAAATAATAATAAACCTAAATATAATTATTGAGCATGAAATGTGGACCAATTTAGGACATAAGTACCTACAACCACCTTAGTCATAAAGTAATTATAGTCAAGTGAACAACAATCTCATTCAAGTACATTTTGATATAATGGCATGAATTAGGTATGATGATATTAAAAAGGAGAGATAAGTAGATATTAGTGTTAATATATTATCAAAGGTAGAGTCATATGACTCATAATAACTTCATATATGGCCTAAGAGAATAAATTCACTTATAATTAGCTTAACTTGACACTTACAACCATCAAACATAATCAAGTTTCTAAACATAGTTAATGGAATGAGGACATAGAATGTAAGGAGTTTTAATTTTTAGGTAAATGTTTAAAATTTAAAAGTTTTATTATTTCATAAAGGTTCATATGAGAGGGATCCTTGAACTTATGAAACATAGTCATAACCCACAACTGTAACAAACACAATCAAATACCTTAGTAGAGTTTGTGATCTAAAGAGGACACTTTGATCATTTTAAAAAGTTTAATTATTTTTTTGGGAATATAATATTAGATAGGGACTTAAATAATGATTTAAATTAGGTAATAAGATCAAATTAAGTGTATATCTATAGATAGGGTGTTTTGGAGCAAGCATTATAATCACAAATTGATTGTATTCCAATCTTTCCAAGAGAAAGGTGAATGTTAGAAGGGTTTTGGATAATATTGAGATCATTATTATGCCTTGATTGTATTAAAAAAATGATTATATCCATATAAATATACTCACATAACAATGATACAAGCCAAGGAATGGTTTTTAAAGGATAACATATAGTTAACTTGTAAAACCCTACATACAGTCACCATTAAAAGTTTACCTAGGAGTTTTTGATGTTTGAAGGTGTTAGGGTCATCATGACCCAATTAAAATCTTCATATAATTTGTTTTCATGATAAAATAGGGTAAATATCCTCTATTTTGTGTCAAAGGTAAGCCAATTTTAGGCAAACATGAATGTAGGCTATGGGTGAGAGAATGATCATAAAGAGTATTTGTGGTATTGGAAACAATTTATGACATTTTTGGATGGTTTTATAAGGTTAATTTAGTATTATATAACATGAATAAAGTCTAGGAATCATTAGAAACAACTTATAAGTAGTGGTGAGTGATCAATTGCAATCAAATCCCACTATCATAGACTAGGCCTATTACCCAAAAGGGGGTCATTTCCATTTATAGCACTAACCAAGCATTAAAAATAATGGGTAAATTTAAATTGGAATATATTATGTGTTATAAATATATTGGTTTGTAGATCACTTCATGAAGAAGCTATTTTTTGGATCTGGAACTCAATAGGGTGCATAGAATGGAGGAATCAACTTGAGAGGTCAAGTTTGGATGCTCACACCAGCATGGAGGTTTAGAATGGGACATAAATTAGATATTGGATGATATATGGTTTATTATACTTTCATTTTTTGTAATTTTTTCATATGTTGGATGCCACATCTTTATGAATCATCCTTAAGGGAGAAAACTACCATAAACCCTCCTAAAACCCTAATTTAAACTAGTTTTTAGAGATTTAGTTTGAAAACCCATAAAATTACATAATTTATTCCTAAAAAATATCATATTTTGTATTATATTATCATATGGTACTTCAAATGAAATTTTATTGTACCTTCCTTTGTATGGAATAGTATGAAATTTGTACTTTTCCATATTTTTGAGCTAAAATGGGTGTTTTGATGAGTGTATAAGGATTAAAATTAATTTATATGGTATATTGAGACTCATTTTACCTGAAAAATCTCAAAAAACTAGAATAAATCATCCATAAATGGCTAAACCATTCAATCCTTTTGGGCTAGTTAGAAAATGCCTCAAAAAGACAAACCTTCCAATGGCCATTTCATGGTTCTAGTACCTCCAAAGTGTTCCAAACAACAAAATTTGACATGAATAATGGTGGGATAATGGGAAAATTTAATATATATATTTTTTTAGGTTTCACACATGTGTGAGCTCCCAACAATAAGATTTCTCTTTCTAGGGCTAAAAGGGCTAATTAGGCCTAATTTTGGTGAAAGAATGGACTATAAAACATGTCTACACTTGGATTTTGGACACATTTTTTTATATGGATTTTTTATAGGATAGAGGGTAATTTAAAAAAGTCTTATTTTTTCATCATCACTTCCATATTCTCCCAGACAAGGATATTTTTAGAAAAAAGGCTATAAGGAGTTCATAGAAAAAGCATGGTTTTGGTGTTATTCCAAGTCTTGATGAGTGTTTGATACATTTAATTAACTTATACTAGGTCTGATGTGATATTAATAAGTCTTTAATTAAGTATATATTCATACTTTAATCAAGTTTGAATAAATACCAACATTTTCCCTTCTACGCGTAGTAGAGGATGAGAGATTTAAGGAGATAGGAGACAAAACGAATGAATATAACTCTTCATAAGTATTTATAAAGATAAAACATGAAATTATAAAAAAAATTAAACCTAGGAGGAATTAATTATAATTTTTTAATGAAGGATAATAAGTTTGAAAAGGTCTACAAGCAAAAGAAGGGCTCTCTTTCCTTCCTATGCCTTATTTGAAGACTAAGTCAAGAGAAAGTTGAAGAAGTATTATAAAAAACTTGTGAAAAATCTTAAATAATAATTAATGATAAAAATAAGGGTTGAACCAATAACTTTAATGGTCTTGAAATACTACATCTATAGAGGTAGAATCATTCTTTAACATGACATGAAGGCTAAAATCTAAGGGTCAGAGTAAGAATATAGGCACTCTCCAAGTAATCTAAGCTTGACTAAATATTATGACAAGTATTCAAATAAGATAAAAAAATTAAACTTCATCTTACATGCCACCGTATTTATGACCAAGGTTTGAGAGGTTTAATAATTGTATGTAGCACTAAAATAGGAGTTTTTGACCAAGTTTGAAGTCCCCTACTTTGGGGTTGATTTGTATCCAGCCATTTCTTTGCTACATGAATTCATTTTTTATAGAATGTAAAATCAATATTTTATTTATGGATTGTGTCTAAATGATTCCAAAATTTGTATTCACCTCTTGAGAGAAATAAGATAAATTCTTCTATTTTTAGGTTTTTTGAGCAAAGTGTTTATGCTTACCATTGATATAGCTTAGTGAAATACTTGTTTTCCTTTATTATTGTCTAGTTATTTTAATTTCATGAGAGATTTTTGATGTTATAAAGGTCATTATAAGTGTCTAAAATAATATTAAGTTCATGTATTTGATGTGAGATCAGTCCTTTCTACATAAATTGAGTTTATTATGTCCTTATTATGAAACACTATTGTAGAATCTTACCTGAGTGTAGTGAATGTGTAAAATATTTTCCCTCTCACAAGAGTTTAATTTCAATCACAAGTGGTCACAAAATAATTGGTGCATCACCATTCATTTCTAGTTTCTTTTTAGTTTCATTACAAATAATAACTTTAGCACCCTTTTCATTGTTACAATTAGTAGGTAGTAATTTAAAAGTAATATTTAATATTGAGAGCACCAAGGGAACTAGCCCTATTTGGAGATTCTCTCCATTATTAAATCACCCCCACTTTATATAGATTACATGTTCTAATAGGAGTGAGGAATATCACACTTTCTCATAAGGGCACACTCCTGATTGATAATAGTTTTTGGCACTCCCAATGGGACTTATTCTCCTTGTCATAGTTAAATTCTGGAGTTGAGAAAAAGTACTTGAAATATTAGAATACATCCATTATCATCAGAAGATAAATATTCTTCAAGTTGTAGATTTCATAGCAGAATTTAGGTAACACTTTCATGCCAAAGGTTACCACAAGGTCAACTAGAAAAGGTATTCCTCTTGAGTTCATTTAGGTTCTTTATAATTCATACAAAAGAGTAATATTTAATAAGATAAATCATTATCCAAAAATATATTTGTCTTTTGGTCATCCTATTATCATAAGTAGTACAATCCCCACTATATAGATGGCCATTAGAAACTAGGTGTTTGTTCCATTCAATAGAGGTAGTCCACTGAATTTGGCCCATTTTTATGAAATTCATATATTTGATATTAAGAGTATTTTATTATTCTCAAGAGAATATCAAAAAACTCTTATTAATCACATCAAATATGTCACTAACCTCTATTCAATATATAATGTTGTTTAGGATAATGTAGCTATTAGACTACTTATTGTTTCTTTAAAAGGAAAAGCATTACAGTGGTATAGAAACCTCCCACTAAACTCCATTGCTACCTAGGATGAATTAGGTGAAGTTTTAAATAATTTGAGGAAAACTCTGATCACCTATCCTTGGTTGAGTAGTTAACTACCATAAAAAGGGCTCCTCATGAGTTCATGGCTAACATTAACCTTAGATTCCAAAAGACATGGACCAAGATAGCTATGTTGATCAGACCATCCCCAAAATATTCCTTTTTGTACTATCTAAGTGACCTTAATTCTAATATTAATGTGATGATACAGTAAATGGGTGGTAAAACTTTGCCAGATGATTATGAGGTTGCAATAATAGTAGATAATAGTTTGATATAAGTTGGTAAGCTTTCCCCAAGGCCTCCAATTCCTATATTCCCAAAATTATAGTCTATACTAAGCCCTCAATCTCCTTAAGTTCCATCATTAGCTCCTATTACACCTCCTCAAGCTCAAGTTTCATCCCCTTCTAGTCAAGATAGTGAGCTTGGTGAGCTAAAAGGTTTGTTAAAGTCTTTTGGAAATGAAATAGTCTAATTAAATAGGTATAAATATTAGACTAATAGGCCTCATCAAAAACAAAGTTATCCCACCTATCAGTCCTTCAAAGATCAAATGCCTCCTTATAAAGGTTTTAGAGAGACTATAACAACCTACCAAGCATAAGGATACATAACTCAAGCTAAACCATATGTAACTCTTGATCGTAATACACCTTCCACTTAAAAAGTTATTTTTCCCACTCCACCTCAAAACAATTTGATGTAAGACTCAGGTTGGTAGCCCTCCAATCTCAATGATGTTCAAAACCAAGACTTGGTGTTACAAAACATTACTATGACACAAATGACACAATAAGAGTTTTCTCATCAAGGATGTCAATATCAAGAGATAGTTTTGGCACCAGGAGATAATTAACAATTTTAAGGTCATCCTAATGTCATTATTATTAATTGGAAAATAGATGATCATGTTTCTTTCAATCAAAGTGGTGAGACCAACACTCCAAGTAGCTAAGTTATAACTATTACTATAGCTAAAAGAAGAGACATTGATGAGGCTCAAGATGTGAGTCATAATTTAATTACTCCTAATTTTATTTTTAAAGGTACCAAATAACAACTTGCTACCCCTATAACTCATAAAAATAAGAATACAGAGGTTGGAAATGTTCATCAAGTACCTTTAGTTAATGAATAACTAGTGGTTTAAAAGGTGTAGCCAAAGGTTAGTGAGGTTAATTTTAGTATATTGAATCAAATAAATAAGTATAACATCAACATAAACATGTGATATTCCATCTATATTATAGGATAATAGGACATACTTATTCAAGAGCTTTCATCCCTTAAGTTATCTCCAAAATTGGTTGAGAAAGAAGGTGTGATATTGACTAATTCAGAGTAAATAATGAAGAAACAAGTATAATAGGTACATAATATGGTAAAGGTGGACAAAAATAAGGTAAAATAAAATAATAATCCTCCTTTATACCTCTCTTAGTTAGTTGGTGACACTTTAGTTCATAATTTCATGGTGGATAGTGAGTCCAGTAGTACTATTATGCCCAAGCAAATTATAGATAAGATTGGTCTTGTTTATTAACCAAATACTAAAGGAGTATAATAATTGGATGGGACAACAAAAAATATAGTAGGAATCATCAAAGATCTATATTTTGACACTACATGCTTGTCTCAATGTTACCATTCAATAGGATGTAATTGTGGTGGACTTGCCTCCTTACTTTGCCATGTGTCTTTCAAGGGACTTCACCTCAAATATTAGGGGATACTTATTATCTAATTGGATATATTTAATGTTAAAAACTAGGTATGATACTAAGGTAAAAATAATTATTAACCCATTTCACATTTCCATTTGGAGCCATATATGCCAAGTGTTGTAAACCACTAATTGTGTCATCTCAGATGAGGTACTTAAAACTATTTGAGTGAAAATTGAATCACCTTTAGATGGAGTTACAAATTTTTTCCTAGATGAGTGGTCCTCTAAATTTCATTATAATTATCCTTATAAGATAATTTAAGAATATGGACTTGTTTTTTATTACCTTCATGACAATGATGCACTAATTCTAGCCATGGTGAAGGATGATGAATCTAGTGAAGATCTATGGAAATTATACTTTGATGGATCAAGGAATAAGAATGGTACTTGGGTTTTAATTATGTTTATTTATATATAAAATCAAAGTTATTTATCTTTTATTAAGTTTTCATCTAATTTTTCAAACAATGTTATAGAGTATGAAGCACTAGTTCATAGTTTACAGTGGGTTAGGAAGATAAAAATCAACACCTTGCAAGTTTTTGGTGATAGTGAACTTATAGTCACCAAGTAAGAGGTATTAATGTATTAAAAAATCTATTTATTATATATTATAAGTATATGGTGTGGGAATTGAGGTCTTTTAGGCTTTCAACATTCAGGCAATACCAAGAGATGAATATAAACATATAGATAGGTTGGCTGCCATAGGGCATAATTTAATATCTCAGCTGATATAAAAATGAAAAATTTAGTAACACATTAAGGTTTTTTTGAGTTATTATATTCTAAATAACCATGAGAATTGGTAAGTGTTTGAAGATGACAATCAGATTGTTAGCTTATTATAAGAAGAGGCTAAGTTTTCCTCAAGAAATCAATTAAAATACTTACAATAGTATGGAGATTAGATTGTGAAACTAAAAACAAATAAGTTACCCAAGGGATTGGTTACTCTTGAGAAAATTTTTAAAGGTGATGATGAGTTAAGGAAGGAAAATTCATCTTTGTCAACAAAATAAGAACATTATGTCAATGTGAAGATTATAGGTAGTAATAGTTTGAAATTGGGTAAGGTATGCACTCCTTCACAAAAAGAAGATTTTATTGAATTATGTACAAGTTTTGTCAATATGTTTTCATGGTAATATAGTGATCTCAAAGGATTTCACACAAGTATATCTCAACACACCATTGAGTTAGAGGTTGAAACTAAACTAGTAAGACATAGAAAAAACCCCATCAATCTAAAAATTAAGCCTTTAATGAGAGTTGAGCTTCATAAGCTCATAGAGTTATCTATTATATTACCAATCAAACCCTCAACTTGGGTGTCAAAACTTGTCTCAGTATGGAAGAATAATGGTGAGATTAGATTGTGTGTAGACTTCTGGGATTTTAAATAAGGCTTCCATTAAAGATCACCATCCATTACAATCTATGAAAAAAAAATTACAGCTCATTCCTAGTTTAGAGAGGGTTTATTTGTTGCATGGATATAGTGGTTAAAATAATATCTTGGCTAAGTAATAATAACATTTCAAGATAACCTTTAGTACCAAATAGGGGACCTTTGCATATAGAAATATGCCCTTAAATTTATCCAATGTTGAGTCAAACTTTTAGAGAGCCATAGATATGTCATTCCATAGTCTTATTAATAGGTTTTTACTTTTATATTTGGGTGACATAACAACGTTTTAAAATATTTAAAGTGAGCACATTGTTCACCCCAAACAAGTGCTCAAAAGGTGTAGGAAATTTGGGGTATCTCTTAATCCCAAAAAGTGTGTCTTCTCGGTTCATGAAGGTAAGCTTCTTGGGCATGTGGTTTCAAAGTATGGTGTGAGTATAGATTATAAAAGAATAGATTCAATTATTTCACTTTCCTTTTCTAATATATATTTTTTTTCAAAGCTTCTTAGGGAAAAACAATTTTATTAGAAGATACATTTTAGATTTTGCCACTTTAGCTAAGCCACTTACAACCATACTAAAGAAGAATTAGAGTTTCATCTGGTCCAAAGAAGGAGTTAAGAGTTTTTAATAGCTAAATAAAGACATAGATAATGATCCTACACTCATAAATATATATTTCATAGAGGATTTCATCTTGTACACTTATGCTAACATGGACATCATTTCAAGCATTATTATGTAATAGAATCATGAGGCTTTGGAGAAGCCAATAGACTTTTTCAATCAAGTCTTGAAGGAGTGTGAAACAAGGTAATATTTTATTTAAAAACATTTACTTTCAATGATAAGGTCTCTTAAAAAGTTAAGATATTTTTTATCTAATAATAAGATATTCCTAATGGTTATCCATCCAAGTATCAAAGAGTTCCTCTTGAACAAAGATATAAATGAGAAGAGGGCTAGTTGGATAACAAATTTAATGGAGTATGATGTGGAAATCAAGGTCACAAAGCTAATTAGAGGCAAATAATTTTTTTTATCATCTAGCTCAAGACTTGTAAGAGGCTAATGAGGTGGTTTTGGTGTCAAATGATGAAGAGGTTGCATCTGGTCATACCTCACCTTCTAGCTAGTTTCATGACTTGGTAAGATATCTCTAAGATGTTATTTATCCTTCTCATTTGAGTGCTTAAAAAAAATTGTATTTCAATCAATTCCATTTATTCTTGTTGATGGTGTTATTTTCAAGAAAGATATCAATGGCATGTTTTTAAGATGTATAAAACCAAGCCAAACATAAAGGTTGATTGAATAATTCCATGTTGGACATGGTGGAGGACATTTATTCACAAGGACTACAACCCTTAAGATCATGGGAGGTGGATATTATTGGCCAAAAATATTTGCCAATTATCATGCATGGGTTAGGAAATGTAAATAGTGTGTTATGTTTATAGGGAAAGTGAAGCTTGTAGACTTACCTCTCTAACCAATTGTGATGGACCAAACCTTTGTCCAATGTGGATTGGACTTTATTAGCCTTATCAATCCTCCTTCAAGCTCAAGCCTAAATGGATACTTACTGATATAGGTTAAATCACAAGATGGATAAAAGTAGTAGTATTGAAAGAAGAAAATGAATCTAATGTTCTAGATTTCTATGAAGGTTTGCTTACTAGATTTGGATTTCCTTCAACCATCATTTTTGATAATTCCATGGATTTTGTGGTAAGTAGGATCAGCTAATGGGCTATTCAAAATGGTGTTTATATCACCACTTCATCAAACCTACTATCTACAAGGTAATGGCCTTGCTGAGTCCACAAATAAGAAACTATTAAAGATAATAAGAACTATTGAAGATAATTAGAGGTTGTGACATTTAAAGTTGAATTTATCTCTATAGGATGATAAGATCACATATAAAATATTAAATCCAACTCTCCATACAAGATGGTATATGGTAAGGAAGTAAGGTTACCCATTTATATTGAGTTTAGTAATTTAGAACTAATGCATCAGATTTAGTTGTTGGAGAATTAACCAATTGAGATCAGGTATTCTGAGCTTATGGAGTTGGAAGAGATAACAAATTAGTCCATGTTATCCATGGAAATTCACCAAGCACAAGTGAAGTGAGCCTTTGATAAATGAGCTTCTTCACATATTTTAAAATAAGGAGATTTGTTCCTCAAGTGGGATGAGGATAGAGATAAACTAGGAAGGCATACAAAATTTGACTCCCTTCGGAGTGGCCCATATACAATCTCTACCTACAAATCCCACAATGACTTCTAACTTACAAAGATGGATGGTGAGGAACTTCTAATCCCCATTAATGGGATACATCTAAAACACTACTATTGAGATCTAATTTCCTTTTAAATATTTTTTTTTCTTCCAAGTGATGTCCTAACACATTATTTTGTTTATTTTTTATCCCAAATAAGTGCTTTGTTTGCACATTTTCTTTGATTAGTTATTTTTCCTATTTTGTGTGTTGTTTTCCCTATTTTAAAGGAAGAAGTTATATTATTTTAAGTCCAAAGGTACTTGAATTCATGGATAATATTTATCACTATTTTATGAGTTCAAAATTCATTTAAATGGTTTGGTTCTCAATCATAGTAGGCATGCTTCCTAGTTGAGTCACCAAAATGTTGACAATTTTGACTTCACAAGATAAATTCTCACCCATACCATTCAAAAATTTGCATGTCATGATATTTTATCTTGTGGTTCATGAATTTGGTCCTAAAAATTCCTTAAATTGATCACTAATAATCATGATTATTAGGTCTTAAGGTTGTTTAGGTGAATTAAGGTCTTGTCCTTCATTTGTCTTGTGCTTGTCTAGTCATTTCTTGGCCTTTTTGAGCCATTTAGAGTGGTAAGAAGATTATTAAGTGTCATTATGAGTTTAATATAATTTTTTAAGGTCATTAAATTATTAACACATGGATAATCAAGTTTGTCACATTCTGAACTAACTTCATGATTAATTTTTATGCAATTATTTTGTGCCTTCTAAAGAAGGATTTGTAAGGTATTGATAATAAACAATCAGTAAAAAGATCAATTACATATATATTCACCTAATAAGTTATTTTATATTTTTATTAACACATTTTATATAATTTTAATCATATATTCTTGGTGAAAATAGCCTTTTTAGTCTAAAAATAGGCCTTTTTAAGGCATTCATTTTGGTTTTCAAAGGTTTTTTTTAATAAATAATATTATAGGATTAATTGGGTCAAAAAATGGTCATATTAGTGGATTTTAGTAATTTTAAGGTGAAAAAATGGTAAAAACCAACTTTGCTCCTATATTAACCTTCTTGCCAACCTTAGAAGGGAAATTTTCAAATGCTCGATATGGAAAGAGGAGAGAGAGTTAGGATATAAAAGTTTGGGAATTGTTAGAGGTGTTAGTAAGATTTAATTAATTTGAATTTTTTAATTTATTGGTATACTCATATTTATGAATAATTACTAAGAGTGATAGTAGGTCACTATAGCCTATGCATCTGAGAGGGGTCTATTCTTGGACCTGTTTCTCAATCTCAAATTAAAATTAAGATAAATATTTTTTTGGATTATTTTAGGGGTTTTTATTATCCTTATAATATTTTTATCATATGATAACTCCTTTAAAGAAGGAATTTATAGCATTAAATCATGTTTCCTTTACTATCTTTTTAAATGGTCTCTTAGGTTAGTTTTGAAGAAAAATATGAGTTGTTCAAAATATGTTTGAATATTAAAATGATATAAATTTATGATATAAATCTTGATACAAATTTTTCATTAAATTAAGGGTTCATAAGTTTTCTTTTAAGGTATATCTCCTTTGAGAGGATTTAAGCTAAGTTTTTTAAAAGGTGCAGGGTTTTAGTATACTAAGGTGAAATTTTTGTTGATGTTAAAGATTTTATATTATACATTAGTCTCATTAATAACTCAATTTAATATTTTAGTGATTGATCCATTAATAAATAAGCACAAAATATCTATAATCCTCCCATAGGGCACTTTCAGGCCTGCAACAAATTGCGCCTACATACACCTTAGAGGAGGTTATTCATGTTAAGTCAAAGATTTAGTCTAGTTTCAAATATCCTAATGCTAAATTTTTCATTTAAAGATATTAAAAGTATTTAAATATATTTATATGGTTATAAACTATTCATATGGTTTATACTCCAATTCACTACCTTGTCTGCTACTGCAAGTGTCATCTACAAGTGTTTCACAATGAAATGAACATGTTGGAAGGAAGAATGTATTTGGTTTGAAGCAACTCAAGGTGAAAAGAACCCATATACAATACACATCATTTGAGAGACACTTTTACTATTTTGTGTCACTTATGTGGTGTATCTATAGATACTCATAGAGGATTCAACATGTTAAGGGGTAAAATTAAGTGTTTGGGACTGATTTGAGGTCTCAATGGGTAGGAAAAAAAGTTTAATATTTATTTATTGGAGATTTGAATAAGGTAATGAAAGTAGTTCATCAGACACACAACAGTACAACATGCTTTCATAACCTTGACTACCACTATTTGATCACTTACAAGTTTCCATATAGAGCTAAGAAGATTGATTTCAAAGAGTGAAGTTTGTTTGGACTCTCCTTGAAGTCTTGAAGTGTTAAGGGTATCATGACAAAAATGATGAGAGTGGAGCAGAAAATTTTCCTGAGAATCATGCTCATAAGATTGATATAATGATTTTGGAGACATATTCCATAAATATTCCCAAAACAGGGCTTCCACTCTTCTTTTGATCCTCTTATTGTGAAAGGTATAAGGTGTAGATGTATCCACGTGACCTTATTGTGTATCATACATATAAAGGTAATACCTTGAAATAAATCATAATTTTTGAACAAGATAAATAAATTTAGGAATATTTAAAAATTTAGACATTTCTTCACTAAAATATGATAGAGTTATCTATAGTATTTTGAACCCAAGTAGCTTTCCAATGCTATGAAACCTAATGAGGCTAGAGCTTTGTATATAACTACTCTTTTGTCATTTAAATGACACTTATGGTTTTATTAACCTTGAGAGTAATTTAAAATTTGAGTCTCCACCCATATCATAACCTACATGTCTCCTCTTTGCCATAAAATAACACCTACAGGTTAACTATAGGGTAACTATACAAGAGGATGAACAAATAGTGATTGTGTGAGGTCTAATGGTGTGAAGGATTAATCAACCATAATTATAAAACATGTTGTAATATGATGAATTTGTAATTCATAGATAAAATCATAATAACCTTGAGTGGTCATGTTTCCAACTGTAACATCACCTACAACCACTGTTCCTACACTCAATATGAAGCACAATCAGTCAAGTACCAAATAGAGGGTTTATGAACAAGAAGGGATGGTTGAATATGTGGTGGAACTAATGTTATAAAAATACAAATGTAGGTTTAAAATAAGGTATAAGTTAAGGTTTAAATCCCTATGTAGTCATTATGAAAACCTACATCCAACTCAAGGATCACGTATAACCATCTCCACTGGGAGGCTTAAAAAATAAAAGAATAATCTTCCATTACAGAGGTGGAGATCACTGTTGAAACAAATGGTAAAAATTTGAGTGAAGACAAATAAAATATTTGGATTTTATTTTCTAAGTAATGTCATGTCCTTCACCTCATACCTCATTGTTATCTATATAGAGGGCTTAACCTACAGTCTTGGGTTGGTCTATACATGGTTTGTGAGAAAATTGAGAAGAGGGTTATATTTTATGTGATTCTAGAGTCTCTAATGGAATTATTGAGTAATGATGATAAAAATAACCTATACCATAAAAATTATCATACCATTGACTACCTTAATAAACTTGAGAGTAGAATCTTCACCTACATACCCCTTTAGGCCCAAAAAGTATAGCTATAGGTTTCAAAAAGGGATGACATGTTGGGGCCTAATAGTAATGTTAGTTCTAATTTATAGGTATGTTATTAGTATATTTAACCAATTAAAAAATAATAATAAAACTAAAGAGATTATTTAATAATGAAATTATGACCAATTTAGGACATAACTACCTAAAATCACCTTAGTCACAAAGCAAGTACAATTAAGTGAATAACAAACACAGTCAAACACTTTTGATATAATGGAATGAAGTAGTTATGGTGATCTTAAGAGGAGAGATAAGTTTATATTAATACCAATATATTATAATATGTAGAGTCATATGACTCAAAATAAATTCATATATGGCCTATGAGAATAAATTCACCTATAATTAGCCTAACTTGACACCTATAGCCATTAATCACAATCAAGTTTATAAGCAAGGATAATCAAATGAGGACATAACATGAAAGGAGTTGTTATTATTATGGAAATATTTAAAGGTAAAATTTTTATGAGTTCATAAAGTTTAATATTATATATTTCCTTTAACTTATGAAACACAGTCATAACCCACAGTTGTAACAAACACAACAAAATACCTTAGTAGTGTTTATGATCCAAATAGGAGATTGTGATCATTTTGAGAAGTTTCATGATAGTTTAGGGTATATAAGATAAAATATGTAATTTAATAATGATTTAAAATCAGGTAATAAGGAATAATTAAGTGTATATCTATAGTAGGGTGTTTTGGAGCAAGCATTATAGTCACAAATGGACTATATTCTAAGCTTGCCAAGAGAAAGGTGAATGTTGGAAGGGTTTTGGATAATATTTAGATCATGATTATGAATTAAATGTATTAAAAAATTATTATATACTATAAATTTAGTCACATAAAAATGATAAAAGTCAAGGAATGTTTTTAAAAGCATAACATATAGTTAACTTGAAAAACCCTGCACACATTCACCATTAAAAGTCTGCTTGGGAGTTTTTGATGTTTGAAGGTGCTAGAAGGATCATCTAGACCTAATACTTTGTATATAGGGTCATAATGAAAAAAATAACACTATAATATAATTTTTTTTCATGATAAAATATGTAAAATATCCTCTATTTTGTGTCATAGGTTGGCCACTTTCAGACAAGCATGAATGTAGGCTATGGTGAGAGAATAATCAAAAGGAGTGTTTGTGGTCTTGGAAACACTTTGTGAAATTTTTGGATGGTTTTTTAAGGTTGATTTATTATTAAATAACATTAATAAATTCCAAAAATTATGATAAAAAACTCAAAAGTTGTGGTGAGTGACCATTTGCAGTCAAATCCCACTAGTCTAGACTAAAACTGTTACCAAAAATGGGGTCATTTCAATTTATAGCACTAAATGAGAATTAAAAATAATTGTGAAATGAAAATTATAATATATTAGATGTTTTAAATATTTTGGTTTGAAGATAATTTCACAGAGAATCTATTTATTGGCTCAGGAACTCAATAGGTTGCACAAAATGAAGGAATCAACTTGAGAGGCCAGGTTTGGATGCTCACACTAGCATGGAGGTTTATCATGGGACCTAAAAGAGTTATGGGATGTTATAGGGGGTATTTTAATTTGATTTTGTGTAATTTTTTCATAGGTTTGATGTGACATATTTATGAATCATCCTTTAGGGTGAAAACTACCATAAACCCTCCTAAAACCTTAATTTAAACTAATTTACAGAGATTGAGTTTGAAAACCCATAAAATTCCATAGTTTCTTCCTAAAAAATATCAATTTTTTTTTATGATATTATATGGTCCATCACATGAAATTTTTATGTACCTACCTTTGTATGAAATAGTACATAAATTATACTTTTCCATGTTTTTGAGATAAAATGTGAATTTTTATTAGTGTATAAGGATGAAAATTTATGGAGAGGGTATATTAAAACTTTTTCTACCTAAAAAAACTCAAAAAAACATAATAACACATACATAAATTCCCAAATCATTCAATCTTTTAAGGCTAGTCAGAAAATGCCTCAAAAAGGCAAACCTTCCAATGGCCATTTCATGGTTTTAGTACCTCCATAGTGTTTTAGAAAATTTTTTTTGACATGGATAATGTTGGGATAATTTTAAAAGTTTATAAAACATTTTTTTATGTTTCACACATGTGTGAGATCATAGTATCAACATTTCTCTTTCTAGGGCTAAAAGGGCTAATTAGGCCTAATTCTGGTGAAAGAATGGACTATAAAATATGTCTACACTTGGATTTTGGACAAAAAATTATGTATGGAGATGTAAGATGATATATTTTACCTTTAAAAATTATTATTTTCTCATCATTACCTCTAAATTATCCTAGACAAGGAGATTTTTAGAAAAAAGGCTATACAGAGTTCATAGAAAAACATGGTTTTATGTTGTTCCAGGTCTTTATGAGTGTTTGATGCATTTAATTTAATTATCCTAGGTATTGTGTTATCTTATTAGTTATTACATGGGGGATATATTCATAATTTAATCAAATTTGAAGAAATATAAACCTTTTTCCTTCTATTCCTAGTAGATGATGAGAGATTTAAGGAACTAAGAGACAAAATGAATGAATATAAGTCTTCACAAGGATTTAAAAATATAATACATGAAATAATATGCAAAATTAAACCTAGGAATAATTAATTAGAATTTTTTAATTAAGGATAACAAGTTTGAAAATATCTACAAGCTCAAGAAGGGCACTTTTTCGTTCTTATACCACATTTGAAGACTAAGTCAAGAGAAGGTTAAAGAAGTATTAAAACAAACTTTTGAAAAGTGTTAAAGTATAATTCATGAGAAAAATAAGGGTTAAACAAAGGATTTAAATGGTATTTAAATCCTACATCCATTGAGAGAGACTCATTATTCAAGAAGACATGAAGGCTAAAATTTAGGGGTTGGAGCAAGAATCTAGGCACTCTCCAAGCGCTCTAAGCTTGAATAAAAATTATGAAAAGTATTCAAAGCCAAAAAAAATTTGAAATTTTATATTCCATGCCATCCTATGGAGGACCAAGGTTTGATATGTTGATTAATGATACATATCACTGAAGGAGGAGTTTTTGACCAAGTTTGAAGTTCCATACTTTGGGGTTACTTTGTCTCCAAGATTTTATTTGATATATTAATTCATTTTTTCCAAAATGTAACATCACTATTTGATTTTTAGATTTTTCCTAAATGATATCAAAAAAAATATTCACCTCTTGAGATAAATATGAAGTTAAATTCCTCCATTTTCAAGTTTTTAAAGTGAAGTGTATGTGCTTGCCATTGATATAGCTTAGTGAAATACTTGTTTTCCTTTGTTATTATCTATATTTTGTACCTTCATTAGAGATTTTTTATTTTATATAGGTCATTATAAGTGTCTAAAACAAGCTTAAATTCATGTATCGGATGTGATTTTAGTCCTTTTCATAAATTGAGTTTATAAAGTCCTTATTGTGAAACACTATTGTAGAAATATTACTTGAGTGTAGTGAGTGTATTCAAGATTTTCCCTCTCACTAGAGTGTCATTGTAATAATAAGTGGTCACAAAACAATTGGTTCATCACCTTTCATTTCTAGTTTCTTTTCATTTTCATTGCAAATAGTAACATTAGCACCCTTTTCATTTCCAAAATCAGTAGGTAGTAATTTAAAAGTAAGATTTTGTGAGAGCACCAAAGGAACTAACCCTCTCTAGAGGTTTTATCCCTTCTGATATCACCCATACTTTGGAGATATTCCATGTTCCAATAGGAGTGAGGAATAACACACTTTCTCACAAGGGTACACTCTTGATTGACAATAAGTAATAGCCAATTAGAATAATATGAAAACCTAGTTTGAAAATAGATTCAAACTAGCATATTATTTACACTCATTATTGGATCGACTCAAGTGAATAAAAAAACATACAAAACTATGCTATATTTCATACCTAAATTCAATAATCTACTACATAAAACACCAATAACTACCAAATTAACATATGAGAAATAGAAGTTTTTTTTAATTAATTCTCAATTATCAGAGGTAAATTATCAATTGAGAAGAGCCAACATAGCCATCATAGCTCAAAAATTATCTATTGATGTCAAATATGATATGATAATGGCTAGAAAAAATAGAAAGGGAATCATCTAAGGGTAAAATCCAAAGTTTAAGTCAATATTTGATAGAAAAAAATTTCCAAAAAATGGATAATGATATAAATATTTAAAGAAATAACTAACTTATATAACCATCGCACCTCCTTATCAAAACATCCCAATAAGAAACTATGTTCCTTTTTAAAGAGATCATCCTTGATTCTAAGATCTTTGACAAAATTTTGCATTGGATGCTACTTCTTAACAAAATACAAATCCACCTGTAAATGGTTTTTTATAAATAGAAGAAATATTTGGATATGAAGAGATTGAAGAAGAAATTGAATTATAAAATATAGATCCTCAAGAATGTGAAATTAAAGAACCTAGTGGTGACTTCACAAATTCTTTAAATGAATATGATTATGAAGACAATGTTGAAGACATGAATAATTGGTATTTTGTAGTCTTTACAAGATCTAAAAATTAGAAAAAATAACAAATGATAGGTGTTTTCCTTTAATTTAGTAGGATCAATTCATGGGATAACCCCTATGATTTTTTCCCATTTCATAGCCCATTATCTCTAATCATGCAAAATGAGGTAAATATCTACCTCTTTGTATTTGTCTTTCCCAAAAAAGTTGATATTTTTAGGAAATTTTATTTTTGTGTAGTTTGGAGAATTTTCTTTGAATTACACTTTGTTTCTTTCTATTCAAAGTCGATGAATTTTCTTGATTTTACATATGTTTTGATTGCATTTTCAGCATTTGATAATTTTTTTTGAGATTGTATTTGCAGAGTCAGATAATTTTTTTGAGATTGCATTTGTAGAGTCAGATATTTTTTTTAGATTTCATTTGTAAATTCAAAGAATTTTTTTTAGATTGCATATGCAAATTAAGGAATTTTTTCTGACCCTACACCTAGGACCCACCATTTTGATGGTAATTAATTTCACATTAACTACTCTTTTTTATTATATTTAACCCTAGTAATTTAATTTTAACCACTAATTCTTTCTCTTCACCATTTTTAACCTCATGTGCACTCCCACTCTCATCATTTTTAAGCTCGCTTGCATCACCTTTCAAATATTTTTTTTGTGCTTTTAACTTTCTTTTTTAGAATATAGGAGTGGTCATGAAGCTTTTTCTTTTTTTTTTATTTGTTTCATAGGGTTTTACTTTTCCTTTTTAGTTTCCACACTTTGTATCTTTCTGATTATCTCATATTTCATGAAAACCCTCTTTTCCTTTTTAATCATAAACCTTGTAAAAATCATATTTATTTTCTTCGTCAATGTTCTGTTAAACCCCTTCACCATTATCACCTTATGCATTCACCCATCACCAAAATCCTTTTTCATGGGTGAACCCAAGATAAAATTCTCTGACGAGTACTAAACCAACTCCAAGGGTGCACTTCAAAGAAAATTCTCTGATATGCATCATTTTCCTTCTTCCCAGTGTAACCTAGAGAAAATTCTCTGAAGTGCACATCAACCTACCCTTTGATGCACTTCAAATAATTTTCTCTAATATGCACCTAATATCAAACCCATGAAGGTTAGAGAAAATTATTTGACCTACATGAAAGACCAAACCCCAATTAGGGTTCATGTCAAAGAAAATTCTCTGACCTACACCCAAGCCTACCCCTTGGTGTAGATCAAAGAATTTTCTCTAACTTACACCTTATCCCAAAATTTTACCTTTTTCTCATATAATTTGGAAAAAAATATTTGAACTACACAAAAGTGATCAACCCATTACATATTTCAAAAACTTTTATCTAAACTACACATTTCCAAAAAAATGACAAAAAATACTAACTTTGGATAATCAAATTTTCTTACTTAGCAACTATTTGATTAATGTCAAAAATTTCTCTAAAAAAGAAGAGAATGATTTACAGGAATCAAAGTGTCTTCTCATTATCTGTAGTTGATTTAAATGTGGATCAAATTGGAGATAAAAAATTGGTCATGTGGACATGGCTAAATTTTTACAAAGATTGGGAAGAGAACCCATTACACCTCATATATAGCTAGTACTTAATAATGTAATTCATTTGGCTACTACATTTCTAGTATCAACACATGATTCTAAGTTTGTCTTGACCACGGCAATACACTTTGATAAATAAAGCAAATTGATAAAGGATTTAGAGGGAAAGGTGATCATTCACCTTGATGAGGAATGTTTTGATAAAAATTTTCACCTTTTTGAGATTAAGGAATATTATGATTTGAATATGGAGTCAGCTCAAGAATATTATGACAAATATATTGAGAAGTGTAAAAAACATATCAATACCAAATTTATAAAAACTCCATGACCCACCATTTCTAGATGGCCCAAGTATTTATATCAGAGTGATTTGATGGAGGAGATTAGGGATTTGATTACTCTCCTTAGTAGAGTGAAAGGTTTGTCTATTTCAAACATTTATCATGACTGGATGTATCAATACATTTTGGTTATTAAAAGAAACAAGCAAAGAATCTTTTGGGGTAAACATATCAGTGATGTTATTTGTCATCAGCTCTCTGAGGTAGCTTCTTCACTCAAGTTTTATATGACTTCATATCTAGTATATGTTGTAACCAACATGAAGTCTTTATTGCATTTAAATTCTATCAGTGAAAGGAAAAATATTCCTATATATGAGCACTATCCATATCTAACTCTAAAATAAAGTGTCAAGCATTACAAGAGAGTTAGTGATGCTTTCTTCTATATATTTGTTTGTACTCTTGATTAAAAAACTTAAAAAGAAGAGAGTTTTAGATTAGGCATTGGTACATGTTAATAGGGTTAGATGTATTTTCTTGCAATTAATAACTTTTACATACATCAAGGTAGGATGATTTGATGAATAGCATTACATGCTACCTAGATACCCAAGTGATAAACTAATACTAATGGAAATATGTAGACAAGTGATGAACATGCATAAAAAAAATTAGATGCTCACAAGAGAGGTTTCAAATTTCCAATTAGTATTGGTCGATACACAATTTCCACTACTTCAAAGGCTAAGACTATGGAAACTAAGATGCAGTGGGTTACGCTTAAAAAATTTAGAAGTAGAGAATTTTTTTATTATAGAATGATGAAGGAGAGGCTCAAGTGTAATATAACTCATGTACATAGAATTGAAGATATTTAGGTAGAATGCATAACTAATGAAGATATAAGGAAACTTGATTATAGTCACCTTACTACTATCAGATTGTCAATTTGGAGTTGGAAAATATTCCTAGGGATTTGATAGATGTTGGTAATGTATTAGATCTATTGTATGAGTAAAATTAAGTGGCTTCAACTCCTCTCCTTTCTATCCAATGTTTAGCTCAAGAATCCATTTCCATTAGAGATATATTTAAATATATTCTTACAAGAACTAATGCTTGGTTGGAATCCAAAATAATTAAGTTGAAACATTTTAAGACTGGTTCTTAAGAGGAGTATGATGAAGAAACTACTAAAAAATGAGAGGAGCTTAGGACCAAAAATAAAGAGGAGCCCTCTACTTCTAGATAAAATCCAAAATTTGTGTTTGTTAGTAAAGGAAAGAAGAAAGGCAAAGAAACAAGTGTCGAGGAAAGTGATCAAGTGGAGAAAAAAAAAGTCTCGGTCACAAGTGAGGCACAACCTCAATCAACAATGTCACAAGTGTCTCATCCAATGCTTGAACAACCTATACAAGTAGAGACTATTCAATTAAAGGTTCCTTTGGCTAAAACTTCTCAAGCCATAGTTTCACAAGAAATATTTTCCTTAGTTCTTCCCATGAGTACCACTACAAAAATTAATCCTATTCCTTCTCAAGTTATTCTTTCATCCCCTATCTTCACCTCCTAGTCCCATATTTTTTCAAGTTCCTTTGCAAGGTACACTAGACCAAGTTTTTGATTCATTGTCAAATCTACCCAGTCCTTCAAAGTCATTGGGATCCCTAACTAGTTTATATTTCACCCAACATGATATGGATAAATTTATGTCTATACCTTCCTTGAAGATGACAACTCAGGTTCCTACTACTCTAGTGTACAAAATGTCTATAGGAACTAAAGTGGTGGTTACTCTAACCCAAACTCCACCTGTTATTACTAAAATCACATTGGTGTCAACCCCATTACCAGATACCTCCATCACATTGCTTTCCATTCCACTTACTTCAAAATCCATTGTCCCTCCTCAAGTTTCCCAAGCTTTAACATCCTCTATCCAAGGAGACCCATCTCCTCTTCCTCCTTGGATATCATCAAAAACACCTAATAAGAAGAATTGATTAGTAGCTCTAAAATATTTTAATTTTGGTTAGCTTATGTCAATAAATCCCAAAATATCAAAGAAGGCCAAAACTACATCAAGGGTAATTTTTAAATCTAGACATAAGTATGTTGAAGTTGTAGTACCTTTCAAAGATAGAAACATTGAGGATATTAAATCATCCAAATATATAGTGGGATGAATAGATCTATGGAAACAAACTGATGAAGGTGTAAAGGAAGATTTACAAACAATAATGGCTTCCTTGATTGAGAGATATGATAAGGACAAGAAGGTCAAAGATCAACTCAAAGTTGAAGTAGAATATCTAACTTTTACTTTACTAAAAATAACCTAACCTTATGAGACCATTGATCCTATTGTGTATAAAAATATTGAAAGAGATATTCAACTTGCAAAAAAAAAAAAGATCTCAGGGTCATGCAATCAATGCTTGGGTAGAGAGATTAACAACATAAGGTACACAAATGTTGCATTATACCATTGGATTGTTTATAAACTTGAGTGAAATAAAAATATAAATTCATAAAATAATTAAATCACTCACTCAAGATTTGGAGTTTATTGAAAAGGATATTGATACATGGATTCAACTTCACAAATTTGAACTAGAGATTTTGGTTGAATATAAGGTTATTCAAAATAGGAAAATATTAATTGAATATAGGGAAGCTATTAATAATAAAAGAGAGTTTCTAAAGAATCTAGTTAAATATCTCAAATAAGTTGAAGATATGTGTGATAATAAGATATTATATCTTACAAAGAAAATTGGCAAACTCCCCTATCAAGTTAAAAATGATTCTCAATAAATTCTCCTTATGGATACTGTTATTCAAGAATTTACATATTTATTCCAAACAAAGACTAAAACAAGTACTTTCACACTAGAATCGATCGACAAATTAATTAAATTTCAAGTCATCTTGTATAAACTATAAAGAATCATGGATAAGAGCAAGGATTTACTAGTTAACCTAGAATATTTTATCACAAGGGTACTTGTCATCTCCAAGAGTACATCTGGCCCAAATAAGGATGAAGTCTAAGCTATCTTGAAGAGATATGAGGAATTTTTAGAGAAGATTAAAAAGTAAGAAATTCCTGTGTCTAAGGACACTTAGTCTACTTTTTTAATTTTTCATATTTAGTTTTGTTTAATGTAAATTACATGTAGGAGAAGTACATAGTCCTAATTCAAATAAGACTTTGTCAATGACTAAGTCAATATATTTAGGTTTTTCCTATTTTTGTTTATATATCCTCTCTATAAATAGAAGGATGTTATTTTTAGAAAGGATCATCAATTGATATAGACGGGAAATATTGCTTAATTGAGAAACAATTTTGAAACTTTGTGTTCATATTGTAAATCTTGAATTTCATTCAGTATAAGAAAATCAAGTGATATTTCAATATTTGTGTTGAGATAAACTTGTGGTGTGTTCGAGATGTTCTTATGTACTTTCCATTACACTCTCTTAGGAGCTGATTGAATTGTGGTATGAAATTTATTATAAGATAGAAGCTGTCATAAAGCTGATTTTGGAGTCTTTGAGCTACTTATTAGTATTTGGATTTGTGGTCATCATTGAAGGTGAATTACTGAGGAGACTTTGAACTACTAGTTTTCCTTTTATGATAGTTTTAATCTTTGTTGAAAATAAGGTGAAGACTTTGGGCTGCACTTTGTTTTATGTTTTAAGTTTACTCTTTTGGTATTATTCTTGTTGATATTTTGGCTAAAAAATCTAAATACCGATTATATTTGTTTCATAAGTGATCTTAGATTTTAAAAGTATGTCACAAAGAATGGAAGGAATTTTGTGATTGAACATCAATTTAAAAAAAATAGAATTAGATGATATGAAAACACCCACTATGATAAAATTATTGTAAATAAGTGTAAATAATTAAGTGTTGTGTTAGTTAATAATAAAAGGGAGCCTCCCTTTATCTTAATGAGAGATATTATCTCATCACACTATGGTTAAAATAACCATTTTTCTACCATTGTGTTGGTAAAAAAATATTCACCCAACAATTTTTGGTGACTCCACTTGGAATTCAAACAAAAAACCAAGCTCTATACTCATTCGATTGAAATATACCAACACCTTATTGTTTGCTATTATTTTCTTGTAGTTAATCTCTTTTCTTTCTAATTAATTTCACATTCTAGCTGAATAAAGTTATACTCATGGTAGAAGGGAAATGGGAGTCATTGATCCAACATTTGAATTGTTAAAAGATCATAACTTTGATCTTTTTCCATCACGTACAAGGTCACCTCTTCAACGTACAAGAAGTTTTACACCTATAAATACTAGATATCCTATACCATGAGAAACTTCCAATGTTCATATATTTTTGCCTATTTTTCCTTTGCAAAGGTTTGTCATACCTCCATATAATACAAAAAGAATGGAAGCTCAAGGTCCATGAGGGACTTCTTTCGATCCTTTGAATTTGGCACCACCATCTCATGAACTACCTCATGGCTCACAAATTTTTTTCCCAAGTTTTATGGTGATGGAAAGCAACATCCGAATGAACATATTACTACATTATACATTTTATGTGGAGTTCTTGGAGTGGAACATGAAGATGTTTCTATAATATTATTTATATAAACACTCCAAGGAGTTGATGTTGATTGGTTCTATCATCTTGTAATTGGTACTATCACTAATTGGGTTACACTCAAGACTAAGTTTGAGGCAAGGTTCAAGCCTGAAAAAGATGCTCATGCCTTATTGGCTCAACTTACACAGATGAAAAAGGAAGTGCATGATCTTATGCATGAGTTTGTGTAAAATTTTAACAAGTTGAGGAATATTATTCTAGTAGTTGCTCAACCTACACCTAAGAATTTGAAGTGATTCTTCATCAATTCTCAACTACTGAAAGTGAGTTTTCTTTTGTGAAGAGAAACCTTAGCTTATCTCAATGTTTTTAAAATTTTGGCCACTAAGATATAAGATGATTTGATTCTATCAGGGAAGGTGAGAAATAATTCTATTAAGTATATAGGGTAGCCTTTCTTCAAATTCACCTTCTCCTAGCACTACGGATCCCATGGTTCAAAAACTAGCAAATGAATTTCTTGTGCTTAAGAAGTAGATGTATCAAGGTATGTCTTTTATTTCATACAAGGATGTTCTAAGAATAAAATATACAAATGATTTTAATTATTTGAATAACACTGTTAGAAATTAGAACCAAAATAAGCTTCCTCCACCACAATCAAGACTTACACTGGAGGCATCTCTAGATAATGTAGCAGTTAATTGGTTGGAACCTATGAATGATGATGTTCTAGAGCTAAAATATGTTCCTGAAGATGATGTTAATCCCTTTAAAGGATATGAAGAGGGAGAAGCTGGTGACTCTGATATCAGGTTTCAAAACTTTGAAGAAGTCGAATAAGAGGAAGACACACATAGTGAGTCATATGCCATTTTTATCCGTTCTCAAAGTTAGTTAAATCAACAACAAAAGGTTGATAAAACAAAATCCAAAGATGAACCTTGAAAGGAGGTTACAATTTATAAAATACTAACTCCTTTACTAGTTCAACCAAAGGATAGGGTGGTGGATAAATAAGTAAGCACTCCTAATAATTCTACCTCTTCTCCTTAGACATCTAGACCTAATGCTCAAAACTTGAAACTCAAAAATGAAAATATTTTGTATTCCTTAGCTACCCCATATCTATATTTTGATATCATTGATCATGCCAAAAAGACTAAAATCTAAATTTCAAAGGTAGAGTACCTCCAATCAATTTAAAAGATTGGAAAATTTTGTAGAAAGTAGAGGGATCAATTTTGATCAGACTTTAGATAAGAGTGTACCAATTAACCCTAAGACAAAACCAAAGAAAAATAGCTTGGTTGTAACTCCCACATCTAATTCTAGAAAAATAGAACATTTCTATATTTCCTTATTTATCAATGATTATAAGCTTAGTAATTATGATATTGATTTGGGTGCTTCTGATAATGTGATACTAGCCAAGGTGGCTACTACCGTGGGGTTAACCTTGACAAAGACTTTTGGTCATTATTTCTCAATGGAAACTAAACAAGTACCTCTAATAGGCCAAATCAAGGATGCACAATTTACGTTTACTATGTTTCCAAATAAAAAGATCAAAATGATAATTCTAGTGGCTGATGTTTCAGCCTCGTATGGAGTTCTATTGGGAGGTAACTTATGCAAAGATGTTGGAGGAGATATCAATATGGATTGGTCTGAAGCTAGGATAATTTTTAAGGTTGTTATGTAGAAACTTCACCTAGAGAAGCAAGTGAAGTATACTGTAACAAAGACTGAAGACCTAAAAGCCTAGATTCTTTTTGAAATTTCTAGAATGGGTATGTATTTCTTGACTATAGATGAAGATCCAATCTTTTCAAATGATATTTTAGAAAAGGATAAAAAATAGAAGAGTTTCCATCTTCAAATGAAGATATTTTGGATTTTGACACTATTAAGGTTGAGATTTTGAATGATGTTTGGACTTTGGAATTTGATGGCAGTTGTTCTTCAACTGAATCTAGAGCTGGGATAGTTCTCATATACCCAAAAGGAAAAGTCTTCCCTTTCTCTTTTAAGTTATCATTTGATAATAGTAATAATACTATTGAGTATGAGGCCTTGTTGTTAGGAATTAAATTTGAATAAAAGAAAGGAATCAAAAATCTTCATGTACAAGGGGATGCTAAGTTAATCATTTGCCAAGTTAGGAATCTATATCAAATAAAGAATGAAATATTTAGGCATTATCACAATTGAGTTTAGGATTGCATGGAAAGTTTTTATGTGTTTAATATATCAGTAGTTCCATGAGAATACATGATAGATCTAATTTATTATCTATTTTAGCCACTCTCCTGATTCCTCACAAATATTTTCAAGGAAACAAGTATACAATTGAGTTGGTTTTTTGACCCAGTGTTCTCGATAATGTTAATTATTGATAGGTTTTTAATAATGATGAGAAAGTCATCTCATTCTTAAAGAAGGTGGAAAATTTTAGTGAGTTGTATTTTGAAGGAAGTGATTCCACTCCTCAAGAATCAATTTCTAAAGTTAATGAGGAAAATGGCAAAGAAATCTTATAGCTAAAAGGGAATAAGATTCCCAAAGGGTTGGTATCTTTAGAATTTTTTTTTGATAAGCATGATCGATTCATCAAATTACAACAATTAGAATTTGATTCATCTATATAAATTGAGTAAGTTAATATAAGAATAAATATTGACCCCAAAATGATAAATATTGGGAAATTTTGTTCATCAGATGAAAGAGAAAATTTGGTGACTCTTATCGGTCATTATATTAATGTATTATCATATTAATATGTTGATCTAAAATATTTTTGACCTATGGAAGTGAAACATGATATTCCTCTCAAGCAAGGATCTCAACCTCACAAGCAAAAATAATGACAGTATAATCCTAGAATATCATGTACCATTCTTACTGAAATTTAAAAGATATTAAATGCTCACATTATCTTTCTTATACATCACTCCACATGGATAGTAAATATTTTTCCTATGAGGAAAAAGAATTGAGAGATCTGCATTTGTGTTGACTTCTAGAATTTGAATCAATTATCACTTAAGGATAATTACCCATTGCTAGTAATGGACCAAGTATTGCAAACTATGACTGGTTTAAATATGGTGTCTATGTTAGACAGTTTTTTAGGATACAATCAAGTGGAGGTTCATGACAAAGATCAACATAAGACAACCTTCAATACTCCATGGGGTACTTTTATGTATCATAGAATGCCTTTTGGATTAATCAATGTTGGTGCTACTTTATAGAGGGCTATGGACTTAGATTTTAGAGATATAATTAGTAAGTTTATTATGGTTTATCTAGATGACTTAAACATTTTCTCAAAAAAGTGTCAAGATCATTGTGACCATTTGAAGCAAGTGCTTATTAGATGTCATGACCATGGGATATCCCTTAATCCCAAGAAATTTATTTTTGGGGTTACAAAAGGTAAGGTCCTTGGACACATTTTTTTTAAGGAAATGATTAAAATTGATCCTAAACAGGTCAATTCAATTTAAAATCCTACTTTGCTATCAAGTAAGAAAGGAGTGCATTCCTTCTTTGGGAAGGTGAATTTCTTGCAGAGATTTGTTTCTAATTTTGATAAGAAGACACATCACATTGTCGATATGATGAAAGGAAAATCAATTTTTCATTGGAATGTAGATGGAAGAAATGGTTTTCTTGAAATTAAGGAATCCATTGCACTTGTTCCTATCCTAGTTTGCCCTGATTATACCAAGAACTTCATTATGTATAGTTATGCTTCTAAGCATACCTTATCTATAATCTTGGTATAACCAAATGAAGAAGGGATTGAATCTCTTATAGAATTCATGAGATACCCTTTGAAATCTCATGAGCTTAAATATTCATCCATGGAAAAACATGCATATGTGGTGCTGAAAGCAATCTAGCATTTTAGGTACTACATCCTCAATTCTCACACCATTACATTAGTACCAGATTGTATTGTTAAGTCTATTTTGACTCAACAAGAATTTGGAGGCAAAGGAGGTAATTAGATCACTAAAATCCAAGAATATGATATGGAGATCAAGCCTATGAAACTTGTACATGGAAAAGGTTTGTGTCAACTCATGGCAAAGACCAATTCAGAAGAAGCACCTAACAATGAAGAAGACATAGAAGATCTTCCCATAGTATTGATCATGAGCACAATGAATGAATGGTATTCTGACCTTGCTCATTTTCTCACATATGGAGAATGTTTAGAACATTTGTCTTGTAAAGAGAAGAAGAGAATCAAGCTTAATGCTAAATTTTTTGTCCTTTTAGACAATTGTTTGTATAAATGGAACATTGATGGAATCTTTCTAAGATGTGTAGATAAGGAAAAAGAAGATAATTTGTTGGAATCTTTTCATGATTTAGCATGTGAAGGACATTTTTCAGCCTCAGTTATAACTCATAGAATCTTGTAGGCTAGATATTATTGGCCAAAATTTTTTCAAGATGCATACACTTGGGTGTATAAATGTGAGAAGTACCAACAGTTTATGGGGAAACCCAAGTTAGCAGCCTTGTCTCTCAAGCTTGTACTCATTGAAGAACCTTTCCAACAATGGGGTATTTATTTCATTGGTGCAGTGAAACCATTGTCAAGTGTAGGTCATAGTTATGTTCTCATGTCTATAAATTACTTCACAATGTGGGTGGAAGCAAGTCCAACCAAACATGCCACTTCAGAGTTTGTTTATAACTTCCTCAAAGAGAATATCATCATATGATTTGGTGTGCTAAGAAAAAGTATAACTGATAATAATACCTATTTCATATCCCATGAGATGACTTAATTTTTTTTTGAATATGGGATCATCTTGTCTCATACTTATGATTACTTCCATCAAGGAAATGGTCAATCTAAGTCAAGCAATAAGAATTTGGTAACTATCATCAAGAATTTGGTAGAAGATAATTGGAGGGTGTGGCATAAAGTGTTGTATGATGCATTATGGGCTGATTGTATCACTCCTAAGTGAATGATTGGTATGTCTCCTTTTCAAATTTTGTATGGATTGAATGCAAAAATACTAATGACATTAGAATTACCAGCTCTCAAATTGCTAAGGCAATTAAAGATAATTTTTTTGAAAGATCTTTAGATAAGTGTATTATGCACCTCATTGAGATAGACGAGCAATGTATAAAAGTAGTGGATCAAATTGTTGAACATCAAAGTCATGTCAAGGATCTTTTTGACAAGAAATCTAAATCATAAGAATTTTGAGTTAGGGATCTAGTCATTTTATGGGACAAAAGAAGAGATCCAAAAGGAATGCATGAAAAATTTGATTCTATGTGGAGGGGGTCCTTTTCTCATTCATCAACTTAGTGGAGGACATAGTTTCTTCTTAGCATATCTGGATGGAATACCATTACCGCTACCCTACAGTGGGAAACATCTAAAGCTTTTCACTCAGTGAAGTTTTAGATAAGTTTATACATTCTATATATATTTGTATATTCTTTTTTATTTTTTCATCTTGTCTATCACTTGACTCCATGGCCCAATGGAGAAAGGAACTTAGAGTTCTAGGATTCTCTTCCCTTCAAGTGTTTCAAAGAATCATTAAGGAAATTCCCTAGTTGGAACTAGTTATTTACCTTGAATTTAATACGTTCAATTCATGGGATAACCCCTATGAAACTTATTCATTTCATAGCCCATTATATTTAAGCATGAAAACCAAATTAAATATCTACCTCTTTGCATTTTTTTCCCAATAAAGTTGATCTTTTGAGGGAATTTTATTTTTGTGCAGTTTAAAGAATTTTCTTAGAATTACAATTTGTTTCTTTCTATGCAAAGTCGGTGAATTTTCCCAATTTTACATATGTTTTGGTTGCATTTTTAGAGTCAAAGATTTTTTTAGAGATTACATTTGTAAACTTGGAGAATTTTTTTAAGATTGCATATGCAAATTCAAGAAATTTCTCTGACCCTACACCTGGGACCCACCATATTGATGGTAATTAATTTTGCATTAATTACTCTTTTTTATATATATTTAACCTTAGAAATTTCATTATAACCACTGCTTCTTTCTCTTCACCATTTTAAAAATCATGTTCACTCCCACTCTCACTATTTCTAAGCTCGCTTGCATCACCTTTCAAGATTTTTTCATGCTTTTAACTTTCATTTTCAGATTATAGGTATGGTCACAAAGATTTTTCTTATTCTTTTCTCTATTTCCTAGGGTTTTAATTTTCGTTTTTAGTTTCCACACTTTGTATCTTTCTGATTCTCTCATATTTCATAAAAACCCTCTTTTCTTTTTTCATCATAAACCTTGTAAAATCCTATTTATTTTCTTCCTCCATGTTTTGTTAAACCCCTTTGCCATTATCACCTTATGCATTCTCCCATCACCAAAATACTTTTTCACAAGTGCACCTCAAATTAAATTCTCTAAGGAGCACTCAACCAATTCTAAGGGTGCACTTCAGAGAAAATTATCTAACATGCATCATTTTACTTCTCCCCCATGCACCCTAAAGAAAATTCTCTAAAGTGCATGTAGACCTACCCCTCAGTGCACTTCATAGAATTTTATTTGATGTGCACCTAATATCAAACTTGTGCAAGTTAGAGAAAATTATTTGACCTACATGAAAGACCAAACCAAAATTTAGGCACATGTCAGAGAAAATTCTAGGACCTACACCCAGACCTACCCCTTGGTGTTGATCAGAGAATTTTCTCTGCCTTACACTTTAGCCCAAAATTTTACCTATTTTTCATGTAATTCAGAAAAAATTCTTTGAATTACACCAAAATGATCAACCCATTGTGTAGTTTGAATAATTTTCTCTAAACTACACATTTCCCAGAAATGACAAAAATATTAAATCTAGATAATCAAATTTTCTTACTTACATCTATTTGATCAATGTCAGACATTTCTCCAAACAAGAAGATAATGAAGTACAAGTATCAAGGTGTCTTCCTATTATCTGTAGTTGATTATAATGTGGATCAAATTAGAGATAAAAAAATTGGTCATGTGGACATGGCTTAATTTTTACATAGATTGGGAAGAGAACCCATTGCACCTCATATGCAACTAGTACTTAATAGCGAAATTCATTTGGCTACTGTATTTCCAGTATCAGCACATGATTCTAAGTTCATCTTGACCATGGTATCACACTTTGATAAGGAAATAAAATTGGTCAAATATTTATAGGGAAAGGTGATCATTCACCTTGATGAGGGATATTTTGATAAGATTTTTCACCTTTTCGAGATTGAGGAATATTTTGATTTAACTATGGAGTCAGTGCAAGAATATTATGATAGAGATTTTGAGAAGTGTAAAAAACATATCAATACCAAATGGCTTAAGAATCATTGACCCACCATTGCTAGATGGCCCAAGTATTTGTATTGGAGTGATTTTTTTGAAGAGATAGGGGATTTGATTACCCTCCTTATCTGAGTGAAAGGTTTGTTTATTTCAAACATTTTTCAAGAATGGATGTATCAATACATTTTGGTTATTAAAAGAAACAAGCAAAGAATATTTTGGGGTAAATAGATCAATGATGTTATTTATCATTAGTTCTCTGAGGTAGCTTCTTCACTCAAGTTTTATATGACTTCATATCTAGTATATGTTGTAACCAACATGAAGTCTTTCTTGCATCTAAATTCTATCGATGAAAGGAAAAATGTTCCTATATATGATCACTATCCATAGATAACTCTAAATGAAAGTGTCAAGTATTACAAGAGAGTTAATGATCCTTTCTTATATATATTCATTTGCACTCTTGACAAAGAACTTGAAAAGAAGAGAGTTTTAGATTAGGAATTGGCACATGTTAATAGGGTTGGATGTATTTTCTTTCAATTACTAAATTTTACATACATTAAGGTAGGAGGACTTGATGAATGGCCTTACATTCTACCCAGATACCCAAGTGATAAAATAATACTAATGGAATTATGTAGACAAGTGATGAACATGCATAAAAAATAATCAAATGATCACAACAGAGGTTTCAAATTTATAATTAGTATTGGTTGGCACATAATTTCCACTAATCTAAAGGCTAAGACTATGGAAACTAAGATGCAGTGGATTATACTTAAAAAATTCAAAATTAGAGAAAACTTTGATTACAGAATGATGAAGGAGAGGCTCAAGCATAATATCACTCATGTTTATAGAATTGAATATATTTGGGCAAAATGTAGAACTGATGAAGATATATGGAAAATTGATTATAATCACCTTACTACTAATTAGATTATCAATTTGGAGTTGGAAAATATTCCTATGGATTTGATACATGATGGTAATGTATTAGGTCTATTATATGAGGAAAATCAAGTGGCTTTAACTCCCCTCCCTTATATCCAATGGTCAGTTCAAGAATCCATTTCCATTAAAGATAAATTTCAACCTATTCTTACAAGAACTAATGCCTAGTTGGAATCCAAAGGAATTAAGTTGAAACATTTTAAGACTGGTTCTGAAGAAGATTATGATGAATAAACTACTAATAAATGAGAGGAGCTGAGGACCAAAAATAAAGAGGAGCCCTCTCCTTCCAGACAAAAGCTAAAATTTATGTTTGTTAGTAAAGGAAAGAAGACAGATAAAGAAACAAGTGTCAAGGAAAGTGCTCAAGTGGAGAAAAAATAAGTCCCAGTCACAAGTGAGGCACCACCTCAATCAATGTGACAAGTGTCTCAGCTAGTGCTTGAACAACCCATCAAGTAGAGACTATTCAATCAAAGGTTCCTTTGGCTAAAACTTCTCAAGCCATAGTTTCATAGGTAACATTTTTAATAGTTCCTCCCATGAGTACCACTATACAAATTGATCATGTTCCTTCTCAATTTGTTCTTTCACCCCAATTTTCACCTCGTAGTGCCACATTTTTTCAAGTTCCTTTGCAAGGTATGCTAGACCAAGTTTTTGATTCATTTTCAAATCTACCCAGACCTTCAAAGTCATTAGGATCCCTGACTAGTTTATATTTCACCCAACAAGATATGGATAAATTTATGTCTATACCTTCCTTGAAGATGACAACTTAAGTTCCTACCACTCTAGTGTACAAAATATCTATATGAACTAATATGGTGGTTACTCCAACCCAAAATCTACCTATTATTAATAAAATCCCATTGGTGTCAACCCCATTACCAGATACCTCCATCACATTGCCTTCCATTCTACTTAGTTCACAATCCATTGGCCCTCCCCAAGTTTCTGAAGCTTTAACATCCTCTATCCAAGGAGACCCATCTCCTCTTCCTCCTTGGCTAGCATCAAAAACACCTAAGAGGAAGAAGTGAGCAGTGGCTCTAAAAGATTTTTATTTTGGTCAACTTGTGTCAAGAAAGCCCAAAATAACAAAGAAGGCCAAAAATATGTCAAGGGTAATTTTTGAATCTAGATGTAAGTATGCTAAAGTTATAATACCTCCCAAAGATAGAAACACTGAGGATATTCAAGCATACAAATATGTAGTGGGATTAATAGATCTTAAGAAACAAACTCATGAATGTGTAAAGTAATATTTACAAGTAATAATGGCTTATTTGATTGAGAGATATGATAAGGACAAGAAGGTCAAAGATCAACTCAAAGTACAAGTGGAAAAACTAACTTATATTTTAATAAAAATCACCTAACCTTTTGAGACCATTGATCCTGTTGTGTATCAAAATACTGAAAGAGCTATTCAACTTGTAGAAAAAATTGGATCTCAGGGTCATGAAGTCAATGCTTGGGTTGAGAGATTAACAACACAAGGTACAAAAATGTTTCATTCTACCATTGTATTTTTGAATAAGTTGAGTGAAATGAAAATAAAAATTAAAAAATTAATTAAAGCACTCACTCAAGGTTTGGATTTGATTGAAAAGGATATTGATACATTGACTCAATTTCTTAAATTCAAACTAGAGATTTTAGTTGAGTAGAAGGTTATTCCAAATAGGAAAATGTTCATGGAATATAGGGAAGCTATGAATAATAAAAGAGAATTTCTTGAGAATTTAGTTAAAGATCTTAAAGAATCTAAAGATATGTGTGATAATAATGTTGACCAATTTTGCCCATAGGAAAAATCATGGTCACCTCCTCCCTTTGATATTAAAAAAAAATCATTTCTAGGTTATACAATTCAATGCCAGTGGTTCTTCGTCTAGTGTAGTCATTTGTTTAGCCCCTTGATTTATCAGCACTTGGTTTGTTCTTCCTCAACTCTAGATGGGCCTGGTTCGTTGGCTCATTGGCCTAGTTCATTGGCATGCATTCTAAGCATAAGGTAGGCACTTCAAGCATTCACAAAGGAAAGGATTCAATCAGGCACGGCTCAAGTCAAAGGTCGGGTGCATTACTAAGCAAAGCCAAAGCCCACGCATATACAAGCTAAGGCAAAGGGGTAGGCATGACTTAACACAAAGGCCCGTGGAAAGACTTAAGGCAAAGTGTGGACAAAATTTTTGCAGAATTTTTGTCCACAGGAAAACATCCGTGGACAAAAGTCTATGGGGAAATTGTCCACAGACATAAATCCCGCTAGAGCCCGAGAAGGTCCGTGAAACATTAAAAGGCCTGGCAGACAGTCCATGCAAAGTGAGAGACCCACTGAAGTATACAAGGAGGAGTGCCTAGAAGGTGTTAGAGACTAAAGCAAGCCATGAAGAAATTAGCAAGCAGCCAAAAGCTAGCAGGCCCGATGATGACTCACATGAACATCAAGTTTGACCAAAGGAAATAACCATTTGTTTTCAATTAAGAGTGCATGAAAGGGAGCCCAAAATGAAGTGACCTACTAGGAAGTTCACCCCAAGGGCCAAGTAAACTAGATAAGACAAAATGGAAAAAGACAAAGCGACTAGCATGGTTCCAGGAGAAGGATGATGTTGGCCATAGTGTTTTATTCTTCCCAATGAGGGACATGACATGCCCAATTGCAAGAAAAGGAGTGCCAAAATGAGCCTCTTTGGTTTTTTCCACATAACATTGTGAATTGTTGATTTTGTAATAATCTTCCACTTTTGCTAAGGCACAACCCTGGCAAAATTTCACCTAAATCAAATAAAATGCATTTTTTACCTCCATGTGGATAGATATTTTTAGAGTATGTCTTGAGTGTTTGTCTGTGTCCAGTCATGTTTTCTTGATGCTCTCACAGGTTTAACACCAGTAGACATGTTATCTACAAGATGCCATTTCTACAGCTGAAAGGAGAAGAGTTGTATTTGAGAAGACCAGAATAGAGGAAGTTACTTATAGTGTGCATTCCACAGTGCCTTGGTGAATCTTTATTATGTTTTTCCATTATAGCCTCCCTACCAGTTTCTTGCAGTTTGGTCCTTCTGCCAAGTGTGTAGAGTATGTATGCATTTGTCTGATTTCAATAGTGGATGTGTGAAGGTTGACTTGTTTTGGTGTATCACCTTTTTAGAGTAGTTTGTTTTATTGCACTCTCTCTCTCTTTTCACCCCCCCATTATATCTATCTATATATATGCCTGTATTTACACTTGCTGGAACAAACAATGATACATCAAAGGGAGCTAGCCCTTATCTAGAGACTCTCCCCTCCAGCTTCACCAGTCCCACATGTGAAAGGGGAGTTTCCATGTTGTGAGGAGAAGGTAGGAGTTTGACTTCCTTGCCCTAGGTGTAATTTCCTATTTCAATAGTTTTGGCACACCTGGTGGGACACACAGTTTGACAACACAGTAAGTTATCAGGATTGATGCTGGTCCTATTACAGCAAATCAAGTATCTTCAGCATCTGGCAACTTTGAGTTAATCTGTTGGTTAAGTATAGCCTGGTGCCATTCAGAAATCATTTCTTGTATGTATACTTCCTTTGCTCAAAATCATGGGTCTTGTTTTCCTTCACATGAATATAATCAGGCTCTAGATATTTATACAATCCCCTCAAGTAGCTCTCCTAGTTACCCTACAACTATAAAGGAGATGGCACTAGAATTAGAAATTAATAGGCTAGAAGAGCAGTACATATATTAGCAAGAGTTGATGTATGAATAGGAGTGCTTGTTTGGGCAAGCACAGGCCATACAACCCATTGTGGAGGAAGCAAAAAAATAGAGAAATCTATCTATTCAAGCCAGTCAGCCTAATGCAACCCCTCCTAATCTGAAGAAAATCCCCTCTTTTACACCAAATCCCTTTTATAAAATTGCACTTGTTCACTCTAGCTCATCCAATGCTTTCGATCTCAATCTAGTGTGCCTGGATTTCCAACACCAGAAGACATCATAATAGCCTCCCATGTAGATGAACCTTCTAAACTCCTTAAATCATGAATTATCCATTGAGAAGAGTACCACCAGCCAGTGCATCCCTCTTCAAAAGGATCCTCCAATGCACCAACAATGTTTTCCTTACATTCCCCAACCTCCCCAAGTCCTTCAACATAATGCACAGATTCTGAGTTGGAGGAAGGATTGCCAAGAACCAACTCTGAGCTTTGAAGATGATCATGCTGGTGACCTCCAAGAAAGACTCTTTTAGGACAACCTAGCCAAACAAATTGAAGATTTAGAGGTTAGGGTGCAGCTGCTTCTTGAAAGAGAGTTAAAATTTCCAGACTTTATGGAGGAGCCTCAGGACCTTGTGGAAAACAAAGTTGTTGCCTATTCGCAGGGGTAGAATTCTAATTCAAAGATCCTAAACTGGGGAAGAATAGTAGAATCATGGGGAAAAAAAGAAGAGAAGTAAGGTTTTTCTCAAAACCTTGAAGAAGCTAAAGTTGTGCCTGCTAATGATGATGCTGGAGACCTCCAGGAAAAGCTTTTCCAAGAAGATCTAGCTAGGATAATAGTAGAGTTGGAATGCAGAGAGAAATTCCTCAGCTAATGTGTAATGGATGGTTCAGACCAAACATCACATTCTATGTTTGAACACACCCCACCTACACATTTCCAAGAGAGTTATCAGTTGTACCTGATATTGATGAAGTGTTGATCAAATGGAAGGAGGATAATCATTCAATTCTAGCTCAAGGACTGCCTCCTCTTCCACATGTTTTCTCCACTTCACCTCTTCTCAAGGAAGAACTTGTTATGCAGGAGGTGAGTGAGGAGTAGAAGATCTAATTTATAGCTCTTCAAAAGGCTATCATGAGTGACAATGAAGAAGAAATCATTATTGATGCTTCTTGTGAAGACCTTATTAGCAGTGGAGAAGATGCAGGTCTTGTGTATATGCAGATGTTCCAGCAATACGAGGAGGAACAAAAGCATGGTGAGCTCTCTTCCCCTCTATTTGATGAACTTCCTTGATATTTTGATGATGAGGTCAACTACATTAAATAGCTTGAGAAAGAGGAGGATCAGGAGGATATTTTTGAAAATATAGAAATTTTGATCAGCAAAGAGGAAAAAGAGAGGTCTGTCTTCTTGGAGGAATGTCTTGAAGAAGAGAGTTTTAAATAGAGAGATGATGTTCTATGGGATGAGTAATCATTTTGTGTGTCTATTTTAGACATCACCACAGACACCCTTCTTCAAGAAGGCCAAAATGAAGCAGAGGATGAGTCTGACAGGATTTTCAGTGAGGCAGAAGGAAACAAATCAAACCATGATACATTGCAGAAGGAATGTGCAGATCAAAGGGCTTATGGTGATGAACCAACAGCCATTTATTTCTTAGTGAGGAGCACCAATATAAAGGTCTAGCATTCAATAGGCCTCTAGGGACAATCAGAATATGTATATATTGGAGGCATGTTCAAATTTGACCCACTCAAATTCTAGCCAAACCAGGTGACTGACAAGAGGAACAAGTCACCAAATCTCATTTTCTTTCAGCTACTTGCCAACCACCATAAGTCTTCTCACTAGGAATGGAACTTGAGAAGTTTCCCCTTTGATCCAGGAGGGAGGTGAGCATTCCTGGTTAGCTATATATAATAGTTTGTTTTCAATTGTTTTTTTCTATTTTCCCTAAGTGCAATTTGCATAGGTAGTGTTTTTAGCCTTGTGTGTTTCCCTTTACGTGTGGGGGTAAAGCTTCATGTTTGATTCTCAAATCTTTTGGGGGTATTGCTAACTTTTGTTATAGCTACATTTGACTCCATGCCTAATGGACTGCAAGGCAACTGGGTTCTAAGCATAGCAGGCATGCTTCCCCTATGAGTCATTAATCTGTTGACCAATTTTGCCCACAAGAAAAATCATGGTCACCTCCTCCCTTTGCTATTCAAAAATAATCATTTCCAGGTTATACAATTTAATGCCAGTGGTTCTTCATCTGGTGCAGTGATTTGTTTATCTCCTTGATTTATCAGCACTTGGTTCATTCTTCCTCAACTCCAGACGGGCCTGGTTCATTGGCTCATCAGCCTAGTTCATTGGCGTGCATTCTAAGCATAATGCATGCACTTCAAGCATTCACAAAGGAAAGGATTTAGTCAGGCATGGCTCAAGTCAAAGGTCAGGTGCATTACTAAGCAAATCCAAAGCCCGCGCATATACAAGTTAAGGCAAAGGGGCAGGCATGGCTTAGCACAAAGGCCCGTGGAAAGACGTAAGGCAAAGTGTAGAAAGAATTTCTATGGACTTTTTGTCCATGGGAAAACATCCACAGAAAAAAGTCTATGGGGAAATTGTCTGCAGACATAAAGCCCACAAGATCCCGAGAAAGTCTGTAAAACATTCAAAGGCCTGGTAGACAGTCCATGCAAAGCAAGAGACCCACCGAAGTATACAAGGAGGAGTGCTCAGAAGGTGTTAGAGACTAAAACAAGCCGTGAAGAAACTAGCAAGCAGCCAGAAGCCAGCAGGCCCGATGACGACTCACGTGAACATCAAGTTTGACCAAAGGAAATAACCATTTGTTTTCAATTAAGAGCACATGAAAGGGAGCCCAAAATGAAGTGACCTGCTAGGAAGTTCACCCCAGGGGCCAAGTAAACCAGATAAGACAAAATGGAAAAAGACAAAGTGACCAGCATGGTTCTAGTAGAAGGATGATGTTGGCCACAGTGTTTTCTTCTTCCCAATGAGGGATGCGACATGCCCACTTGCAAGCAAAGGAGTGCCAAAATGAGCCTCTTTGGTTTTTTCCATATAACATTGTGAATTTTTCATTTTGTAATGATCTTCCACTTTTGCTAAGGCATAGCCCTGGCAAAATTTCACCTGAATTAAATAAAATATAGTTTTTACCTCTATGTGGATAGATATTTTTAGAGTATGTCTTGAGTGTTTGTCTGTGTCTAGTCATGTTTTCTTGATGCTCTCATAGGTTCAACACTAGTAGACCTATTATCTAAAAGGTGCCATTTCTACAGCTAAAAGGAGAAGAGTTGTATTTGAGAAGACTAGAATAGAGGAAGTTGCTTATAGTGTGCATTCCACAGTGCCTTGGTGAATCTCTGTTATGTTTTTCCATTATAGCCTCCCTTATAGTTTCTTGCAATTTGGTCCTTCTACCAAGTGTGTAGAGTATGTATGCATTTGTCTGATTTCAAGAGTGGATGTGTGAAGGTCGACTTGTTTTGGTGTATCACCTCTTTAGAGCAGTTTGTTTTCCTGCACTCTCTCTCTCTCTTTTCACCCCCCCATTATATCTATCTATATATATGCCTATATTTACACTTGCTAGAACAAATAATGATACATCAAAGGGAGCTAGCCCTTATCTAGAGACTCTCCCCTCTAGCTTTGCCAGTCCCACAAGCAAGAGGGGAGTTTCCATGTTGTGAGGAGAAGGCAAGAGTTCGACCTCCTTGCCTTGGGTGTAATTTCATACATCAACAAATAATATGTTACATATTTTAAATAAAATTGGAAAACTCCACTATCAAGTTAAAAATGATTCTCAATAAATTCTCCCTGTTATTCAAGAATTCACATCTTTGCTCTAAACAAAGAATGAAATAGGTACTTTCACACTAGACTCCATTGAAAAATTAATTGAATTTCAATTCATCTTGGATAAACTACAAATAATCATGGACATGATCAAGGATTTACCAATTAATTTAGAAGATTTTATCATAAGGGTACTTTCTATCTCCAAGAGTACATCTAGCCTAGATAACGATGAAGTCCAAGCTATCTTGAAGAGATATGAGGAATTTTTATAGAAGAATAAAAAGGAATAAACTATTGTGTCTAAGGACACTTAGTCTAATTTTATAATTTTCTATATGTAGTTTTTTTCAATGTAAAGTACATGTAAGAGAAGTACACAGTCCTAAGTCAAATAGGACTTTGTCAATGAATAAGTCAATGCATTTATGATTTTCCTATTTTTGTTCATAGCTCCTCTCTATAAATAGGAGGATGTTATTTGTATAAAGGATCACCAATTTCTTTAGAGGGGAAATGCTGTTGAATTAAGAAACAATTTTGAAACTTTGTGTTTATATTGTAAATCTTGAATTTCATTCAATATAAGAAAATCAAGTGATATTTCAATCTTTGTGTTGAGATAAACTTGTGGTGTGTTGGATATGTTCTTATGTATTTTCCATTACACTCTCTTATGAGCTAATTGAATTTTGGTATGAAATTTCTATAAGATAGAAGGTGTTAGAAGGCTTATTTTGGAGTCTTTAAGCTACTTATTAGTTTTTGGATTTGTGGTCATCATTGAAGGTGAATTACTGAGGAGACTTTGAACTATTATTTATTCTTCTTTGATAATTTAATCTTTATTAGAAATAAGGTGAAGACTTTCCATTGTACTTTATTTTATCTTTTAAGTTTACTTTGTTGGTATTATTCTTGTTAATATTCTGGCTAAAAAATCTAAACAACGATTATATTTGGCTCATCAAGTGATCTTAGATTTTAAACGTTTATCAAAAATAATGTAAGGAAGTTTTTTATTGAACATAAATTCTAAAAAAAGAGAATTGGTTGATATGACAACACCCACTATGATAAAATTATTGGAAATAAGTGTAAATAATTAAGTGTTATGTTAGTTAATAAAAAAAGGGATCCTCCCCTTATCTTGAGGAGAGATATTATCTCATTACACTATGGTTTAAATAAATATTTTTCTACCATTATGTTGGTAATAAAATATTCACCCAATAGTAGGTAAGAAGAATCTATGAAAGTTATTATTCCATGAGTAAAATCACCTCATATTTAGATGAAAGGAAAATAACTAATAGTTAAATCATGAGATTCCTCCATGAATAATACTACTATTTATTCAAAAAATACTCCTCCTATCAATAATAATGCTAATATATCTCAACTTGTGGAATGTTATTCTTATACTGCATCTTTTTTCAATATAATTTAACATGTTAACAAGACTAATATTTTGATGCCACAAGCTAAATATTTAAGAGCATATACAGATCATCTAGATAGGCAAGTAGAATTTATCAAATGTAATAATACTACTCAAAATAAATTTAATGTAAAATGAATATTAGCCACCCTACCTTCTTCTAATCTAGTAAACTCCATGGCTGTAGTAACTTCTAAATTCAATTAGGTTGACCCTTTTACCATTTACTTTTTTGAAGGGATGTAAAGTCAATAATTACATCATTGGCACAAGATCCTTAGATAATGTAATGTCTACAAAAGTTGTTCATTCCCTTGGTTTAATATTTAAAATACATTTGTCCATTATTACTCCATGGAAGATAAACAATTTCCACTAGTTAGCCAAATCAAAATGCCAAAATTTCCCTTGCATCTTTTCCTCAAAAAAGGATCAGGATCAACATTCCAGTAGATAATATCATAGTATCCTATGACATTTTCTTAGGGATAAACTTATGTAAATAAATTTGTGGTGAAATTCAATTAGATTTTTCACATGCAATGATTCCATTCAAAGGAGTGAAATAACACATTAAACTAGAATTGAAAACAAAATACATTGTGAAAAAAATAGATGATACCAAGGTAGATATCTTATATAAAGATGAAGGTATAGATAATTGTTTGTTGATGTCATAAAAATATTTGGATTTACCAAAAATCATGGAAACCAATCACAATGAGGTATGGATGATGGTAGTTTCTCTTCAATAGGTTCTGGTGTAGGAATTTTTTTGATATCTCCAAATAAGGAGATATTTCCCTTCTCTTAAAAATTATAGTTTGAGTGTACCAACAATACTAAAGAGTATAAATCACTCTTACTTGGGATAAAAAAAATTGAATAAAAGGGAGTTAAAAATATAGAAGTGTTGGGTAATGTAGAACTAGTTGTGAAATAGATCAAAGGTTAGTATCAAGTGAAAAATAACTACTTGAGACATTACAAGAACAATGTCTGGGATAACATTGGAACTTTTGAAGTGTTTTATATTAATTCTATTCTAACATAAAGTAAATCTAAATTCGACACAATTTTAGTATAATATTCATTATTGATTCATCACTCAGAAGTTGGTAAATAAACATACATAATTGAACTTGTGTGTTCATCCAGTGTACCATACAATTTAGAGAATTGCCAAGTTTTCAATGATGATCAACAAATTATCTCCTTTTTTGAAAAAGATGATATTTTTAAAATCTATATTTCAAAGGTAGTGATTCATCAAGAATATTCTTCACAAATTCATAAATAATATATTACTGAAGGACAAGATGAGGAAGGAGTAGTTAAACTAAAAGGGAAAGAAATTCCTAAAGGTTTGGTCTCATTGGAAGAACTTTTTGATAAATATGATAGATTCATTAAAAAAAGATGCTTAAATATTATCTTAATTCATTAGAGTACAATAAATTAAATATTATCTATGAAGAGGAACCCAAGCTTGTTAACATTGAAAAATGTTTCTCACCAGAAGAAAAGAGAAAATTCAAAAGTTTGCTCAAAAAAGACATTGACATTCTTGTATATTTGTATGAAGATATCAAGTCTTTTCATTTGAAATAAATGCAAAACATGGTTCCTCTCAAGCTTAATGTCAAACCATTTAAGTAAAAAAGAATAAGATATAATCCAAATAATATAGGAACAATTTTCATATAAATTTATAAAATGTTGAATGAATGAATTATTTTCCCCATTCTTCAATCAACTTGGATTGTTGATATAGCCCTAGTTCCCAAAAAGAATTGAGAAATTAGGATTTATGTAGACTTAAAAAATATGTATCAAACTTATTTCAAAGATAATTATCCATTTCCCATCATGGATCAAGTATTTAAATAAATTAAAGGTTCATAAATGTTCTTGATATTGGATGGATTTATGGGTTATAATCAGATTGAGGTTAATGAAGAACATCAACATAAAATGGCTTTCACAACCTCATTGAGAACTTTTTAATATCAACAAATGTTATTTGGATTGATAAATTTAGGGGATACATTCCATATATCTATATATATTTCATTAAAATAACTATATAATAAGATAATTGTGGTATATCTAGATGATCTAACATTATTTAAAAAAAAGAGAAGATCAATATGAACACCTTGAAAAAGTGTTTGAAAAATGTCAACTGCATGGTATTTCTCTCAACCCTAAAAAGTCTATTTTTGGGGTAATTTAAATAAAACTTATTTGGAACATTATTTATAAATAAGGAATCTAAATTTATCCAGAAAGAGTCAAATCAATTCAAAAATTATCTTTGCCAACTAGTAAACTAAGTGTACATTCACTCTTTGTAAAATCAATTTTCTTGAGAATATTTGTTTCATATTTTTTATAACTCATCAAACATATTGGTAATATTATGAAAGGAAAACCATCCTTTATGTGTAATAATGATGTTAAAAATGAATTTGATAAGATAAAATATGTTATTAATAGATCATACACCAACTTTGTGATGTCTAGACTTGAAAAAGGAATTCATCATTTATTGTTATGCCTCAAAACATACTCTTTTAGCCATATTGGTTCATAAAAATGATTAAGATATTGAATATATTATTTATTTCATGATTTTAAATATTAAATACTATTAATTTAAATTTTACTTAAAAGATAAACATGCATACACAGTCATGAAAGCTACCAAGCAATTGATGTATTATATTTTGCATTTACATTCCATTGTGATGGTGTCATGTACAATAGTCAAATATATTTTGAATCAACACGAATGAGAATATAATAGAGTTAGATGGATAACCAAGGTACATGAATAATATCTTGTAATCAATCCAATAAAATTGGTTCAAGGCAAAGGATTGTGTCAGCTCATACTAGAATGAAAAGAATTTTAGATAATCTCTTCAATAGATACTAATGATCAAAACAAAAAAGAGTTTCCTTTTATCCTTTTTGTATATTCTACCAATTAATGGTTTGAAAATATTAATTTATTCTTGACATATGTAGAATGTAGGTCTCATATAGATACCAAAAAACATAAGACACTCAATTTTAAAGCTAGAATGTATGTAATCTGAGATGGTATGTTTTAGATTAAGGTAAAAACAGGTTTTGAAGGGGCCCCAAAACCCTATTACAGAAGCAATAAAGATAAAACGTTTACATGCACTAGGAGAAGAATTCCTTAATCCTACTAAGAAGTAACAACAACCTAAGGTTATACAAGGACAACCTCAAGATTCAATTACATCCAACCCTCTAATTCCAAATAATAATTTAATAACTATTTTTTAGGGGTAAAATCCAGAATTGTTGCCTGCCTTCCATCAGCTATATTCTGCTTGCTTTCTAGCTCTCTAATTTTTCTTATGGGTTTTCTTCCGGGTTTGTCTGGACAGCCAACATCCGCTTTCACTTTTGAAATCTGCTCTTCTCTTTTTCCAGATTTATCCAGAATAGAAGCACGGTTTTTTGCCTTCATTTGCTGGTCTTTTTTACTGCTTCTAGTTTCTATTACTTTAGTATTTGTCTTCTTTTCAGCCCTTTTCCTTTGGTTTGGAAAATGCTTTAAATTTTCTCCTTTAACGTTCGCAAGAAGCTCTTCCAAAGCAAATTCATTATCAACCTAAATCTCCATTGGTTGAGAAAGAAGAGGAACTCTCTCCTTTAATTTATTTCCTGTATCAGCCAAGATTTCTCCTTCCTCCAACACTACTTTGCCTTCTGCCTCTCTCCATCGATCCTCTACCCTTTGGTATAGAACAATTTCCTTTGATAAATCTATCAAATCTTCTTTGCTATGTGTAGGTACTGTGGTTTCTGATTTCCTTCCCTTCCCTTCTATCTCATAATTTTTATATCTCCCCAGCTGTCTTCTATCTTTTGATAGCCAACAATTTGTTTTGTTAAATCTATCAACTCATCTTTTCTTTGTTCAGGATTTGTGATTTCTGATTGCAGCCCATATCCTTCTTGCTCAGAATTTTCTTTCTCAACCACAGACTCTTCATCCGCATCTGATTGTGGATCTTTTGATTCTTCAATAGGGATCTCTTTCTCCTCCTCAGCATGCAGAACTTTAATATCTTCATTCTTCTTTAGTTCTTGTTGATTATTTTCTTTAGCTTTCCATACTTTCTTGTGTTGAACCTTGGTCTTCCTTTCATCCAAAACACTGCTTGAATGATTTTTCCTTTTGTAAGGACAGTTTCTGGCCCAATGCCCCTATATTTTACAAGCATAGAAGGAATTGGGCAGATCTTCAAACACAAACCTTTGAGTTTTTTTACCATGCTTTGAAATTAAATCCATTTTTTTTGGGAGGTTGTTCAAATCTGCAACTTTAACATAAAGTCTGGCATGTTGAAGTTTGGATTTGGTAACCGTTGCATTGTCCAATGCCACTAGTTCACCAAAAGCGCTGGCTATACCTCTAAAAATGTCCTCATGCCAGAACTCTAAGGGAAGTCTAGGAAGTCTTACCCAAATGGGAGTGGTTAAGAAGAAGGAATCTGATAGGTCCATATTGGGCTCCCACTTTTTAATAGTTAAAGAGCATTTGCCAAAAGACCATGGTCCTCCACACAGAACCTTGTTCATGTCCTCTTTACAGTTGAAATTAAACAAAAAGAAACCATTCAACATTGGAGCCATTTCAACATCTCCTCGAATAACCCATTTCCTTTTAACCATCTTGGTAAGGGATTCTAGATCTGGTCTTGCCCCTAAAAATTTACCAACTACGGTGAATTCTAAAGAAGACACAGAAAAATCTATTAAAGGATTTGGGATAAATACTTGAAACTCACCTTTCTCCCAGCAAGATTTAGTAATAACCAGCGGGAAGAGAAGTTTTTCATTGGGTTTCTTGCCAAATAGAGAGGACCACTTCTTTTGTTCTGAGTGCTTTGCCTTCTACACTTTTGAGGATTTTTCCTTGTTTAAATGCCCTTTCTCTTTCTCCTTTTCAGTCTTCTGCCCCAACACAACAAGAGAATAATCCTGTTGGGGGGTACTAGTACCACAGAAAGGATCCAATCCATTCAAAGGTAAACCAGTCTTTTTATCAGCAGAAAATTTAGATCCTTCATTTTCTTTTTCCTCTCTTGTTGCCCCTCCTCTGTTAGTACCTCCTTCATAGTTCTCCACCACCAATTTTCCATTCACCTTCCATCCTTCATTTCCCCTTTCTGGAAGGGCGTCTTCTTTCTGCCTCCCTACACATTCAGCTACAGGTTCTAGGAATGCTTCCAGCACACCCAACGCTCCTAGCGCGCCCAACGCATCCTAGCGCTTCATTCAAATTTGAAACCATGTGCTGTGCGCCTTCTGCCTTCCCATATAATTTGTAATTATCCTATCTGAGATGGTATGTTGTTTAAAAAGAGTGTTAACAATTTTTTCCTAAGATGTGTTGACAGTGAAAAATAGAAAAAGCTCTTGTAAAATTTTTCTGATCAATATTGTGTTGAACATTTCTTTACTCTATTGACAACATATAAAATTATAATAACCCAATACTAATTGCCAACACTTTTCAAGGATTCTTATGAATGGGTAAAAAGATGCAAGGTTAGTTAATAGTTTGTCATGAAACCAAAGCTTGCATCATTTCTAGTTAAAATAATGGTGATAGAAGAAACATTTTAACAATGGGGATTAGATTTTTTTGGAACTATAAATATTTATTTAAGTGTGGGATATAAACATGTTATCACTGATATGTATTATTTCACCAAATGGGTAGAATCCATCCTGGTCAAGTAGACAACTTCAAAATTTATTTTTAAGTTCATCAAATAAAATATCTTGGTGAGATATAGTGTCCTACAGAAGATCATAACATATAATACTTCAAATTTTTATTCTTTAGAGTTAATCATAATCTTTTATGGTTACAACATATCATTATCTCACTCTTCATAATATTACCCATAGGGTAATGGTCAATCTAAATCAAGAAATAAGAACCTAATAATTATTATTCATATGTTAGTTGATGAGAATCAGAATAATTAGCACAAGAAGTTGCATGATGTATTATGGCTAGATCACATAACAACAAATAAATCCGTAGGTATGTCCTCATTCCAATTTTCCTATGGGATAGATGCAAAAATTCTAATAACACTTGAATTATTTTCTCTTTAGCTACATAGGGCTATTAAGAATTAAAAAATTGAAATTTCCTTAGATAAAAGAATTATCTACTTTAAAAAAATTGAAGAAGATATATCTAGGGTTATTGATAGAATTTTCAAGTATTAGGCTCAAGATAAAATCATTTTTTATTAGATAAGGTGAATAAAATAGGTTCTATAGGGATCCTACAACCACTATTCCAAACAAAAGCAAAACATAATGAAATATAAGTTGAATATCAGTAATAGTTTAGAGAAAGCCTTTAGCCAAGAAAAAATAGACTAAAAACCAAAAACTAAATGATGAATAAATTGATAACCAAAGCAAAAAAAGACAATAACCAGAGCCTTAATTATAATTAGATAGCTCATTAGAGCTAGTATTATCTTATGTAGCCTCCTACTCCATCTCTTAATTGGTTTCCTTTAGCAGAACCTTTTTAATTCTACCCCTAGTATGTTTCAAGGGGCCTTCATCAGAAGTGAGGATGGTCTTTTCTTGAATTGAGATTGGGGTCCCTTTGTGATGAGAATTAGTCTAGTTAACAAGATTTTCCTTGGATATCACCTTTAGTTTAGTAATATTTTCCATTGGGGTGTCTTTCATCTTTATCACCACATCTAAGTCATTATTTAGTCCCACAGTTACCACTTTCAAATGATTCTAGTTAGTGATAATATCTGACATGGCGATCCTAACATTCTCAAGATTATCTAAAAAATGCCAAGTTCTCTATTATGATAGCCTATAAAGTCCTATAGGGAGAGGGGTAGGGTGCCCTTATCACTGGTTTCCTCCTTAATAGGGGTGGAGATGGTTTTGCAAGTTTTAGTAGAGGGTGGTGAAGTGGATAGGAGGAAATTGAGGGGTGTATGTTGTAGGATGGTTAATGGGGTGAAAGAAATGAGGGTGGGGGAATCATCCTCATTATCAAGGGATTTAGGTATTTAACAAGGGAGATGGATTTAATCAATAGAGACTTTCCTTTTTGAACCAATAGATATATCAGACCATGGTGAAATATGTCATTTTTATTACTCATATGGTAAGCCAGGTCTAAAATTTCTAAGAATTTTAGAAAATAGAAAGGAAAAATTGTTTTATAACCTTTGAAATGGTTAAGGAGAAGCAAGTGATGAAAGAAAATTATAGTGAAATTAACTTCTAATGTAATATATTTCATCACTTGAAAATGAATTTATAGCCATTGTTGAAGAAGGTTAAGCCTAGGCTAGCTTTTCTTCTCTATTTTTGTATCCTCATTAGTTTTGAATAAGTTATATATTAGTTGAAGTTTTCAACTACTATCTTTAAAGGATTTCATCCCATTAGAAGTCATGATAGTCACCTCACCAATGCTTTCCTCTGAGACAAATATTATTAGTGCCCTCATTCTGAATGTTTACTTATTCTTGGTGAGAAGAAAATCCTTCTAGAGATTTTAATCATGACATACAATTCATTGCATGAATGAATCCAAACCTCCTTTAAATTATTTTTCCACACTTTCCTATTTTTATATACTTTCAAACATGAGAGTGGTTTAAGATGATCTCTGTCACCCCTATGGTTAGCTTGCTACAAGAATTTTTGCCCATTAACTTAGCATCTATGTTTTTGTTTCTAGATAGTTCAAACTAATTGTTAATACTAATGGATTTAAATACAAATTTGTGGTGAGATTCATTACTCAACCAATTATTCATGCCTTCGTTAATGTAACCTTTGGGTCATGCATGTCCAACTAATTATGATGATTGATTGAAATCATTAATCAATGTGTTTAGGATTTGGGTTAGAATTTGATTTGGGTTATCCCACATGACTAGCATTTTAGCACTCACTTCAAAACTGGCAAGGTTATTCATCACATAGTTTCCCTCTTGGTATACATGGTCATTGTAAAATTAATTAAATGAGTAGAAAAGTCTATGGGAATCATCAATAAGTTATTTAATGGTATGATATGGGATGACTTTACCTTCAAGAGCATGGAGAATATTAAGGGAGTTACCTTCAATAACAAGTTTGGAGATGTGAAGTTAGGATTCTAAATAAATTCCTCAAAATGAATCCATGGCCTTGGAAACATGGTTATTTTTATGTCTCAAGGGACCCATAAAAACAACAAACACTAATACATCATGATAATAAATCATGTCTCCCCCTCATAAACCCAAATTACCTTTTGATGCATAATCAGAATTGATCTTGAATCAACTAGGATGGGGAATCAACCTCTTGGTATCTCTATGGGATACCAATTAGGGTGGTGTTTCCACCAATTGAGAAAGGTTCCATGAAAATAGGATAGAGGATTGAATCTAGGAACACCTGACCTTGTATTTTGGGCTGAAAGCCTTCTAATTCTTTGAGATAGAGGATCATAGTCACTTGAAAATCGACCTAGGTGTAGAAATATAATTTTTAAAAATCCTATCATTCTTAGCCTTCCAATTTTCCTATAAAAATTGAGGGAGGGAAAGAATCCACATGAAATAAAGAGATGGGAGTGACCAAGGGGGTTTTTATTACTGAATAAGATCTTGAATGGAGCCTAGATAGACCTAAGAAATTAAAAACTAATTAAGAAGATAATTAAACACTGAGAGATTGAAGGGGTAATATAAGAATAAATGGTATATTGAATTAATAGGGGAGAAGTGGAGTGAATGATGATTGAGGATTGTTAGACCCATCTTGGTAATATTATCTATGATGAGTATCTAGTTATGAGCTACTAGTTAAAAAAATATGTTGATTTTTTATATAAGATGTTTGATCTAGAGTGGGTGTCAGATCTCCTATTGATCTTTTAGATATAGCTCAACCAAATATCCTAGCTTCAGTGAGTAAGACCCACTATATAATTCAAGCCAAATAATAGAATCCTCCTTAGGAAAGTGGTGTATGTGTATTTTTTGGATTTTAAAGTTGATATCAAGAAAAAATTGTAATTCCTCATAGGTGATATTATTTTGACTATGAAATTTCCATTGAGGGGAGTCATTGGAAAAATACTAGTAGTCTTTCACTTTTGTACCCCATTCAACTTTGAAGCTTATAAAAATATTAGTCCATGGGTGTCTAAAAATGAGGAGGATTTTGGATTACCAAGGATCATCCCATAAATCCACCGATTCCCTATTTCTTATTTTACACCTATACACTTTTTAAAATAACTTATTACCACTCGAGATCATTTTCTAGAAAGTCAAGCCATCCACTGGCCCTTCATCCTAGAGAAATCAATATTTATTATTACCCATTATGTATTTCTCCTTAATGATGTGTCCATTGTTTATCTTCTTTTAGGATTTTCTATCCCATTTTGTCAAGGAGATCTTTGTTCATGTCTCTTATTTTTTAGAGGCCTAATCCACCATTAGATTTTGTTAAATAATCCTATTCTAATGAACCAAGGGGAACTTGAACCTTGTTGGAAGTGAAATAAACAAGAGGGGGGATGAATTAGTGGTGAAATAAAATCAAATTCAATTCTAATTCTTAAAAATCTTAACCATTCAATATAAATATTCATGAAGCATATAAAACATTCATTGCAATGAACAAAGAAAACAATGCAAGATCAAAGCACATAACACATGAATTATGTGGGAAATCCTCATGGGGGATAAAACCTACTATTTTTTTTAAATACTATATTATAAAGGTATTTATTCAATTAATACTAGAACTAATTGATGAAGGATCATACAACCCTCAATTTGGTCAAGCACCCACTAGACCTTTAACTAGCACCAACTAGCAAGGAGGCTACAACCCCCTAGATGATCAAGAACCAACTCAATCACCTATAAAATAATAAAAACATTTGATCTTGTGTCTAAAAAAATTTATCATTAACTTATCTTTATAAAATACCTACAAAACTACCTCTCTATCTCATACAATTGATGGTAGTTCACACAATCTCAAATCTACGTCTTACATAGGCATACAACAACTCTTTCTCTACTTTACTCAAACAACCCTCATACACATGCTCATGATATTTAATCCATTACTAATTCATACTTTAATCTTATTAAATTTAATTATATTATTTACACATCATTAATAACATTCATACATATCATCTACATTAATCTTTTAACATATATTCAATGTATTTCACTCTAGGTCATCTAGACAAACAAGGCCTAATCATACCTTGAATCAATACAAATACTTATTTATTACATTTAACACCACTATAATATATTCATTAAATATTAAACATGTTATTTTGATTCTTTTAATTCTCTCACACACTTTTTAAAACTCTTAAACCATTCACTTCACTCTACAATAGTCTAGCTAGCATAATGAGGCCAAAATAACCTTCTACATATACATGATTATTTCTCCAATTAATCTTGATCAGCCACAATAATTTACATTATTATATAAATATAAAAATATATATTTTTACATGTTACATATAATATACATCAACTCATTATGTCTATCATGCTTCAAATGGCTCAAAACAACACACTAGGCTTAAGAAATACATAAGCAATTAAGCCTCCATTAGGCCACATGTTACACGTAGATACCGATAGACATTAACCAAAGATGTAACCCTTTTAAAAAATTTAACAAAATTTACTCAATTCCTTATATATATTTAAAAATTCATACAATACTCCAAGTCACTTGATCACCTTATGAAACCTCTTTTAGCCCTCAAGCCTTCAATAGGTCCCATGGAGACCTATTTCACCTTGTAGAACACTTTAAGCCACTATGGCCTATATGACCCTTATAAAATACCCAAAATAATTCAAAAACTTTAATTTAATCCTATATTACCCTTTTAAATTCTTAATAAACATCAAATCATTCATTCATGCTCTGAAACCTCCATTAGGTCTTAAAGACCTATTAGGCTTAATTAGCCCATAAACATTGTAGAGGCTCAAACTAACTATATATAAACTTTAAAATCACAATCCACATATATATGGAATATAAATACATTAATAACATCATAAAATCCATAATAAACCTTAAATAAGCTTCCAATATCTCATAAACACCACTGCAAGAAGCCTACTCAAACCTACAATAATTATAGTAAACAAAAGACAAATTTGACCTATAATAACTACACCTGTATGGATAGTGAAAACTCCAAATAAATTTTATGATGATAAAAATGGAGTATAATTAATTTTTTACTCTTATACCAATAAAATTTGATCAATATTTTTAATTATACAATCATTAATTTTCACTCTGGTTTATTCATAAAAAACACAATCAATAATAGTCGACTCTCACATTCAATAAATGCGATTTTAAAACCATTCAAACATCATAATAAATTTTAATGGATAAAAATTGAATTTATATACTAATTTTATTTTTAAACCACCATAAAATTCATTCATTATCAAAATTTATAATCAAAATACTACTGACTAGTTTTCCTTTGTAAATTCAAATATTTGAATTCCAACGGTCACTTTTAATGCAAATTCTTGACTATGGAAACTAGTGAAATCTTCTTGGGAGATCAAATTTTCACCACCAAATTTGTTTATAGACATAATGTCAAGACATAAAATTTTAAAAGCATGATTTATACACAAATATAAATAAACCCATATGACCACTTTCTTCTGACATTGTCACATATGCAAATGTTGACATCATCAATTTTATTACTTAGGAAGTTATGCCAAGATGAATAAGATAACATAGACCTTCACAAGACTACTCCAATGAATTAATTTCACTTCCAAAATTACCCCAATCACTCTTTACCCCTCATTTTACCCCTCAAACATGAATAATCACCTCAAAATCCTGCACACATGATATGCACTCTTAAATCAAATTGGAACCTATCACTTTGTCACTAGTGAATTATGTACTAATATCACGTTGAAATCAATGAAAATAAATCCATATTAAGACCAAGATAAAAAAAACCTTTCTTATACCCCTTTCCACAATAAATTACACTAAATCTATTCAATTTTATCTGTAATTTTGTTCAAAATTTTGAAAAGAGACATGAAGTATATTGGGATATTTTGTATAGTGCTCTTAATAAATTGGAGTTTACCACCCTGAGTAAGGAGGTGGCCTTTCAATCCCATGAGTTTATTTTTAATTATATCCGTCAAAGGGTTCTAGTATTCATCTTTTAATTTTCCAGTGAAAAGGGGAAATCCCAAATGGATGGAAGGGAACTTCCCAATCTAAAAAGCAATAATGTTAGCTAGCTTCTTTTGAAGGCCTTCTTGGGTGTTAATGAATAAGGATAATGTTTTGTTGAAATTTATGATTTGATTAGATACTTTCTCATAGTACATAAGGATCTTTTTTTTAAAAAAATAGCTTATTCTATCATAACTTCTTTAATTAATAAGCTTTCATCAACAAATTGTTCATGAAAGACTAATCTCATGCTTTAAACTACTCTTATTCCTTTGATTAAGCTTATATTTCTATCCATGATCATAGATCTTCCCAATGATTTGGAAAGGATGATAAAAAGATAAGGGGATATAATTTACCATTATTTTATACCTTTACTATCTAAGAAGAAGCCTTTTAGGATCTCATTGACTAGTATAAAAAACATAGGGGTGGAAATGTAAGTCTGAATGATGCTTCAAAAAGAGTTGAAGCCAAATTTCTCTAATTTTTTTTCAAAGAATATCCAAGAGACTCTATCATAGGCTTTGCTCATATCAAGTTTAATTAACTTTCCATGATTAATAGTCAAGAGGGTGGAGTGGATTATTAGTGTAGGTTTCTATTTTTCCCTATTTCTTGATTAGGGAAATTGTATTTTTGTGCATACATGGAGTTTTCCTACATTTGTTGGATAGGCTAGCTTATGTGGAGATGTGTGTCATAGATGTGTCATAGGTTTCATAATAATGTCATAAGTAACTCCCTTGATGGGATTTACTTCTCTATTCTTAGCACCTTGTCACCACCTTTCATGGAGGAGTTACAGTCTATTCTTGGGGTGTTTTAGCCACCTTTTGTGGAGGAGTTACTTACATGCTCTCCTATATGTATTCTTCAATTTGGCCATTCATATTAATTAGATTTTGGTTTTCTCCATTTTTTCTAATGAAATTTATCTTCTTGTATAATTTCAAATTGCTTTAGCATCTATGTGGTGTGCACTTGCTTCATCTCATGTGATCACGTCTCCATTGCATTCACATTATCCAAATTTTGGCAACAACTCTGATATGGTATCAGAGCCACTCCGGTAATCATGTGTCTAGTTATGCTATTAGTTTATTCTAAAATTCTTACTTTGATTTCTTAGTATTTTATTTTGTTTAACTCCGTTACATTTGAGAGCTTTGGTAGAGTTTCTTGAAAACTCATGAAAATCCATACGGAAAATTTGTTTAAAAAAAATTACTTCTGAGTTAGAATTTGCCAAGACATCTTGTCTAGATATGTTGTGGCTTTAGCAAAGGAAGTAGAATTTCTTTTTTTTTTGGTAATTCTACTATAAAAGATAGTTCTCTAGAATCTAGTTTCTATTCTTGGATGCCACTTTCAGTTTGGAGTATCTGGTAGGATGAGGTGTGCAACTCTAGCAGGGTGCAGTCCAGCTCCACAGCATGCTTCTCTCGTTACAAGTTTTCTGATTTGAATCAGTCATTTGAATAAGTTGAGAGAGGAACAATCTAGTAACAAGAGTGCCCATTTCAGCTCCTCCATTTCTTCTGTAAGCTGATTGCTTTTTGACTATTTTTTCTTGTGAGGAACGCGCTCTCCAACTGTGGTCAACTGTTACACCCCAAGGCCATGCTGGACACTCTTCTGGTCAAGCATCCTTCTGCAAATCCTTAGACCCTCCTTCCTATGCCCTTCTACAATGCCACGCATCAGTCCTTCCTACAATTCCAAGCAAGACAACCATGCCATCAGACCATATGGCATCTAGCGTGCAGGTCTGTAGTTTATTCATTTTTTTTCTGCAAGCAAAATTTGAACTATTTTTTTTGGCGCCCCTTCCTTGCTTGGCATCCCTTGTGGGCCCTTGGACAGTTGGCATCCATAAAATTGTCTTTTACTTTATCTTTTTTTAGTTAAAAATTGACTTGTAAAAAAAAATCAGTCAATTTGACTGAATATTAAGTTTTTTTAGACAATTTGATAATTTGGGGGTTTAGATTTAAACTTGTATCTTCGCCTAACGAAGATGAAGGGTGAGGCTTAGGTTAGCAGGAGGCCAATTCCCCCTCACATAAACCTCTTTTGGATTCCTCGCTCTGTGCCAAATCCAACTAGTGGTTGTAAGGCCACTTTCTCTCTCAAAATAGGCATTTTTTTAATGTTTTAGTGTTTTTTTTGCAAAAACACTAGTTGACGGGAAAATTGAACTTTTAATATCTTTCAAATGGTAGCTCATATTTGGGTGCCATTTTTTTAAAAAGTTTTTTTAATTCAATTCTCCATATCTTAGGTTTGTTATTTGTCAAAAAAACACTAGTTTATAAAGTGCCTAAAATTTGGGTCTCTTGGGATGCATTTTCGACTGAGTCTGACATCCTATTTGCTTATAGTCTTTCACTGATTGCTCTAAGATGCATTCTTGGCTGAGCCCAACATATTTTGAGAATTATATTTCATATTTTGGGGGGGGGGATAAACATTTTGGGGGGTGTGATTTCTTTTCACAACTTTCAAATATTTGCTTTCATTCTCCTTTATGCATAATTTCACAACTTGCAATCAACACAACTTCACCTAAATTCAGATTAAAATGGATTATTTTCAACTTAAACCCCTAACAACCTTCAACTATCATGAATTTAAGGTTAAAATGTCAATCATTATTATAAGCAAAGGGTTGTATAGGATCACCATGGGTACTGAAGTAGATTCCAACACTGATGCTGAAAAGGTCAAGTGGTACAACTGTAGTGATAAAGCCTATGGATTACTGATATTGTATGTGTCTCCAAAACTTGTATTCCATTTAGAAACCTCCAAGACTCCTAAAGACATATGGGACACCTTAGAACTCTTATTTGGGAAGCTTGATGACATGAGAGGTCATGAGCTCGAAAATGAACTCATAAGTCTAAGTCCTAGCAACTTTGACACCCTATAGGACTTCTTCACTAAGTTTAAGGTCCTTAGATTGCAATTGAAAGAATGTGGGATAGAGAATAAAGATGATCAACTCATTCTTTCTATTATCGCAAAGTTATGTCCAAGCTATTCAGTCTTTGTCTCCACTTTCCATGCCACAAAAAGTGCCCTTGGCACTACATGGAAAATGCCTTCTTTGGATTCATTCATTGCCAAATTCACTAGGGAGAAAGATAAGCTAATTAAAATGGGAAAAATTAAGTCTACTCAACCCCAAGCTTTGATAGCTAGAAATGGTAAGGATAAGACTTCAATAAATGAGAAGAAGAATAAGAACAAGGACCAGGAGAAGAAGAAAGAAAAAAACAATCCTGCCAAAAACAACACTGAGTCTTCCTCTTCCAATGCTAAACCTAATAAGGAGAAGTGTAAGTGTGCCTATTATAAAAATATATGGCATGATGAATACAAATGCATGAAGAAACAAATAGATTACCTAACTCATCTTCTAGAGAAGCACAACATAGGTGTTCCTGAGTCAATCAAGCAGAATTCATCTACCCAAGATTCTACCAAGGTAAAAGGCAAGGGTAATAAGAAAGAAAAGGGCAAGGCCCTTGTAGCAACTACATCTTCTACAACATCATGGGTCATTGATTCAGGTGCTTCTCACCACATGGGCTCTTCACTAGTTGAGTTTTCATCTTTAGAGCCTTGTAGCATGACTTCAATTAGTTTGGGTGATGACACATTAGTTTCCATTGCAAGGAGAGGGTCAATTGAAATGGAAGGAGGAACATTCAATAATTTTCTAAGTGTTCCTTCTCTTTTAACCAATCTCCTATCAATGTACCAAATCACTCACATTGGTCAGGGCATGAGAGTTGAGTTTTCACTAGATTCAGTGGCTATCAGGGAATTGCATAGTGATACTACAGTGGCAGTGGGTAGGGCAGATCACCAAGAAAGGTTGTAAACCTTCTCACATTTTACACTTGATTCTTCTCCAACAGCATTGTTGACTCATTCAGATGGAGTTAGCAAATTGTGGCATGAGTGGTTTGGCCACCTTAATTACTGCTACCTTGAGTAACTTTGCAAAAATGACATGGTCATTGGCTTGCCTCGTGTCTAATTCTCAAAAGGACTTTGCGAGGGGTGCTCCCTTGGGAAGCATCCAAAAGAAAAATTTGACAAAGGCAAAGCTTGGAGGGCTTCACAACCTTTGGAGTTAGTCCACAGTGATGTATCAGGACCCTTTCCCAAACCATCTTTCACAAGGGCCAAGTACATCCTCACTTTCATTGATGATTTCTCTAGGTACACTTGGATATATTTTCTCAAAAAAAGTCTGAAGTGTTTGAAAATTTTCTAGACTTCAAGGCTCTTGTTGAGAAATAGAGTGAGAAATCCATCAAGGTTCTTTGAACTGATAATGGAGGGGAGTATGTCAGCAACAGGTTTGAGCAATTTTGCACCATAGAGGGGATTAATTTGTAGCATACATTCACTTACAGTCCTTCACAAAATGGGGTTGTTGAATACAAAAATAGGTTCTTAAAAGAGATGGGTAGCTGTATGATTCACTCTAAATCCTTAGCACCACAATACTGGGCCAAATCCATCAAATGTGCTTTCTACATTCAAAAAAGGGTTCCTCACAAAGCTTTGAAAGGGGTAACACCTTTTGAAGCTTGGCATAAAATAAAACTTGATGTTGAGCACCTTAGGGTTTTCAGATCCCCAACCATGGCCCACATTCTGAAGAAGAAATGCAAAGCTATGGAACATCAGTCCAAGCCTTACATCTTTGTAGGATATCCATATGGTATTAAGGGGTATCACCTTCTAGATCTAGTCACTCATGAGTTGTTCATCAAGAGAAGTGTCCATTTTTAGGAGAGTCCTAGAGAGTCAACACTTGACACTTCTTCTCCCTCATCAGATCTACTTCTTCATGATGATTCCTCATCAAATTTAGATCAACCATAATAGGTTCTTGAGCTAGAGACATCTTCTTCTTCGAGTTTAGACAATGAGGACAATGATGCAGAGTCATCCACCTCTAGTTAGCTAGAGGATGAGGAGTTAACACTTGACTCACCCACTTCTAGGCCACTTTGGGCTAGACAGACACTTGAGAGTGCTAGCACTTGGGCAGGAGATCCCACAGATGATAGACGTACTAGGGGGGATTTTCAGAGAGATCCACATGCCTTCTTTGCTTTAGTTTTAGATCCATAGAATTTTTAAGAGGCATCGGGGGTAACTGAGTGGGATAGTGCTATGGAGGAAGAATATTCTTCCTTAATCAAAAATCACACTTGGGATTTGACTTCACTTCCTAAGGGAAGAAAGATGGTTCAATCTAGGTGGATATATTATACCAAGTTTGTATCAAATGGGTCAATTGATAAGTACAAAGTGCGATTAGTCACCAAGGGTTTCTCACAGGTGACAGGCATTGACTACTTAGAGACATTTTCACCTATTTCAAAGATGACTTATATTCGACTCACCTTGGCTATTGCCATAGCACATGGTTGGGATGTGCACTAGATGGATGTGAAGAGTGCCTTTCTTCACGGAGACCTAGAGGAGGAGATCTACATGGAGCAACCACCAGGATTTGTTTAGGATTCTTCCTTAGTGTGTAGACTTAAGAAATCTATCTATGGCCTTAAACAAGCCCCTCAGGCTTGGTATGCCAAGATGGATTCTATCCTTCTCATAACGGGTTTCACTAGGTGCCATTCTGACCCCAATGTCTACTTCTTACGGTAGGATGATTCGCTCTTGATTTTGGTTCTATATGTTGATGACCTTTTGATCACCGGGAGTTCTTCATCGGCTATTACAGTGGTGAAGGCATCTCTCCAAGATAGATTTGACATGATAGACTTGTGTTTATTGCACTACTTCCTTGGCATCAAGATCTCAAAGTTAGATTCAGGGATTTCTCTTTGACAACCTAAGTATGCTCTTGATTTATTGGCTCAGTTTCACATGGCTGATTACAAGCCATATCTGACTTCTTTTCTATTAGGAGTCAAGCTTGAGGCTGATTATTCTTCACCATTGGTTGATGCCACTCGATATTGACAACTTGTTGGTAGTCTCATCTACTTGACTCACACCTAGCCTGACATATCATATACACTAGGACTTATCTCTAGATTAATGCAAGAACCTCATGAGCTGCATTGGAAAGTAGCTAAGAGGATCTTGCATTACATATAGGGTTCACATAGATACAGGATTCATTACAGATTTGGCATAGAGGTTGACTTGGTTGGATATATAGATTCAGACTGGGTTGGTGATTCATAGACTCACAAGTCCACTTCTGATTACAGTTTCTCTCTAGGTTCAGATCTTATCAGTTGGTCTAGCAAGAAGCAAAATGCTATTGTTATATCATCCATAGAGGCAGAGTACAGGGGAGATGTTAATGTAGCTACTGAGGCTATTTGGCTTTAAGGGATTCTTTCTGAGTTTGGCATTCCTATTAGGTAGCCCACCATCATTTATTATGACAACCAGAGTACCATTCAAATTTTCAAGAATCCAGTTCAGCACCAGCAGACTAAGCACATAGAGATTCACATGCATTTCATTCAAGAGCTTATTCATAGTCAGGTCATTGACTTGATATTTTCCCAATATTTAGAGCAGGTTACAGACATCTTCACCAAAACTTTCACTGAGATCAAGTTCATTCATCTATGATCTCTTCTTGGGGTGCGGTCCACATCTACAGCAACATCATCTTTGGGGGGGCTCACTAGCCTCTTCCTTTCTTTTATGTCTCTCTTTTAGGGGGTAGTTTTTTCCTATGGGTTTTCTCCTTTTCTCTATCTTATGGGAGATTGCATTTGTACATGGGTACCTCATCAGGCCTAGTTGTCAGGACCTATTTTATATTTCCACACTACCCACCTAAGCTATGCTTATGGGGGGTATTAGTGTAGGTTTTTATTTTTTCCTATTTTTTAATTAGGGAAATTGTCTTTTTGTGCATACATGGAGTTTTCCTACATTTGTGGGATAGGCTAGCTTATGTGGAGATGTGTGTCATAAATGTGTCATAGGTGTCATAAGAATGTCATAATTAAATCCCTTAATGGGAGTTACTTCTCTATTCTTATCACCTTGTCACCACCTTTCATGGAGGAGTTATAGTCTATTCTTGGGGTGCCTTGGCCACCTTTTATGGAGGAGTTACTTACATGCTCTCCTATATGTATTCTTCACTTTGGCCATCTCATGTTAATCATATTTTGTTTTTCTCCATTTTGTCTTGTGCAATTTATCTTCTTGTATAATTTCAAATTGATTTAGCATATATGTGGTGTGCACTTGCTTCATCTCGTGTGATCACGTCTCCATTGCATTCACATTATTTGGATTCTGGAAACAACTATGATATGGATGGCCTCATGGATAGTGATTACCTTATCCATGATTTGACAACTAGAGATAAAGGCTCCTTGGTGTTCTTCAATGATTCTCTATAGGATGGGTTGGATTATTCTAACTAGGGTTAGTGAGTAAATTTTATAAGAAATAGAACATAAGCTTATCGACCTGAAGTCTTTGAGTTGATTTTCTCTAGGCATTTTTGGAATAAGCATGAGGAAAGTAATGCTCAAATATTTTGGAATTGTACCTTCTTTGAAGAATTCTAAGATAACTAATTCTACCTCTATGTGAATGATTTCCAATTTTTTTTGAAAAAATATGGGAGGGAAGATATCCACACTCATGTACTTATCTCCTTACATTGAAAACATTGTAGCCTTGATGCCTTCTATCAAGGGGGATTTTAGGAAGTGTTATTATCTTGAGAAATAAGGCTTGGGATGTTACAAATCATATTTTCCTCCAATTTTTGCTCTAGGGAGCCACTTTCTTTGAGCAGGTTGTAGAAGTATTGAATAATATGGTTGTCGATATCCTATAGGTTCATACATTTCCTTCCATCATCTTGTAGGATTTATAAGATTAGATTATTTTCCTATTCCTAGATGCTTATTGATGAAAAAAATTTGTGTTTTCTATCATCCTCCTTCAACCATAACCATATAGACTTTTGTTTCCAAAAATCTTCTTCTTTAGCTTCAAGATTATGATATGAAATAAGAAGGTCTTTCTCTAAGGAATAAGATTATTCATTAGTACCATAAATAGAGGAGTGGATTTAAAGATTTTTGAGTACTTATTCAATATGTTTCTTTTGGGTGAAGATATTACTGAAAACCTCCCTATTCCAAATTTTTTATTTTTATTTTAGGGGATTGATTTTCTTAACTAGGATGAACATGTCAGATGCTAAGAAAGGTAACTACCACCCAGTCTTTATGTCTTCTTGTATATTTGGGTGGTGTAACCACATAGTTTCGAATCTACATGGGTTATTTTTCATTCTAGGAATAATATTTCCTTTAAAGATGATATGATTGCGATCCAATCTGATTATAGGGAGAGAGGATAAATAAATGATGTAATGAATATCATATCATAAAGAGACTAGACACCTATCTAGTTTGACCTATATCATATCCTCACCTATCCTTTTGATTATCCAAGTAAAAGGATTTCCCTTGAGGTTGACATCTATGAGTCCAACTTCCATAATGAATCCATTAATATCCTTCATGTTATTTGAGAAATATGTAAGGCCCCTTTATTTTCCATTGGTAACAAAGGGGAGTTGAAATCCCCTATAAGTAGCCATTTCCAATGGCTATTTAGTTTCATGAAAAGCAACTAAGTCCTCCAAAATCTTTTTCCAAGACAACCATGAATTTGGAGTATAAATGTTTGATATGATTCATTCATCCTTGGATATTTTATTTTTGAAGAATATATTTATTTGTTAATTACTCTTAACAAGGATTTATCCTTTTTAGTCTTGAGGATTCCATAATGTAGCAATTAATATGAAAGCACCAATCGAGCTCATATAGAGAGACTTTAATTCTTTCCATAATGGGTTACTACATTTTTTGAAAATTTCTTCTGACATTTTGGTTTCCTATAATATAGCTATCATTGGACTATTTATTTTTATCAAGTTTCCAACCAGTTTCTATTTCTTGGGGTTATTTATTCCTCTTACATTCCAACAAATGAATGCCATTGATTTTATTTGGTAAAATGGTTTTAAGGGTCTTTTGGCAACCCTTGTATATTTCATTAATAGTCTCCTTCTTCTAGATGACATTATTTGGGGTCATTTCCATTTGTTTTGATCCTTCTCTAGTATCTGATTCTTCCTACCTCTTTTTGACTTAACCTGTGTCTAGCTTGCTTCCTCCTCTTTAGATGGAATAGAGCATTTTCCCTTCTCTTTATTATTTTGGGATAAAAGTGTTGCATCCTTAAATTAGTAGGAAATTTCACTTATAATCATATTTTGATTAGATCTTCCATTATGATTCATCTCCAATCGAGTAATGCTAATTAGGATTGGAAAAATGTCTTTGTTCTCAATTCTCGAGCAACGAGATGTAAAAATAATGTTCAAACATTATGTTACTTCCTTTTTATGAGAAAAATATAATGGAATTTTTAAAGAAAAAGTCTATAGTGTTCTTATAAAATAGGCGGATCTATTTAAGGAGTGATTTAAGAGAAGGACTATGTGGATATGAACCTTTAAATACCTCTTTAATATCTAATAAATCATATCTAGTAGGGGCCCCTTTCTATTTAGGAACCAAAGTTAGACTCCAATTATTATAGGAGGGTTGGTTTATAATATATATCTCTTTTAGTATGGAATCAAGGGAAAGGGTGGGGGCATTGAGATGGAATGTATGAGGAGGAATCAAGGTGTGGGTATGATGAGGTGAGAGTGGAGCCAAGAAAATATTTGAGTTCTTTTTGGGAGGGGTCTCAAAAGTATCTGGTTGGGAGGTTTGATCAAGGGTGGGGATGGGTGGGCATTGTTTTCAAAATTTGATTCCTAAGTAAAAACATGATCCCTATAGTAAAACAACATGAGCCTTAGGTGATAAAGGATGTCCTGGTTGAGTCAAAATACCTTATTACCATTAACTTAGATAAGTTTGGAAAGGTTAAGGTAAGGTCATATTTTGGTTAGATAATGAATTAGGGATGTCATGAGGAGATATTTAATAGTCAAGGTGTGTCATAGGTTATTATGGGTTCATTAATGTAAATTTATGTGTCAAAAATATTTTCAAAATATTTCATGTAGTTTTGTAAAGTTTGAAGACCATTTACTAACTCTAAGGTGTTGAATATGTATAAAAAGTTGATTTTTGGCTAAATCTAATGTGTGTCTAAGTTACCTAAATTAAAATTAAATAAAATACACTTTAAAAATAGATATGATTATTTATATAACTATTAAAATTATCATTGGAATCATAAAAGGTTAGAATTTTATACTTTAATACCATATTAAAGAGTTAGAAGAAGTTGTATGGACTTTTGGAAATCACTTGTAAGTGAAACAAATTAAAATCACTCTTTGGTATTTTATAGGTCAGGAAAAATCTTTGTGAGAAGTTTTGAGATTAACATTTTCATGCATATCATTCTCTCTCTCATCATCCCCTTCATAAGCTAGTGAAGTCCAACTTCAAGTAGATGGTATATGTTGTACATGTAGAGTTGGGGGATAATATTTTTGAAAAATTTTAGGACCCCTATGGGATTATAATTTGTGTTATTGGTATATGTACTAGATCTCTTATATTTATGAATAATCTCTAAGATCTTAGACTACTTTTTGAGAACTCAAAACCCCACAGGCTGAGTTTAGTGAAATTTTAGAAAAAAATATGAATTCATGTATAATTTAAATAATTTTTAGTGTGTTATAAAATTCTTATAGATGCTTCACATACCTTAATTAATCATGGTCGCATGTTTAGATGTCCTTTTGGCATGAAAAATGGTTTTTATGCATTATTTGTAAATGATTTCCTTTTTCTATGTTCCTTAGTTTTCCAGTTGATCAAATTCATTTTAATGGTTCTTCATTATCCTATAATCTCTTCTCAATCCATTCATATCCTTTGATAAATTTAAATTTTTTTTACAAGTTTCAAGAATGGTCATTTCTTCATTCACTCTTAGGGTTGTGTTTTGTGCTTCCATAAGGGACTGAGTTGGAATGTTTGATTATATTTTTTAGGGAGTTTAGAGTTGTGTACTCATTTCAATATGTTGGTTTAATTATGATAATTCTCTTTTAGTCATAGTGATCAATTTTCACTCTCTAAAGCTTAAATACTTCTAAAGATTGCTAAATAGTCCTTGTTACACCTTCAAAGCTCCAAGACATACAAGATAGAAAATGGCCACTTATAAACATCTAGGTCTATCACTCAAAGAAACCCAATGTTTTCAATATATATTTAAGGTTATCCAAATAGATAGAATACTAGTAGGTTTAAAAATTGATAACAAGGCCTAATTCAAAATGACCATACATTCAACCTTTCAAGATAACTATCTACAGTTAGATAGAGAGAACTTGCTCTTGACAAAGAGACTAATATGGTTTTGAGTCCTTAAAAATATTTAGAATTATTGAAGACTTCAATATCAATAGGATAGAGTCATTGAAATGTATTGGATATTGGTCTAAATACTTAAAAGGGATAAAAATTAGTCAACTATTCAAATCAATGCCTATAGTTAGCCACTTAAGAAATGGGCCTGAAATAGTAAAGTTGGTGATGTTTTGGGGTCTTGAAAACATTGATAAGAGTTTTGAGATGGAAACAATAACATGAAATAAGTGTTTATTGAAAATTTTTGGAGATTATTTGAGAAGGTCAAAAACTCAGACCATATGCATACACAGTCCATTGAAACAACACCTACAGTAATACTCAAACTTGATTTGAACAAAGAAGTTGATAAGTTTTGAGTTTTAAGACTTTCAAGATTGTCTTAATACATCCAATAAATACATATCATAATGGAGATATCTTAAACTCCAATAGAGAATTTATAAGGTTAGTCTTGGAGATCAAGAAAACTTTTCAAACTTAGTCCACTACCTCAACATCCACCTACAATCAAGTAGAGAAAATGTGTCATAAATAGTGATATAAGGAATGATTTGAAACATCAAAATAGTGAGAGAGTTTTATAATATCAATAATATAATGGTATAGAATCTAAAAAATATGAATATTACTTCAAATTCGAAGAGATCATAGAAAACCCAAACTCAGTGAAATACCTTCACATCAACACCTACAATTAGTTATACATTGAAAATGAATGGTATTTTAAAAGATTATCAAATTCCATTCAATAGTTTAAATAAGGTTTTAGGGTTAAACAAGGCTCATAAAGTAATTAATTTTTTAGACCTATTTTAAAATTAATATACATAAACAAATAGACCTATAGGTCTTTTTAGATGATCAAGGACTCTCTAAAACCTAAGATTGGTTTGTATGACTGTTTATAGGGTGGAAAGATTTCAAAGTTCTTAAAACATTGAGAAAGGAGTTATAAACAAGGGTATTACACTTAAAATGAGAATATTAACTCCTCTTATAGAGGCCTATAAGTTTGTTGATTGATATGGGATATTTCAAGCCTTAGGTAAGAGTGACAGAGTTAGGGTGAGTATTGAAGTTTTTTTCAAAAATAGAATGGATTCCCCAACTCAAGAAATACTAAAGGGTGAAAAAACCAAAATAAGGGTCATAACCCTATGAACATAGTTTTAAAAACCTACAGTCAGTATTAAATTGGGACTTTGGAAACCCTAAATAAATGGTGAAAAATCTAACATATTTTATGAGACCTCAGACTCAAGCATAATTGAAACACATCTAACATGATACCCTATTTAAGATTAATAAAGAAAAAATGCACACACATCTTGTATAGGCAACCATAAAAAATGGAAAGATGAATATCAATGGAGTGAGTTGAAACCTTGATAAGACCTTGAATAAATAGTGAAGAACATGATCAAACACTCCATCAAACAAAAAAGAAAATAGGGAATGATAGTTAGTTAGGGTATGGTAGATGGTTTGGCCTAACAACCCAAGTTTGAGAATATTGAGATGTGGAGAGACTTGATGAATGATGGTGACAAAATAGACATTTTTAGAGGTATAGGTGAACATGTCAAACCCCATTGAGGCCATTTAAACTAAAAAATAAGCTTATGAAATACACCCATAGACTGTAAACTTGCTTAGATCCCCTAGAATGCCTTATTTACACCTAAGAGGCTATTTTGTTTTGATTGGTATGGTAAGGAGGATTTGAATGGGACCTTGATATCCTAGGGGAAGTTATCCACCATAATTTACTTCAAGTTTGTTAAATTTGTTAGAGGATTCATACTTCCAACTTTATGAATCATCACTAAGAGTTCAAAGTATTTTCAAGTTGCCTAGGAGGGCTATAATGACCAGTTTGTAGAGATGGACTTAAAAATCACAAAATTACACAAAATTAATATTTAAACCTCTTATATTTTTTTGAGGACTCCAAGTGGTTTTTTCATTGTACTTGATCTATACTGACTACTGTATGGATTGTCAAAAAATCCTCATTTTATGTGTTTTTGTTGTTTTTCAAGGATTTTGGAGAGATGGATACTTGAAAATATTTTTATGAGGTCATATGGGAATTATTTAATCTCATAAAATCAATAAATTTTCTTAGGAACCCATCAAAGTGACCAAACAAACTCTATTTTGTAAGGTAATCTAAATAGGCTTGTTGAAGGGCTTATTTTTGGCCATTTCATGGTTTGGATATAATCATAATGTTTAAAAAGATAAAAATTGGCATTGAGGTTGGTATTATAAATTATAAAGTGAATCACACACTTCCTAGAGGTTTCACAAGTGTAGGAGGAGTTTATAGCTAAAATCCTCTTTATAGGCTTAGATGCCTAATTCGGCCTAATTGGCAAAAGAGATAGGCAAAAAAACTAGACTTCCACTTCGATTAAGATCATGAAATATGGTATGGAACTATAAAAAGATAGAGGGTCCTATAATATTCCTTTATTTTTTCAATATAATATTTACAACTCCTATACAAGGATAAGAATAGGAAATAAAGGCTACAAGAAATGAGGCCTAATTAAGGATTTTGGTAGATGATGACTTGTTGGGGCTAGTTTGAGAATTCAAAATGGATTTTTTTACATATGATATGAATCAAATAGGACATATATGAAGTTTGGATGATCTATAGTAACTACAACCAAGTTTTGACACTTGTGTGAAAAATAGGCCTAAGGAGATGAAGAACCTTCTAGACACCTTGAAAGAGAAAGAGGTGATGTGTTAAAGATAACCTATTAGAGTTAGCTAAGAGGTGTCAAGAGAATAAAAAAACATGTATTAAAAACTAATATGGTCACAAATAATGCCACTTGTCCTTCAACATATGAATAAGAAAGAGAGTTTTAAGAAGCTAGTCAAGGTATCAAACATGCATTGCAACCTTCCATGCCACTTGGAGAGCTAGATCATATGAAGAGTAGATAAGAATGGATTTATAAGCCATTTATTATATTTACCTAAATAATATTCTCTTTTTAACTTACATGACACTTTTTTACCTTCTCTCTCCTACACACGTCTCTTTTCTCACACTTGTGTTATATATTGAGCCACTTTAGCTTAGAAATGTATCTTCCACCTAGGTATGGTGAATCCCTGATCATTTTTTATACCTATAATAAATAAAATATTTGATGTTTTACCTCATTATATTATTACATGTAGTGATAAATCTCTAAATGGTTAAACTTATCAAGTGTAGATGTATATCACCTTATTTGTGTCTTATTTATCTTACCTCATGTGGTTTTTTTTATCTATTTTAGGTTGTAATTGGTGTCATTAGGGTTATATTATGGGTTATAAAGTAAATTTTTTATTCCCTCTTATCCTTAAAATTTCTTACCCTTATACAAAATATTGATGTAATAAGTTTAATGTAGGATGTGTGTATGTTCATGTTGTCTTGGAGGTTCTGGTGTATTGTGAAATGTGTGGTAGTGGTCATCAAAGTTTGGCACATCACCAATGTAGTTAGGTTTATTTCAGTTATTCATTCCATTTTCTAAGAAATAAAGTGATAGATTAGTGTAATTGAGTTTAATTTATTCATCAAAGGGAGTTATCCCTTTAATCTATATGTTTACCCATATCATATATAACCCATAGGTCTAATGGTAATCAAATGTTTAACCAAATTTAGAGAGGTCTAAACAACCTTCTCCCAGGGTGAAAAAATTGGTTATAATAGTGATGACATGCTGGTGGGACTTGAGGTCCAAAGAGTGGAATAAATTTTTGTGTGTTCTTCTACCTATAATCTTTTTGAAAGTGTTCAAACAAACACTAATGGCAAATCTGAATGTAATAAACTAGTTATAAGCAGCCCAAGTATTTATTGTAAAATAATTTTATAAAAATATTTTGTTTTATTTGATTATTGAAGTTTGTATGGCTGGATATAATGAAAGTTGCTAATATACACCTACCTATCAACCTTGTCATGACCCATACTATGTTCCTCAATATCCATATCAAGCTTTATATCATCCATATAAGCCATGGCATCCCTATGGTCAGCCTATTCCTTCTCCATATGATCATTGTGTTGTTTAGTAGCCTTATGAAGAAGCCTATGAAGAAGGATACCTATAAGAAGATGTGATTAAGACTCTTGAATAATAATTACAAGATATTAAGAATTAGATTCTTAGAAGTGGTCTTCCTCAATCTATACCTATCCCTCCTTAAGAAATAAATATATCATCATCTTAGATCCTTTCTTAGATTATGATTCCCTAATTATACCTACCAACTCTTACAGAAGAATCTGAACCTATGCAAGTCTCTCTTTCCCCTCTTTAAGAGTCCTCTTGTGTTTGATATCAATTTTCTTATCCTCCTTACCTTAATTAAACCATTAAATATCCTTAAGAGGATCCTTTAAGAGAGCCAATCCAATCCTCAAAATATCTTAATAACTTCAAAATTCCAACTTGGAACCAAGTAGTGAAGTTTTGGGGAAAGAAAGATGAAGAGAGTGAGGACCAAGAAGTTGATGTAAAGAAAGAAAACATTATGTTTGTTTAAGCCCCATTTCCTTCTCCCCAATAACCTATATCTTGTCCATCTTGGAGGTCTATCCAAGAGTATTTTCAATGTAAAAAAGAAGTCATAGTTGAGAAGATGGAAGATAAAGTTGCAATTATTGAAAATCTTTAATAAGGCTATGAGAAAGGTGAGGTGCTTGTTAAATAAAATGAAATGTATCTATCCCAATTGAACATCATTTCCCTTTAATAATTCCTTCAACAATCTTTAATTTTCAAATCCCCAAATTACAAGAGTTCTCCCTCCATCCCCATGCCCATTTATGAGCCATCCTCCACACATCATACTCCCTCTCCAACCAATGAACTTATTCACCACCCTCCCACATCATCCTTTATTTAAGGAGAACCCATTCTATGGGAGATAAGGAAAAAAAATCAAGATAAATTTGTAGATGATCAAGAAGATTAATTAAGAGTCTATGATGAACATTTCATTATAGGAACTTGGCTTGGTGAAGACAAGCACACCTTAACCTTCTTGAGTGAAGAAAGAGAAGATCTAGGTCATGTTAAATCTATTCACAAAGAGCTTGATCAAGACATGAGAGATATGTTACTTGAGAAGGACATCACATTAGCTAAGTTGGTTGATATTCATATGAGTTATCAAGAATTTGAGTCTAGAAATATAATATGAAATGGAGCTGCTTCTACTTCCATGAAATAAGATGACTTATGGCAAAGATTCAATGATGTATGTGGTGTATTTGAGGCCGTCCAAAAGCCTACAACTCTTGATATTAGAGTTGAATATACATTGAATTTTGAAGAACAACATGATAGATTATAAAGTACCAAGCTTGTTGAAGTGGAAAATAACCTTGAAGATGAAAAATCTCAAGTAAACAGGTTGAAGATGACCAAGTGCTCAATGAACAAGAATATGAGTTTGAATAAGTTTTGGTTCTTGAAGAGAAGGAGGAAAAAGGAATTTAGAAACATTTTGAATTTCTTCAATAAATTGAAAGCATTTTAAAGGTTGAAGATCTTGTTCATAAAGAGATTGTTCAAGATGTCTTCATTGAGGACAATGATGAATATGGGGATGAGTATGACAAATTATTTTAAGAGCTTGGTGAGCTTTCATTTGTTGTTTTCCTTGAATTTGAGATCATGCCAAAGAGATTATCAGGGATGGAAGAGCTATGAAATATAAAAACTAAAGATCAAAAATAAACATGATTCATGCACTCATTCATCTCATGGAGAAAATGATGGTGTAAGATTCCCTTTTGATCTAAGAGGGAAAAATTTTCTTCTAGGTTATTTTGTATATAGTCTATTTTGCTTATATTCTTATTGTGTTCCCTAAGTGCTTAGTTAGCACATGTGTGTGTCTTCCTTTCTTTGATTTTATGTGTGTCTTCATTTTGTGTGTTGTTGAGGTAATAAAGTTATCTTTTTGGTCAAGTGTCAAGGTATGATCTTGTTGTCTCAAAGTGAAATTGACTCCATAGCCTAATCAAAGGACAAGGATATTGGTCTAGATAGCACAATATGTATGTGAACCCTATGATTCACAAATTTTTTATCCAATTTTTACCCCTAGTTCAAAATAGGATCCCTGTAGTCAAAAAACTTGAACCTTAAGTGATAAAGAAGGTCCTAGTTGAGTCCAAAATACCTTATTTGCATTTATTAAGGTAAGTTTGGAAAGATCAAGGTAAGGCCATATTTTGGTCACATGGTGACTTAGGCACATCATGAGGAGATAGGTCATGGTAAAGGTGTGTAATAGGTGATTAGGGGTTGATTAATGTCATTTTATGTGTCAAACATTTTTTCATAACATTTCATGAAGTTTTCAAAAGTTTTAAGACCATTTGCTAACTCTAAGGAGTTGAATATGCATAAAAAGTGTATTTCAGGATAAAAATAATGTGTGTCCAAGTTACTTACATTAAAATATAGTACCATAAACTTTTAAAATATATTATATAATTTATATAAGAATTACACCTATCAGAGGAATAAAAAAGGTTAGAATCTTGTACTTTAATGCCATATTGGGGAGTTAGAAGAAGTTGTAAGAATATTTTGTAGTCACTTGCAAGTGAAATAGCTCTATAATGTACTTTGGTCTTATAAAGGTCATGAAAAATCTTTGTAATAAGTTTGGATCTCAACAATTTCAGACATATCCTTCTCTCTCTCATCATCCCCTTCACAAGCTAACGAAGGCCAACTTTAAGTAGATGGTACATGTCGTACATGTAAAATTGGGGGATAAAAGTTTACATAATTTTTTGTACCCATATTTTATTCCACTTTTTGACATTTTTTTTCATTGAATTTATGATCTTATATTTATGAACAAACACGAAGATCCCAAATTGCATTTTGAGAAATCCAAGTCCTAAAGGTTGAGTTTAGAGAAACATCAGAACAAAATGTGAATTAATGGCTACTTTAAATAAGTCAAAGTGTGTTATAATATGTATATATATGCTTCAAATACCTTAATTCATCATGGTGGCACGTTTGGATGTCCTTTTGGCTTGACAAATGGTTTCTATGCATTTTTTGCAAATGACTATAATTTTTATATATTCTTAAGTTTTCTAGGTGATCAAATTAATTTTAATGATTATTAATTATCCTATAATCTCTTTTAAATCCATTCATATCATTTTATAAATTTAACATTTCATACAAGTTTCAAGAATGGTCACTTCTTCATTCACTCTTGGGATGGTCTTCTATGCTTGCATAATAGATTATGTTGGAAGTGTTTGAATATATTTTATTAGGGAGTTTGGAGTTTTGTCTTAATATAAATATGTTTTTAAAATTATTATATTTCTCTTATAGTCATATTTATCATTTTTATCTCTCTAATGTTCCAATACTTCCAAAGATTGCCAGACAGTCCTTAATGCACCTTCAAAGCTCCAAGATATACAAGATAGAAAATGGCCACTTATAAACTATAGGTCTATCACTTAGAGAAAATTGAGGTTTTAAATATATATTAAAGGTTATACAAACATGATATAATACTTATAGGCTTAAAAATAGATAAAGAGGCCTAATTCAAGATCACCATATAGTCATGCTTTCAAGACAACTATCTATAGTCTAATAGAGAGAACTTGGTCTTGATAGAGAGGCTATAAGGTTTTGAGTCCTTAAAGATATAAATAAGTGTTTAATAATTAAATATAAACAATATATATTCATTGAAATATTTTTAAGATTGGTCTAAAGACCTAAAAGGGATAAAACTCAGTTAACTATTCAAACTAATGCCTACAGCCAGCTAGTCAAGAAATGGGCATTGAACAGTAAAGTTGGTGATGTTTAGGGTTATTGAAGACATTGATAATATTTTTTAGATGGAAAAAACAACATGAAACAATAGTTTATTTAACAAGTTTGGATTTTTTTTTAGAAGGTTAAAAACTCAAACCATATGTATACATAGTCCACTCAAATAACACCTATAGTCATGTTCAAAGCTTGATTTTAACAAAGAAGTTGATAAGTTTTGATTTTCAATAATTTAAAGAAAATATTAAAACATACATATAATAATGGATATATTTTGAAATCCAATTTAAAATTTCAAAGGTTAGTCTTGGAGATCAAGAAAACTCTTCAAACTCAGTCCACTACCTCAACATCCACCTATAGTCAGGTAGAGAAAATGTGCCCTAGACAATGATGTAAGGAAATATTTGAAACCTAAAAATAGTAAGATATTTTTAAACTCTCAATAATATAATGGAATACCCTTTGAAAAGGATGAAAATTAGTTTTGATTTCAAAGAGATCATCAAAGCCCCAGACTCAGTCAAAGACTTTCACATCAACACCTATACATTAAAAAGGAATGGTCTTGAGATATTGAGTTCGTAAAGCACTAAGTTTGTTTTAAGGTATTATTAAAGAGTATAAAATTAAATTCAATAGTTTAAATAATGTTTCAAGGTTAAACTAGGCTCCTAAAGTACCTAAGTTTGTAGAACTATTTTAAAATGCATATGCATAAGGAAATAGAAATGTAAGTTTGTTTAGATGATCAAGGACTCTCTAAAACCTAAGAGTGGATTGTAAAAATATTTTAATGGTGGAAAGAGTTCAAGTTTATCAAAACACTGAGAAATGAGTTCTAAATAGGGTTCATATACCTAAAATGAACACATCCACTCCTCCTATAGAGACCTATAGGTCTGTTGATTGATATGGGCTATTTAAAGATTAATGAAGAGTGATAGATTTATGGTGAGTATTTAAGTTTATTTCAAAAATATATTATATTACCCAACTCAATAAATACAAATTTTTTTATAGATAAGAGTCTAAGGAGAAAACCAAAATAGGGGTCATAACCCTGTCAACATAGTCTTAAACATCTATAAGTTAGAGATGAAGTGAAGGTAGTGCAGTGATTTAGTTAGGAATTTAGAAATCATAAATAAATTATGAAATTTATGACATATTTCATGAGCCCTTATACTCAATCATAATTGAAACTTAGCTGACACCATACCTTGTTTAGGCCTAATAAAGCTAAAATGCACGCATACCCTGTATAAGTAATCCTAGAAAATGGAGATATGGAGATAATTAGAATGAGTTGAAACCATGAGAAAACACTAAGTAAATAGTGAATAAAATTATAAAACACTCCATGAGTCACATGTCATCTAATAGAGAAGTCAGTTAGGGTATGGAGATGGTTTAGCCTAAGAACCCTAAGTCTAAGAATATTAAGATATGGAGAGACTTTATGAATTATGCTAACAAAATGGAGATTTTAAGAGGTAAATGTGGAAATATCAGACATTATTTTGTCCATTTAAACTCAAAATATGATCAATAAATGCACCTATAGACTACAAACATGCTCAAACCCATAGAATGCCTTATTTCCATCTAAGAGGCTAGTTTGTTTTGATTGGTATGGTTAGGAGGATTTTCATGGGACCATAAGATCCTATTATAAGTTAGTCACCTTAATTTACTTCAATTTTTTGAAATTTTTATATGATTCATACATCCAAATTTATTAATCATCTCTAAGAGTTCAAAGTACTTTTAGGCTACTTAGGAGGGCTATAATGACTAGTTTATAGAGATGGGATTAAAATATAGACAAAATTCCAAAAATTTATCCTAAATCCTCTTTAATTTTTTTTAGTACTCCAAATAGGTTATTTAAATGTACTTGATTTGTATGAACTACTTTATGGATTACCAAAAATGCCTTATTTTATGTGTTTTTAGTGTTTAACAAGGATTTTAGAGGTATTTATACTTTTAAATCATTGTATGAGGTAATTTTGGACTTATTTCATCTCCTAAAATTAATAAATTTTCTCAATAATTCTTAGAAGTGAAAAAAAATACTCCATTTTGCAAGGTAGTCCAAATAGGGTTGTTAAAGGGCTTATTTTTGGCCATTTTTTGGTTTCGATATAAGCACAATGTTACAGAAGCCAAAAATGACATGGAGGCTTATATTTTCATGGTTAAATTTAATCACATACTTTTTATATGTTTCATAAGTGAAGGAGGATTTTAGATCCAAAATCCACTTACTAGGCCTAGAGGCCTAATTAAGCCTAATTGGCAGAAGAGATAGGTTGGAAAAGTAGACTTCCACTTGGCTTAAGCTCATGAAATTTGGTATGAAACTATAAGAGGATAGAGGGTCATATAAATTCCTTTATTTTTTCAACATAATCTATAAAGTTCCACACAAGGATAAAAATAGGAAAAAAAGGCTACAAGGAATGAGGGCTAATTGAGGCTTTTGGTAGACAACTTATCAGGGCTAGTTTAAGACCTAAAAATATTTTTTTTCAAGTTTTATATGAGTCTAATATGCCATCCATGAAGTTTTTATGAGTTTGAGTAACTGAAACCAAGTTTTGACACTTGTGTGTAAAAGAGGCCTAAGGAGATGAAAAGCCTTCTAGAAACCTTGCTAGAGAAAGAGGTGATGTGTCAAATAAAAACCATTGGAGTCAATTGAGAGGTGTCAATATAAGAGAAAAAATTCAACATAAACTAATCTAAAAACCAAGAATGATACTTTTCCTTTAACATGTCAAGAAGAAATAGTGTTTTAAGAAGCTAGTCAAGGTCTCAAGCATGCATTTCAACCTCCCACAACACTTGGAAAGATAGAGAATCTAAAGAGGAGATACAAAATGATTTATAAGCCTATTATGATATTTAAATAACTCCTCTTATTTTTTTAACTTACATGAAATTTTTCTACCTTCTCTCTTCTACACACTTCTTATCTTCTCTCACACTTATGTTAAGTATTGAGCCACTTTGGCTTAGAAATATATCCTTCACCTAGGTATGGTGAAGTCCTGATCATTTGTTCTAGCTATAATGAATAAAATAGCTGATTTTTTAACTCATTTATGACTACATGTAGTGATAAATCTCTAAATGGTCTTATCAAGTGTAGATATATATCACCTTATTTGAATCCTATTTATCTTACCTCATATGGTTATTTATCCATTAAAGATTATAGTTGGTGTCGTCAAGAAACTCTTATGTGTTTTTGAGTGGAATTATTCTTCTCTCTTAACCTTAAAATGCCTTAACATGCTAAAAATCATTGATGAAATAGGTTCATTTTAGGATGTGTGTATGTTGATGTTGTCTTATAGGTCTTAGGGTATTATGCAATTTGTAGTAGTGGTCAATAAAGTTTGGATCATCACCATTGTAGTTAGGTTTATTTTAGTTCTTCCTTCCATTTTACAAGAAATAAAGTGATAGAGTAGTTAAATTGAGCCTAAGTGGTTTATCAAAGGGAGCTAGCCCTTCAATCTAGAGTTACCCATGTTATAGACAACCCATAGGTCTAAGGGTAATCCCATGTTTAACCAAATTTATAGAGGTGTGAAAAACCTTATCCTAGGGTGAAAATTTTGGTTATAATAAGAATTTAGGGTAATAATTCAAGGAGTGACTAGAATTATTACAATTATAACAAATTGGATTGGATTCATCATATTCAGTTTGTTGAGACCAAATCTTATATTTGGATTTCAACTTAATCATATTAAGAAGAAGTTTGTCTACCAAAATAAATACCTTAAATCTAGTTACAATAATCCTTTTCCTAACTATGGTGACTAGGTCAATATTGATATGCTAACCTAATGCCCTTATGACTTAAAGAATGATCTTCAGTTCCTAATATTCCAAGGGTAACTTTAGAAGAAACACCCACATGGGTATATCTTCCTATGTTGTTTTATTCATATTAGTGCTTTCTTTCCAATGTCTGATGGTAACATTAGATTTACCCATGAACTAGGATCCTTCTGTAAGGACTCTAAAAACATCATCTTGGTTGGTAAAGTTGATGAGAAATAATTCCTTGGGTAGTGTGACTACCTCTAGCTGACTTTAGGATTCTAATGGTTATTGGCCCATTTTTTAAGAGAATCAATGTTAGGTCTAAACCCATTTACTTTGGCCAGAAGGGAGATTTTTATCTTCATATCCACCATTTCAATCAAAGTGTTAGGGACATTGACCCAGGTATCATTATTTTTATTTAATGGGATCAAATGAAAATCTAAAATCTCTTGTCTTATTGATCATTTTCCCATGACATAATCCACCCAAGAGAGGGGGGAAATTCTAAGGGGGACTTAGTGGGTGGGGCCCTTCAACACATAGAATATTACCAATTGTGACTTTTCCTTAGATTATGTTAATTTATTGGGTAAGTGTGAGATATTTTTTGTAACTTTATAAAGACTCCTTATTACCATTAGATCCTACCTAAGGACTATCATAATTCCCCTGAGGCCCGTCCTAGTTTTCCCACACAGTGGCAAATTTAAAATCCATGGTGTCTTCAACCCTTTCTCCACTGTTTACATTATCCTCACTCCCCTCAATCTCTATGAAAACATTCAAAATCATTTATTATAATAAAGTGAAGAAGAGATATTTTCAAGTAAGAGATCTTGTTCTTCTATGGGATAAGTGTAGAGAACCAAAAAAGTCATGAAAATTTTGATTATTTATGGATATCCCCCTTCAAAATTAAGAAATTTTGTGAAGACAACACTTTTTAATTGTCCTATCATGATGGCACACATCTTCCATCTCTCTAAAGTGTTAAATTTATCAATCATTACTTCAAATGAAAGTAGGTACTCCATTGCATGTAAGTATGTACATAATAATTTTGGCTTGTCCTTTTTCCTATCTTTGTTTTGATGTGTGTGTGTGTGTGTGTGTGTGTGTGTGTGTGTGTGTGTGTGGGCGCGCATGCACGTGCACGTGCACACATGCTATTTCTCAATAAATAATAACCTATCTATTTTTATCTTCTCCATGTACTGGTATTTTAACCTAAAAATATTATAACTTTGTCCTTTTATTTGAAACTCTAAGTAATCAATTAGATGACTTGTACATATAAGTCAAAAAAATTATTTTTTCATAGTGGATAAGAGGTTTTCCTTTATGGTAAATACATATTCATTATTTAATGGTTCAAAATTATAATTTATATTTCTTTAGACACCTATTTTGAGCTCAAATGAACTTCACATCTTCAATCTTATGCTAGTTCTAAAATGTAAATTTTATTCAATTCCTAAAATAGATAGTCTTTTAATGAATCGATTAAAATGAATAAGTGATCAAACATATTAAATTCTCATGAGAAGGGGATCTATAATGATAGTTTGTGTTCATTTATCATATGATTAAGATAGGTGACTTAGATGTAAATTAGTTAGATCAAAACATGTAATTTTTTGAACTAGGGGATCTAGTCCATTAATACATGTTCATTTCTCATACAATTTAGCTAGGTGATTTGGTTGTCAGTTGATCAGATCAAGACATAAATTTGAGTTACATAAACATTCTTAAGATTTGAAATAATGATCAAAACAATAATTAAAAAGCTTCTCTAATTCATCTGCTTTGTCCCAAGTTGGTCTTTCCATCAAAATTCATGACTCTGTAACCCAAAAGAAATGCAAAAGTCTACCAAACCAGAGTATGAATTTATTCTCTCATCCCTTGTAGTTTGAGGTACCATATCATAGGAAACTATTATCCCTATTTTTGAATAGACATAAAAAAAAGTAAGAGTATTAAATATTTTAACCACAAATAGTCAAATTGAGTTAAATTTGGTTAGAGTCACCATTTTACTAAGTAAATAGTCTTATCTAAGATATTCATCATAAAAATTCAACACTTGGTCAAATGTTTGAATAAAAATTGAGAAAATACAAAAAAATGAGTAAGTCCTTATTTTATTGGGTTTTTGCCACTTACCAAACACATATCATAATTCTTAATACTACATGACAAGCCATAAAAACTTAACATGCATCTTCACACACATCTAAAATTGATAGGTGGTCAAGATTTGATAGATGTGATTAATCCCCCATTTCCATATGGGACAATCATTCTTAAGGACTCTGACATCTACCAAGACATCTCCTAGAGTCTAATGCTTTCTCATGCTCCTCTTGGGATCTAATGCCTTTGTAAAAATACACTCTAGATTATGATGCTTATTCACACACACCTCAATCTATACCATTAATCTAGTCTTAACCCTCACACAAATGTATTCTTTGCACCCAAATATATTCTTACATCCCTTTTCATTTTACCCACTATTTGATTCTCACTACTTTCATTTTTAACCCCTTATTTCTCTCATTTTATAAATTTATAATTTTTGTGGTCTTTGAAATTATAGGTGTTTCATAGATTTAGACCATTTTCAAACTCAAAAATAAGATCTAGTATTTGTAGTTATTCAAAACCAAGATTTTTTTGATGTTTTTCTCTAATACTTGTTCATTTTCTCAAAACATCCTCATAACACTTTGCATGTCACATCATGTTAAGACTCAACCCTATAATAGACATCATCTATATTTTGAGGACTCTTCAAACATCCATCAAACCCTAAGAATTTCTTACACCATAGTTAGATTCTTCCCACCTATTGAACATGCTTATAAATTTTAAAGCTTGAAAATGCACTTTTTAGGATCTAAGATCTTATCAAACACTTTTTTAGACTCTAAGACCCTAATAAACACCCTATTGGAATATAATTTTTTTTATCACTCATCATAATATGACTCCCTGCTAAATAAAACTATAGATTCCATCATCTGCATATTCACACCCTAAAATCTACCTCTTGTTAAAGCACACTCAATGTTATCTCTTCCTTCACAAGGACAATTTAGGTGCTAGTATTTTTCTTACAGGCAGGTAATCCTCATTAGATGTCAATATTCAGAACCCAATCAAGGAGACTCAAAATAAAAAAAATTGGAAGAAGACCCCTACTAAAAATATTCTCTAATTATAAGAGGACACATATATGAAGTATTAATTTCAATGGTTGGGTCCACCTTCACACCTAGACTCAAACATTGAAGAAATAATAGATATTGATCTTGGACACATTAATTTGGAAGAATTTTGGAATAGAATTAGTTGTGTACATAAAATATATTATGAACAAAGAATCCATGGTAGAAGATTGGCTCAAGCAGCTACATTTCTTGTTTCAATACAATGTCCAAAATTAGTGTTAACAATAGCGAGACGTAATGATGTAAGACATAGGGAAGTAAATAATATGAAAAAGTTATTTATTCTTATTCTTAGGTCTAGAGCATACTGGTCATATACTATAACTACATGACAGGGAAACATTTATCAATTTGACTTAGTATCTACTCAATAATTTTAGGATTCTAATACTAGCTCATGTTCAAAGTGGGTAAACAAGCAATGGTTGAAACAATCTAGGCATACATCAATAAGGCTACCTAAAAATATTTTCATATTTTAATTCATGAATGAGGTAAATGGCATGTTCACACCCTTGCATAGAGTATTGGAAAGCCTAGTTGCAAATAATTTTGAAACATGGATGTACAGGTACATATGGATCATCTAGTAGAACAAATAATATATCAATTGGTGATAGTTGATCAATGATTCAATTAAAAAGTATCTTTTATAGGTCAATACAACTTACAATTTTTTTATGAACTCCTATCTTTTTTATGTTGTTTCTATAAGAATGTTATTTAGTGGTTTGAATAAAATAGGTGATATGCAGGTTACAAAAATATATCATTTCTATCCTCAACTCTCTTTGAGTGAAAATGCATCTCATTTTTGTAGAGTGAGTGATGCATTTTTAAAATATGTGATTCAAATATTTGAGATAGAACTATATAATTTGAGGATGTGAATTTAAGCATCTACAAAAATTTATAGATGGGGAACTTGGTTCATAAAGTTCCCAAATTTCACTTACTCAAGAATTTATGGTTATGAAATTTGCTTTGTACATGCTCCCAAGAGTGTACATGATAAATGGGATTTTATGGAACTAGTGAGATAGTTAAATGAAACACACAAACTATTTTCTTATAAACCCAAGTCTAGAATAAAATTTCCTATTTCTATTGTTCGGTATACTTGTGCTTCTTTGGCTAAAGCAAAATTGTTTTATGAAGAAATGATTTGAGTTACTATTCAATTATTTACAAGTTGGGATTAATTTTATGCTAGGGTCCTAATGCAAAATATTCTCAATTATTCACATCAACATGTACATCATTTTGAAGACTATTGGATAGACTATGATGTTGAGAGAGATGTGAGAATTCATGATTACTCATGATTCACTATAGAACAAGTAATTATATTTGACATATTAGAGATTAAAAAAATAAAGCAGATGATAATGTATTATATCAAATCTATGATAAAGATGGAATTAAATCAAAACCTCATCCATGATTAGATTGGCACAAAAAAGAATCCACTTCACTCAATGAAAATAGTCAAGGTGTGCTAAACATAACTATCAAATGGTTAGAAATTAAAGGCAATAATATTGATAAAGCAAGATTTTCTCATCCTATGAAGGAAACCAAATTAGGAATTAATCATCTACAATATCAAATAGAAATAGGGACAACCTTAATAAAATGAACTAGTAAGTACTCAGAGGAAATAGAATAAAAAAAGTTAAATTTGTTATGGAATTTGTTATAGTGAGAAACCACTCAAGTTGAAGATAAGTAGATTAGGTGAAAAACTCTCAGTACTCCCAATATTTAAATTTTAGAATAGTTCCTATTGATAGTCTTGCCCAACCTTAAACTTTAATAGATAATACTACACAATAATTTGTAGTAACTTTAGGAAATAAAAAGGTGAAATTATGTTATAAATGTCTCAATCTTTAAAAACTCCTCTTACTCCCCCTGAGAATAAAAAAAACTTGACACCACTCTTGTGCAATGATCTCCCAATTCAAAAGTGCTTGATTATTTAAATGAAGTTGTGAATAAAAGAAAGAAGATTGAGCAACCACAAGAATTTGATTTCAAATTCTTGACAACTATCCATCCTCATGTAATAAAGAAGCCCAAAATATTCTTAAGAATAATCACTAGTCAGAAAGGAGACATATATGTATAAATAGTAGTTTATCCCATTGATGAAAATAAAGATGATATTGGTTATTCCAATTATCAAGTCGTAAAAGCCCATCTAGGAGAAGGAATGAAAGAAAATTTCCAATCTACAATTGGCACATTGTTTGAGAAAATGAACCAAGATAAATTAACTAAGAAGCAACTCAAAGAAAATTTTGAACAACTAAAATCTATGGTCCATAAATTGGAAAGGCATGTTTAGTCTTCTGATTATATAGTTCATCAAAATTCGATACATAGACACTTGATGTTATTGAATAAATTGGTCACATGGGTAAGGAAACAAAAGAATGGATTGAGAAAATTTTACAAAAGAGTATCACTGCTATTCAGACAATGATGGCTATATGTTTTGAAATACAATAAGAATACAATCAAGAAACTAAAAATGAAGAAAAATATGAATAAGAGGTGTATAAATGGAATTAATTACTTTTAAAGTTGGAATATTTCTCTTTTACTTGTCTAAATGACCTCATTAAAGAAAAGGTTATCCAAAAATAGGAAATTTTATACCTCGCCAAGTTTCAGGGAGCTGTTAAATTCAGAGTCCACATTGTCAAATAAAAAACTAATAAATTTGGTGATTCTAAATCAATGGGAGGTGATTCTCTCCTCAAAATAATAGGAGGAAAAAGAAAATTGAAATGCAAACTTATTGATGATAATGGAAAGCTAGTTTATGGGGAGACCCTTGTTAATTAATTCAAGAAGAATATAGAGGAAATTATAATTCCCAACTCTACATTCTATTAAGATTCAAGTCATATGTAATCAATTAGAAAAATAATTTTGATAACCTAAATGAAATTCTTATAAGGTTACAAGGAAAATTGTAGAAGATGTTGGACTTATATTGTGATGCAAGGATAACTTATACAAATTTAGATGGTCATGATAAAGACAGAAAGCTAGAAATCATGTAGAGTTATATAAATGTCAAAAGAATAAGCCACAAACTGAGAAAAAAAGTCTAGATAGTCATCAATGAAGATGATAAAGAATATTTATACATCATATTTTTATCTTTCTCATATACTTATATTTCTTGAGTCATTCTTGTAATTATCATTCCACTTTTTTGTATTAGTTGATTCACACATTGTAAATTATTGCAAATGTACTAAGTCCTTTTTTCAATTTTGAGTTGTGAAAATTTTCCAATACACTTTTTCAAGTTGTGAAAATTTATCATTGTAATTTTGCAAGTCATGCAAAAACACCAATGCATTTTTACAAGTTTTGAAAATTGATTAATGTGTTTTTTCAAGTTTTAAGTTATGAAAATTAGATAATGTGCTTCTAAAATCCCTTAAAAATGAAGAAAAAGGTGGTCATGCTTTTTAAGCACCCATTTCAACTTATAAATATGAGTAAAAGGCTCATTTTAAGGGTTCTTGATGTTAGGAATTGTTCTAAAGTCTTAACATTAGGATAGGATGTTAGGATAATAATAAATATAAAAGGGCATGTATATTTTATAAAGACACCCACTTTTAATAATATTTAGTTATTTACATTTTGAGTTAATAAATTACAACTACCTTTCAGGTTACATTCCCATGGGAGTTGGTTATTAAAATAGTTGGTTTTATTGGTCATAGATAAGACCTATAAATACATGTTTTATTAAGTAAAATGGTTATATAAATATTATCACCCTTTTATATTTACTTGTTTTTTTTCATAATTAATAAAATACCTATGGACCTGCCTTAGTGGGCACAAGATTTACCTTAGGTGAATTTGCTTGGTCAAATCAATTATTGGGGTTATATTAAGGGTATCAAATCATGGTAACTTGGTAAATTCAAGATGTTGTGATCTTGGGAAGAAGAAGTGGAAAGCTCATTCATGTGGTTGGAAAGGTAAGACTCATGTGAAATTGATTTTGCAAATACACAACATGTTATTTGGATAATTTTTTGTGTGAAAACATTTGAAATATTATTCAAAAGTCAATGTTTTCAAATAAATATTTTTCCAAGCATATGATTGGAGGGTATTTAAATTTAATTTTATATTGAGAATATTTAAAAAATAATTTTTCATGGCTATGTGCCTGTAAGAATCTAGTCATGCTTGTTTTGAAGATTGATTCTCTTTTCAACACTATAAAAGTTGTCTGTTTCATTTCAAATCTAAAAATCCTACCCTAATAGTCAAAATAAGCCATTTGTATGGAATTTGTGGATTTAAAAACCTATATTAAATATTATTATGGCCTTCATATCTATGTTTAATAAATCTAGGATGAAATTGAGTGAGTTTATGAATGATTTTATTTGATTTAGAGCTACAAACCTTCACAAAATGTGATTTTTATCATTTTAAAAGATGTTAAAGAATTTTTTTGGAGTTTTACAACACATTTAATGGATTTCACATCCTAAATATTCATGAAAATAAATCTTAAATTAAAACTAGGAGATTAGATAAGTTTTGATTTGAGTTAGAGCCTCTGATTGTCAAAAACTGATTCAAACCATTAGTGAAAGCATCTACATCAAAATTTTTGAGTTGTATGACCTCCATGGCATCCTATTTACTTAATAAATTCTTAATTTTTTAGAAAAATTCTTTCAAAATTCTCAAATTTTCTTGAAATTCCCAAAAATCCTCCTTGTACACCTTGTATGGACTAGCAAAGTTTTAATTTTTTTTTCTAGTAGCCATGGCATCCTAGATTGTTGGTATGGAATTAAAGGAATCTGAAATAATATTTTTTATTTGGTAAAAGTATGATATATTTTATGAGAAATATTAGGGTTTTGGGGGGGTCCACCCAAATCAAATGTTTTCAATTCTTTTTCACAATTTCATAGATATTTGATTTTACTTGAAAAAGTAATTTTTTTATTATCCACATAGAAAAAATTAGAATTAAATATATATTTCTCCATTTATGTGTTGTAAAGTCTCATATATCAATTTAAAAAACTTTATTTTTTAACAACCCTTAGAAAGTGGAGGTCCAAGGTTCAAGTCTTTATTTTGGTGAAAAGTACAACTTGGACATTTGTTTTTAGAAGGAAATTCCATTTGGTTTGGAATCTTTTACATGATTTTCATATTGTAAATCACTTAAAATGTGTAAAATATTTACATTTTAGTGAGATAAAAAGGGTGTAATTGGTTAAATAAAGGTGTAACTATGTTTATTTAGTGAAATAAGGGTGTACTATTTTGATTATTTGGTGAGGTTAAGTTAAAAAACCATCAAATATCTCTCTTTTTTTCTCTACATGGAGGTTAAGTGAAAACCCCATAAAATAATTATTTGGTATAAAGTTTTATCTATTAGTGTATTGTTCCTTTCATTTGTCACACTTAATTTCATTTGTTGCACTTTCTTTCATTTAAAGATGCCAAAAATTCAAATTTTGCTTTCAGATAGTGATCATTTTTTTAAAAATTAATTACATTGATTGGAAATGGTTGATGGAAGCTTCATTTATTTTCAATGAGTTATGATATGTTGTGAAGAATAAAAACCCTGTAGTTCCTATAAAATAGTCTAAACTTGACATTTTCACTATGTGTTATTCTAAGGCCCTAGCTTTAATCAAGTGTTTTTGTACTAGAGATACTTACGTTCATATTAAAAACTCTCCTCATAGTTACATTGCATGGATGAATTAATCTGAATTGTATGATTACAATACCAAGCATAATAAGATAGATATACACATGCAGTTGTTTACTTTATCATTATAGTAGGATGGGGATATAAGAGAGTACATGTCTAATTTGAATAAAATTGTTTCTTAGAATACTAAGGCTGGGTTTGATAAACTAGATGATGATCTCATTATTAATGTTGCATTAAAAGGACTACCTATGTCTTATAAAAACGTTGTGTAAATGTTATGTGTCTCTAACAAGATCACAAACATACATTTTGATAAATTGGTTGAGTTAATTACTCACCATGACCTCCCTCTCCCCAATAAATTCAAGAAAAATGAGGAATTCCATGTTATAGAGTCCAAGCCTAGTTCTTATTCTTTTGGTTAACAAAACTATAGAGGGAAAAGTCATAAAGGGGGTTGAGGTTATAAAAGAGGTATAATTCAAAACATAGGTAAAGGATATAATAAAAAAAACTATTTAAATCAATAATATATCCATTTTTATTCAAATAATATGAGTGATAGAGGATGTGGTCACAACTCTTATAAAGGTAGAGGTGAAGGTAGATCAGATATTCAGTGTCGTAGATGTGGGAAATTTGGTCACATTACTTCTCAATGTAGGATTCCTTTTGATAAAATTTAAAGGCCATAAAAAGTGACTAAGTCTAGCTCTACTTGATATGTTGACCATGATTATGATGAGTCTAGAAATGTTGCTCATGAATATGTATTCATTTCTTTAGATAACATTGTTTATATGGAATATGAGGGTAGAGATGAGTTCACAGTTGTCTGGGTTTTAGATACAAGAGAAACCAAACACATGACATTCAAGTGAGACTTCTTTCAAAATTTCAAAGAAACTTCTCTTTCTATGGTATCCTTGGTAGATAAGTCTATGAATACTTCACAAGGTCTTAGGTCTATTAAGATTATCTTTCCCAATGGATCTATCAAATACTTGGAAATTTTTGGTAGTTCTCACATTTTAAAAACATCTTCTTTCCTTGGTAATTATTCGTAAGAAGTATTATCAATTTGTACTTTAAAATGGACTCATTCATATTAACTTAGTGAATGATGGATATAAAACCATGTATATAGGTTATGAGGATGGAAATTTGGTTCATTTGTATATTAAAGTGCTTTCTCCCATAGTGGAACTTACAACAATTGTCGATATAGTTACATGTACTATGTCTACACAGTAGTTGTGGCATATCCACTTTAGAAGTTTGAATGTTCATTCTTTAGTGGACTTGTAGAGATATGGTATAGTGAGTGATTTTCCCACTTTTTTCAAAGATAGTATTCTTTGTCAATAATGTGTTTTGGGAAAATTAAACAAGGAAAAATTCCTAAGAATTCTTCATGGTGAGCTAATAGATGTTTGTAGTTAGTTCACAATGATGTTTGTGACATGAAGAAGTCATCCTTTAGAGGGTATAGGTATTTTTTAGTGTTTATCAATGATTTTTCTAGGGTGACTTGGGTGTTTTTCATGAAAAAGAGATCAAAATTTTTCACTAGGTTTGTTGATTGGTTACCCTTAGTTGAAAAAGAAATAGTTTCACACTTGGCCTCTCTTCATTCAAATAATTGTGGTGAGTATACTTCAAATGGGTTTTTAGATTATTTTCAAGAACATGGCATTCATTGATAATATAATAAGTCTTATAATCTAAAATAAAATGGATTATCTAAATTAATGAATAGGAATTTAGAGGGCACAACTCGAGCTATGTTGCACTATAAATAGCTAGATGATGAGTTTTTGTCTAAATCCATTGGTACTACAGTGTATTTGAGAAATAGGTCCCCTATATATAAAATTTTGGGACAAACTCAATATGAAACTTGGTATGGGTTTAATCCAAAAGTTAAACACTTGAAAATTTTTGGATACCTTTATTTTTCTTTAGTTCTCACTGAATATAGAACTAAGTTGGAAACATGAAGTTGAAAATGCATCATTCTTGGATATTCAAAAAATAAAAAGGGGTATCATTTACTTCAACAATATATAGTCAAATTAATAGTGAGAAATAATGTGAAATTTGGTAAATTTGGTACTATGAACACTGCAAAGATTGATTCAAAATTTGATAGGTTAGAGAGGAAGATTAAAAAATGTACCAAGGGATTGAATAATTAGTATAACTCTCATAGTTTGTGGTATGAGACTAGTATACCTTCAATTTATTTTAATTCCTCTAGTATTTCATAGGTTAATGACTTATAAAATGTTAAAATTTATCTAAGTCTTTCTTTAACTAGTGCACATGATGATAATTCTGGTGTTCTTAGTCTAGAAAATTTGGACAAGTATCCAAAATGGGCTCAAAGTAATTTTTATGACTTGAAATAAAATAAATATAATTTAACAAGTCCCAAGCATTCTTTTAAATAGATGAACTATGAAATGGTTATAACTACTTTTTCCACTAAACCATCCATTTTTGAGGAGGCTTATACTAAACAGGTTTGACAAAATGCAATGAAAAGTGTGTATGATGCAATTCTTAATAATAATACTTGGGTTTTTATTGATCCTCTACCACATGTTCAACCCATATGATCCAAATGGATTTATAAGATGAATTATAAAAAAAAAATATCCATTGATAAACATAAGACAAGATGTGTTTTGAAAGGTTATGTGCAATAAGAGGTTATTATTTATGAGGAAACATTTGCACCAACTACCAAATGACACACTATTCATATGGTAATTGCCTTAGGAGCACATAATGGGTGTAAATTATATTAGATGGATGTTAAAAGTGAATTTTTGAATGGTGATTTACATGAATAAGTTTATATGAAACAACCCCAAGGTTTTGAGAAAGTGGGTGTAGAACACAAAGTGTGTAGATTAATAAAAACTCTCTATGGGCTCAAGTGTCATTGGTATGAAAAAATGGATTCCTACTTGAATAAAATTAGATTTTAGCATAGTGAATCTTATGATACTCTCTATATTCAATTTTGGGGTAATAAATTGGTAATTTTTATTCTTTATGTCGATGACTTGTTTATCATAGGCAATGATGAAAGCAATAACAAGTCTATGAAAAAGGAATTAAAATAGGGGTTTGAAATGATAGATCTTGGAAATATTCACAATTACCTTAGCATAGAAGTAACTTAGAAAGAACAAAGTATTTTCATTTCATAAACTAAGTATATTTTTTGAGTTATTAAATAGGTATGGCATGATCGATTGTAAACTTGCCCTCACTCCCATGTAAAGTAACTTGAAATTGTCTAAGGATGATGGTAGTGTATTTTTTCATGGCACTAAATATAGATAATTAGTGGGAGGTTTGATATAATTTATTACTAACAGGCTTGATATATCATTTTTAGTTGGAAATTTGTCTAGTTTTATGCATGACCCTAGATAAATTCATTGGCATGTAGGAAAAAGAGTACATCATTACCTTGAGGTAACAAAAACATATGGTCTTGAATACGACCAAAATAAGAACTTCAAAATTTTTGGCTATTGAGATGCATATTTTGGTAGATGTGTGGATGATAGAGTATCCATAATAGGGTACACTATGTATATAGGTTTAGCTACCATTACATGGTATTTTAATAAGAAGGATACAATGGAAAATTCATCAGTAGAATTAGAATACATCATAATATGGGATGCTTCTATATAAAATTTTTATTTACTATGCATTTTTTAACATCTTAATTTTTTTGAGATTACTCGTATATAGTTATACATTTATAATCAAAGTGCAATTAAGATGTCTAAAAATATAGTATTTCATGCCAAAATAAGTCATATGGATATCAAATATCATTATCTATGAATTTTGGTGGAAAATAAGGCAATTGATCCAATATATCACCCAATTGTTGATTAGATAGATGACATCTTCATAAAACCCCTTGACATAATCAAATTTGAGAAATTCATAAAATAGCTTGGCATGTGTCCAAAGAACTGAATTTGGGTCAATAGGGTTTGTTAGGACTTGTTCCAAAGTCTTAACATTAAGATATGATGTTAGGATAATAATAAATATTGTTACGTAAATAATAAATGTAAAGGGACATGCATATTAAGACACCCCATTTTAACAATCTTTAGTTATTTATGTTTTGAGTTAATAAATTACAATTACCTTTTGGGTTGCATTCCCATGGGAGTTAGTTATTAGGTTTGTCAGTTTTACCGGTCATATGTAAAACCTATAAATACATGATTTTCTATGTAAAAAGGCTAACAAAATATTGACACCCTTTTCCATGTACTTGATTTTTCATAATTAATAAAATACTTATGGACCTACCTTAATGGGAATAATATTTTCCTTAGGTGAATTTTCTTGGTCAAATCAATTGTTAGGGTTCTATCACTTGATAGTGAAACATTTGGCTATACTTTTTAAAGAATATATTGTATTAGAAATTCATTAAAGATAAATATAGAGAGATTTTTCAAAATTTGTGTTTGAGATTTCTTTGTGGATTATGTATGTTATATTATCTGCTTGTATTCGAATCATTGATTTCACAAAAGTATTACAATTGTTATAAACTAGTGAAAACTTTGAAATTTTATTGTAGTGTTTATTTATAAACCTATTTTTATTATTTCCATTTTAGTGAAGTCTTGTTGGGATAAAAGTAATATTTTGTTTATTTTTATTATGAAATAGATAATAATTGTTCATTTCTATTATCAATAGTAAGTGATTATTTTGGTGTATGTTGCATGTTCTTATAAACATATAACTGTATTTCCTATGCATTAAATGAGAAATACTTCCATTTGTAAAAATTATATTCCTTCCTAACATTTCTATTAGCTTTCAAAATTTATCTCTCTAGATTTGTTAATTCTTTCTATAAATAAATGTTCCTTTTTTTCTCTCTATATTATTTTCTATAACCTTTTCATAATTTTTGATCAAAAGTAATACCCTATATAAAACACCATTGTTTCTATAAATATTTTCCTTTTACCACACTTGTTTTGGTTTTCAATAAAGGTATCTTCACCCACTAATAGGGGAGGGATTATGTCTCATGACTATTAACAAGAAATGCATATTTTTCTTCTCAAATATTCTTCATGCCAATAATGACATAATCACCCCTCTAGGTGACACAACTACCATCTTCAATATATAAATACCAACCTTCATTTACACAACTACCATGGTAGTTTTGTAACTTAAGTGGTGGTTGTACACTTAAATGATAACTACGTATTAAAATAAGGGTGGTTTCATATATTATAGCAATGGTTCTATCACTCAGGGTGGCAGTTTTATAACTACCCCTATAGGAAAGGGTGGTTCTATTATAATTCAAACATATTCCAAAATTAGCTCCCATAACTCTAGTTTTGATGTGTTTTACATGGTTAGTATCATGTTTATTAATTTTATCACCTTATTTTCACCTTCAATCATTCCCAATTCACTCCTTATTTTATTTTTTATCCTCTTTAATTCCTCTCACGTTGAACTTCTCATTGGAATTAGTTGAACTCCCCATGAAAGATCCCAACTCTTTGTACAAGCCCATTTTTGTCTTAATTTTAGATCTAAGAATTGCCATTATAATTTGTTATTGTGTATCTTTTGAAGCCACAGTCCTACTATAATTGCCTAAATATATAAACTCTATTATTTTTGAGTCAACTACATTGGTACAAGTGAAGAAGTGTTTTTGGTACAACAACTTAGACATTGCAAGCCAAGACATTAGCCACCCTTAGTTTAGTTGATCTCAAATTTATGGCTATGTCTCCTCTTTTCCCATATTTTTTCAAAGATTGTGCATCCTCTAGCTAGAGAGTTTTTGGAATTCATACAAGATCATAAGGAGCTATCATACTAAAGATTATTTTATGAATACATAAAATACACTTCAACTAATCTATGCCTTGATCAGGTTGGAGTTCTCTTTTATTTTTAGTATTTGTTTAATTATTATATTAAATTAGTTTAATTTTTGTTACAACATATTAATTTAAATATACATAAAAAGAGTCAATTTGATAGGGAAAGAGATCTTTTCATTTTCATTGTCTTTGATATAAAAAAATGGTAGTTAGCTTTGATTGTGTTTACATTCAAGCAAATTGGATTTATTTCAATAATAAACATATTCTACTAGTCATTTGAGGAAGATGTTATAAAATTATCAAGTCATTTACAACTAATATATAATTCTCTTTCCAATAAATAATCAAGTTTCTTGCATTCTAAATAATCACCTAGGAAATCTTACAAATCTAGACAATCATAGGTGCATAAACAAGGATAATATATTTTTACTTTTATTTATTTTAGTGATTTATAAGTTTTTTCATTATCCTATTTAAAATAGAAAATAATAACTTACATTTCTTGTTTCTATCTTATCACTTTGTTCAAAAAGCTTGTTTATAGCAAATTATAGAAGTTAAAAAGCTAGTCTAACTTGCTTGTGAACAAAGCAAAGCAAAAGAAAGTGTTGTTTTGTTTCTATTTTAGATCATATTTATTCATTAATTTCTTACACATATAAACTTAATTTTCATACTTAGTTCATCTCATACAAAAACATAAAATAAACACCATCATCTAGTTTTCATACAAATAAAGCTAATAAAAATCATCATCTTACACAATAGTATAGGTTGGATACTCTCTTACTACATGCATTATAATCCTTGGAAAAATATAATAATAATAATCTTTAAATTTAATCTAATTTCAGATTTATCATTTCTTTAATTTCATCATTTCATTTTCATCAAACAAGTATTTATTTCAATAATACCAAGAAAAGCCAAAAATAATAAAAATTCAACAAAAATAATGTCAAAAAGCCTTAATAAAAAATGTAATCCACATATATTAAAAAAATCATCTCCAACATGTGTGATAAATCAAAAACCATCTAAGTATTTTCCATTCATGTAAACATCTTATACAAATCCTTGCTTCAGCATTCCAACAAGTATGTATAATAAACCATTGCATAAATTAGCTCACATAAAATTTTCTTGGATTCTGCCTAACCTCCTTTAGATGACCCTTCCAAAGATACCATATATTATCCATAATGTTTTATTACCTAGGGTTAGATCAATCAGTCCCATAATCATTACAAAATTTGACATCAAGACTGAGATAAGATGTGAGGTCTTCCCCTCCACTATGATCCCTCATATCATAGTAGACTCTTTGAGTAAATTATATAAACATGAGTGAATTAATGATCCACCCATCATCATCCTTCCTTAGAACATAATACATCATTATAATTCCATCTAAGCTTAGTGTTATTAATCTGAAGAGCATTTTGTTTGAATATGTGCAAGAAAATTTCCTTTTCAGCTGATACAATGGGATCTTCTCATAGTGTGTGTTTCTCTAAAGTGAGAAGAACCTCTAGAGAGGGTTGGTTCCCTTGGATATATAACCTAAAACTAATTCAATTTTTGACTTTTTGGGTTGGAAAGGGAAGAAGGAAGCTAAAAAGGGAAATCCTACTTACTATGGTGATGCACCTAAATAATTATTTATCCTCTAAAATATATGAAATAAAAACACACACATGGATCAATAGGAAAATATTTAGATCAGTAATAAACATAAGTATTTCAAGGGAAGGCTTGAAAGAAAGTTTTTAGATCGAATATGTGTACATGAAGGTCTCTAAAGACACTGTATACTAACAATCTTCAATGAATTTTTTTATTCTTAGCTCTTTAATTGACCTATAGAGGATGAGATTACAATAGTAGGTGATAAAAGGACCTGAAATAATGGGATAAATATCTCATTTATATGATATTACATAATCAACAATACACTCTACTACCATAAACTAATGTGCAAAAATTATCTTTATTGATTTATGGTGCCAATTAAAATTTTCTGTATATCTCTATATACGAGCTTCAAGAATAATTTTTTAGCTTAAAAAATCCAACATATATATATATATATATATATATATATATATATATATATATATATATATATATATATAACATAGACCTATCAAATATTGGTTTTGAAATGAGAAGAGGATATGAACTCCAACTCTACTCAAATCAATTTTGAGATCAAATCAAATATAATATTCTCTAGAAATCTCTTTATTTTCTTGTCTTTTATAATATCTCCTTTTGGAATTGAATAAAGAATAAGAGATCAAATTGATGTGAACTGAAGTCAATTTTGAGTTTAAATTTATTACAATATTCTTTAAAAATATGCTTCTTTTCTTTGTTTTGCAAGAAATCCATTTTGGCATTGAAATAGAAATGATGGGCACCATTGACTTTGTCAACTCTATTTGCATGAAATAAATGCCATTATTTTGTATTTATCTCCAATTTAAGTGATATTTAAGTGTTCTAATGTCATTATTTAAATTATAATAAAGGAATATTGCTTGATGTTGGTCAACTAGTTAACTGAAGCTTTGATTGGAAGTTCAAGGCTAGTTAACTCCACTTGGCTCCTCCTTGCATAAAATGAAATTTTAAATATATTAATATATTAATATCCATGAAAATATCAGATATGTGGAGTTTTAAATACCTATTTAACTATTTTATGGACAACTTCAATGCCAACCTTCATTTATTTGATTGATAAAATAGGTCTATTAAGCTAATTTGGCTTAGTAGCCTACTTTTGTCACTTAGAATCTTCTTGGAATCCTAAAAATAGAAATATATGGTTATTTATTCATTTTTTTAATCTTATAAAACACCATTATAGACCTAAAAAATTCACACAATGGTTATAAACAACAAAAATCATGCATTTTGTTCTTGGAGGCTTCATCTTGCTCATGTTTGTTTCCTTGTTGAATGTGTTTTGAGAGGCTTAGGTACGTGTAAAAATAGAAAAAAATTAGACTTTTACAATAAAATTTAAAATTTTATGGATGATTCCTCAACTCATGATTATTATAAACACCAAATTTGGAGTCAAAAATCCACCTATGGATGCTAAAAACCTCAAATTTCCTCCAAATATATCCCTTTTACATGGAATGTGTGCATAATTGAATGCATTTTTTCATATTTTTGGAGTTTATTTAATTGGTAATATATTTTTTATAGATAAAATTAATATTCAATTAGTTTAATGGTCCATTATGACCTTGTTTTCTATAAATAATCTTTAAAAAAGTGCAAAATTTCCTCAAACCATGCTAAACTAGGCTCTTTTTGAAGCTTGAAAGCACCAAGATTTGCCAAATAATGGATTTTTTAGAGAATTTATTTGAGAAACCTGATTTAAAAAATTAAAACATGTATGAAATTATTCCATGGTCCAAAATATTAAATCTTTAAAAATCCATTTTCTCTCTCCAACCCTACACTCTTCTTGAAATTATACTAATTTGTAGATATGAAAAGCTATTTTCCATTGATTTTTTTAACCATTAAATTAATTTATAATAGTTAAAGGATGATATTTATAGATATATTAAGTCTCCAATATTATGGAATAAATTTAAATTTCATGAAACCTTTCCCAGGTGATGAGAAATTAAAGAAAATTAGTTACCCTTTTGGTTACAAAGCTATAGAATTTTTTTTATTTCAACTAGATGATTCATGAGCATAGAGAAACAAATTGAATAGATAATTGATTCATTATGAATCCATCTAAATCTAGTTTCTTCACCCCAAAATTTAGGTCTGCACTCTCCTTTAGTAGTTTTTTCCATCAAAACACCTGTAGGCATGTCCTTTTATACAAAATCTCCAATTGGAAGGAGACCAGTTTAGGGCCTATATGGCCATAAAATACCATAAAATTATTTCTAAATATTTCTCATGGACTGGTGAAACTAATTCTATCCCCTGATGTATGAAACCCATATAGAATCAATACTCTTATTTGAGAATGAGATAAATAATCTTTGTTTTGGCCTTTAAAAGCTAAGTCAAGTCTCCACCACTTGAAAAAGAAGATTTGATAAGGATTAAATACCAATACATGCAAAATTATACTTTTTTATAACCTTTATCATGCTTTAAATATGCAAATTTGGCATGTGTGGGGGAAAACAGGGGTCTATTTGGCTTTAAAAGTATACTAAATGACCTTTTCAAGGTTTGAAACTTTAGGAGAAGGTAATTTTAATGTTATTAAACATATTTAAATCCTTATGAAATAATTAATGTGTTTTTAATTCCTTTTTTTAACATTTTTGACCAAAACTATCCTTTTAGGATACAATTCACTAGTTTGACCAGTTGTAGAGGGTTATTGACTAGATTTTTGCAAAGTTTTGTATTATAGGGGTAGTAATTTGGCCTTAATAGGTCAAATTAATAACAATTTTAGTGACTATCAGGGGTTGACCAACCTACTAGTCAAATAATTATAGAAACTCTAGCTATGATAGACTTGGATATACATAGAAATTAGGAAAACTTTTTTAGATAATGACACATATAAGAGAACCAACACAAATAAAAATAAACATGTGCACTTGTAGACTCAGAGGAAATGACACAACATAATAGAAAAGAAACAACTTTTAAAAGCATGTGCACATGTGTACTTAAAGATATGAAACTATGACTATGTATAAAGGAGTGAATCTCCTAAAATCAATATTTGAGGAACATCCCATTCACAAGAATGGGAAGCTCTTTTCCAATAAATGTAGATAATTGGAAATTTTCTTTCCTTATAATTAGTGATAATATAAGGTCTATTCCAAAGGATATCAAATTTGGAGTACTTACCTAGATTTGTACACTCTTCATCTCATTTGAGTACTATTTCTCCTTTCTAGAATGTCTTTGATGAAGCTATTTTGTCAAAAAAAAATTTGACCTGCTACTAGTTTGACCACATAGTGTGCATAGCATCATCTCTCATCTCTTCCAATTCTCTCAGTTCATTCATCCTGACTTCCATTGTATCACTTTCTAGAAGCTATAGCTAGTGTGCTAGCTCCAAAGAGATAGGAATCCTTGCTTATCTTACATAAACTAAGAGATAAGGTGAATTAATAATGGCCTTCTTGGGGGTGATCCTATCAACCCATAAATCATTCTTCAACTTTGTATCCTAAGATCTTTGATTATCCTTCCATTGTTCTTTTGATGATTCAAATCAGGTTCTTATTAGTGGACTCAGCTAATCCATTACCCTGTGGATAGTAATTTTATGAATATGTTAGATAAATTTTTTTTTTAAGATACCATTTACATACATTTGAATTATTTAATGCTAAATCATTATCTGATATTATAGTAGAAGGTGCTCCAAAATGGGTGACTAGACTCTCATAGAATTCAAGCACAAAGTTTTCATTTGTCTCCTTCAAAGGCATTACTTCTACCCACTTGGTGAAGTAGTATATAACTATCAATGAAAAATTATGACAAGAAATATATGGAGGATGTATCATGACAATGAATTCTAAACCCCATTTCATGAAAGGTTGCTCCACCTAAATAGGATTCAGTGGCATAACAACTAGTCTCTGTTTCCCTTCAAACATTGAACAATCTGTACATTTCCTAACCCATGTATGTGCATAATAAATATATTAGGAAAAAAATAACCACCTATCATTATTTTTTAAGATGTGGTATTGGTTTAAAAAATGGCCTCCAGAAGGACTATCATGAAATTGTTCAAAAAGCTTGTCAAATTGACTAGTTTCAACACACATTAAAAGCATACCTCTAATGTCTTTTTTGAAAACCACTCCATAAATTATAATGTATGTAATTGATTAAAACCTAAATTTTCCTTTTTTTATTAATTTATACCCATTGGACACTCTCCAATTTGAACAAATATAGTAATGTTTTGTGTCTAACTTGTAGGAGTATTTTTAGCTCCATGTTGAGTGTTCTAAATTATCAAAATTGCCTCTTTTTATTATATTACATCTTCTACAAGATGTTAATAAAATAATTTACCTTGGAAAATATTTTTAAACTTTAATTAATTGTCATAATCTATTCACTTAGTGACCCATCTAGATCTCTTTTACTCAAGTCTCTGTTGAGAATGAAATCCTTCACACTTGGATGACCTACCATTAGTATAATATTATTATTTGAAACCAAATGTCTAAAATTTATTATAAATATTATAATATTAATTAATTTTTTTTATAAAAATGAATACCTCTCTTCATAACCCTCCATATCTTTACTAAATAAAGTAATGGGTTGTTCCAAACCTTCATTATTCTGTTGCATAAGCATGGCTGAAATTATACTAGATGTAGAAAAAACATATAAGAATAAATCCTTACTAAAATATGGACTAATAAAATTAGGTTATTTTATGATTTATTCCTTTATATACTAAAATATCCTTTTACGTTGTTTACTCCAAGTGAATTCTTTATTTCTTCAGTATTCGAGTGAGTAGCCTTACCAGTTTTGTAAACGTAGGAATGAATCTTTTGATGAAATTGATATTAACCAAGAAGATCTACAATAATTTCTTATTTTATGAAATTATAGATGATGGATTTATTATATCCTCTCTATATCAATGGAAAGACCATATTTGGACATCACATGCCCAAGAAGTCTCCCCTCATGCACTAACAAAATGCATTTCTTTGGATTCAATGAAACTCTAAATTGCCTACATCTATTAAAAACAATTCTCAAGTGTGTTATATGGTAATTATTATTATTTGAAAATTTTATAATGTCATCAAGATAGGCTAAAACCATTTAACTCAAAATACTATGAAAATCAACATCCATTTCCCTTTGGAAGGTGGCTCTAGCATTAGAGAGTCTAAAGGGCATCTTCTTGTAGGCAAAAGTAACCCAATTTGGTTACGAAAGCTATTTGATACTAGTCTTGCTCTTTCACCAATATTATATTTTATATTGAGTACCCATATAGTAATGAGAACCTTTGTGAACTTGATACTCTCTATGAGATTTGATCTATGGAAGGAAGTGGATAGTGATCTTCTAGTGATAATCTATTCAAAGCTCTAAAATCCACACAAAGTCATATCTCTCCATTTTTATTTCTCACTAGTACAAGGTTCTCTACCCATGTTTATTTCTTTATAGGAAATATTATACTTGACTTAACCATCTTTGTAAGCTCCTTTCTCATGAGAATTTCAATGTTGGGGTTGATGGGCCTTTTTTTCTATCTTATTAATTTTGCATCCTATTTAAAATCAATAGTATGTTGTGTCAATCTAGGGTCAAAAACTTAAAAATAATGTTACTCCTACTAAAATACATCCATGAACTACTTAAATAATTAAATGAAATCTACTCTCTCAAAATCAATGTTAACTTTACCTAACTTGAGTTGCTTACCTTCAACTATGCTAATTTGCTCATAATGCTCTTTCTTGGAAGAAATGCTCACCTTGTCCTTACTTAGCTGATAATATTCATTAAAAATTATTTCTAAAGTCACATAAACTTTAGGCATATTTTTTGATCTCAATTTCACAATCTAATTTCCATTTTGATCCTATAATTTATCATGATTTCTTGGGCAAAATTCTGCATCATTCTATAAGAAATATGCTATTTATTTATCAGAATAAAAAATTTTCCTACTTACATAATCATTTTGAACTAAATGTATACATATAAAATTTATTTTTTCTGATTTTTATTGTTCTTTATCTGATCCACAATATCATACTATGCTCTTTTGGCAACAAGTTTATCCACATGTTCATTTGCTCCTCTAAAAATGGAGTGGATGTCAAATACAAGGAAATATTCCATGAGATCCCAAAATATATGTTTTTAGGCCTTAAAAATAGGTTTATTTTATTCAATTAAACCTCTAACTTTATGCACTACCAAATCACTGTCACCTTTCACCTACAAGAGCTTAATATTCCTCTTTCTAGCCCACTAGAGACCATGAATAAGAGCTTCATACTCTATAGTATTTGAATTAAAACTAAAATGAAATATAATAGAAGAATAATAAATTTGATATGGATCCATATATCCCTACATCCATTATTTTATCTAGATCCATCAAAGTATAGATTCCATACTCCCTCCTAATCTTGCATTGAGCTAGAGAGACTAGGTAATAAATAACCTTCTTCATACATACAATACACTCCAAAACCAGCATCTTCAATACTTTTATAGGGGTCATATCCATGTTTTTTATTATCCCACTCATCCAAGAGTAGAACTGATATGCCTTCAAGAGGTTTAAAAGGCTCTTGATCAATGATATTCTCATCTTCTAAAATACTATAATTCACATTTGACATATTTTGCATATAGGGTTCAAGGTTAAATATAGAAATAGGCTCAAATATTATAGTGACTTTGGTTACATACCTAGTTATAAAAACCATATATGACCAATATAATTAAAGGTAACCTCCTAGTTTATTATTAAAATCTATGGATAGGCATAGTGTAAAATATGGAGGTAAATCAACAACAACTACATCTTGTGTAATGGTGAAATTTGGACAAGAAACAAGTATAACTTTTAGATATTTCAACACACCTATAGTATTTTAAGGAGACCCATATAATTAAAAGAATAATTTCTCATTGGGTTCATAATGTAATCCTAATTTATCAGCTATTGACATAGACATGACAAAGGTACTAGCCCTACTGTCAATCATATAATTATGAACAAAACAATCCCCTATGATAAAAGAAAGATAAAATGGAGGAGTCTTAGTCACCTTAAGAGGTTAAGGCTCAAAAAATGGATTATAATTAGTTATAAAATCACTTACTCTTTCCCTTTTAATTGGTTTATTATAGATATTGATCTTTAAAACCTCGTCTGGTAAATATTCCTTTTATCCTGGGATTAGTAGTGTATCCCACATTGAGATTACTACTGAAGTTTTCTTCATATGATCCAAAATATTGAGTGGATAAATTATTTTCCTTAAATTTAATTTAGGAGCATAAGTGGCTCCTAAATGTTGTGTGAACTGAGGAATGTAAGGCCCTTTCACATTCCTACCCTTTGGATCTTGAGCTTGTTGATTTGAACTCTTCTGAGGCAACTCATAAGTAGCTGTATTTTGTGGTGATTGAGAAGGAAGAGGGGTTGCCTTATCAAGACCCAATACTTCACTAATTTCCATTTTTTTGGATATAATATGGGTTGTAACTAAATTTTCAATATTAGATAAATATTGATTTTGATTTGTAGTCATGTATTTAAAAGAATTCTCCCCTTACTAGAAGTTCACAAATGTAGTTTCAGTAGGTGTCTTACCACTACCTTATCTGTGTTGTTTTGAAACTTCTGCTTGAGTGAATGAAGGAATGTCTTCATGGAGTAGAGAGGCTTCCTTATTCTAAGAATATGGATGGTTTTCAAATGAATAACTGAACGCTATTGCATAAAATATGGATGTGAGCTCTCACTAGTTGGAGCCATTGCCATGTTATTTACTTGATCCCACTGATTGTTTTATTATCCATCTTGAGCATAGTTAATCTGATTTGGTATAATAGATCTAAAATTTCTTGGAGCATAGGGGTTATACTACCTTGACTAATAATTTTGACCTTGTCCTTGTTGATTGGACTAATAGGATGGCCTATTATACTAGTAATTCTGATTAGTATTCTGAAATGGCTTATATGGTGGAGCTTATTTCCTTTATAATGCAAAAAACTTATTGTTATTAGTCTTGAGAATACTCTCTATCTTCCCTAATATATCGGTTTTATCACCATTTATTTGATTAAAATTTATTGAATCTAGAACTAGTGCAATAGTTAGAACAAGAGGATGGATCTTTAGAAAGAGAGTCATTGATGGCCTTAAAGATAACTTTCCTACTTGTATAAGGTAATTTTAAGCCTTGATTGAGAATTCAAAATCCTTAGGTAGAGTGTTCCCTTTCATGGATTGAATCATCATAGCCACATCTAAATTAAGATCCTTTAGATAGTATAGAAAAGCATTGTTGGGTGTAGGCTTGATCACTACAAAAATTCTATCCCAAGTCTTCTAGAACCTGTAATTAAAATCCACCATGAATTCATCATTGAATATCTTGATTATTGTAAGCTACTCCACAAGTGAAATATGATCACTTTTATCCTCAAAGTTTTTTCGTAGGACTTCTCCAAATTCATCCTAGTTGTTGATTGATGCAGGAGCTAAACCTATGTACCACTGAAGTGCCTTCCCTTTGAAAGAAGTTGCTAACAACCTCATTGCTACATTTACCTATGTCACATGATGTAATGAAAAAATATTATCAATATCTAAAATATGTTCTATAGGGGTTACTATATTTTATCCTATAAAATAAAGAAGAGCCTTTAGAGTAAAAACTAGAATATCATCCCATTGAGTGAGATTCAGAGGACTACCACCATTGAATAACATAAAGGCTTATATTCTAGGAAAAACCATCTAAGGTATGGGATTTATAAAAAAATTTGGAAGAAAAATATTTTTTTTAATAGGAGGGTTTTGTGTAAAAATAGGGTAAATAAAAGGTATAGGACTTAGATTTAACTGAGAGGCTTTCTTCTTCTTCTTCATTGATTAGAAAGATAACTCATAGAAATATTTTTATTTCCCTTTTGTAGAGGATATTGTAACAACTCTTGGTGGCATGAAAAGATATGAAAATATTAATATGAAACTCTATAGATTAATACTATTCTTAGATATGTATATATAAGATTCAAAAGTGTGAATAAGTGGTGCCATCGGGCATGCCAAAAATTGTTATCAATCTGAAGAGCACCCTATTTGAAGATGTGCAAGAAAATCTCCTCTTCAACTAATACAATGGGATATTATTAGAGTGTGTGTGAATATAAAGTGAGAATAACCTCTAGAGAGAGTTTGTTCCATTGGATCTATCACCTAAAAGTAATTCTATTTTTGACTTTTTGGGGTGAAAAGGGAAGAAGGAAGATAAAAAGGGAAATCCTACTTACTATGGTGATGTACCTAAATAATTGTTTATCCTCTAAAATATTTAAAATAAAAAAACACATATGGATCAATATTAAAATATTTATATTAGTCCTAAAATAATTATTTCAAGGGAAGGCTTGAAATAAAGTTTTTAGAATAAAGATGTGTACATGAAGGTCTCTAAAGACACTGTATACGAACAATCTTCAATGCAATTATTTATTCTTAGCTCTTCAATTGACCTGTAGAGGATGAGATTATAGTATTAGGTGAGAAATGACATATAATAATGGGATAAATATCTCACTTATATGCTAGCACATAATTAACAATACACTCTACTACCATAAATTGATGTGCAAAAAATTCTCTTTATTGATTTATGGTGCCAATTACAATTTGTTTATATCTCTATATATGAGCTTAAAGAATAATTTTTTAGCTTCAAAAATCCAATATATATATATATATATATATATATATATATATATATATATATATATATATATATATATATATATATATAACTATGGAATATTTTCATTGAAATGAGAAGAGGATATGAATTCCAACTCTATTGAAGTCAATTTTGAGTTCAAATTAAATACAATATTCTTCAAAAATCTCTTTATTTTCTTTTTATCTTATATAAAATATCCTTTTGGTGTTGGAAAATAATAATAGATCAAATTGATGTGAAATAAATTCAATTTTTATTTTAAATTAATTACAATAGTCTTTAAAAATCTCCTTCTTTTCTTTGTTTTGCAAAAAATCCATTTTGGCATTAAAACAAGAAATGGTGGGCCCCATTGACTTTATCAACTCTCTTTACATGAAATCAATGCCATTTTTTGGTGTCTATCCCCACTTTAAGTGATATTTAAGTGTTTTAATTTCATTATTTAAATTATAATAAAGGAATATTTCATGATGTTGGTCAACTAGTCAACTGAAGTTTTGATTAGAAGTTCAAGGCTAGTTAACTTCACTTGGCTCCTCCTGACATAAAATGGAATTTGAATTATAGAAACATATGAATATCTATGAAAATATTAGATATTTGTCATGGTAAACTAATATTTAACTATTTTATATCAAACTTTAATTCCAACCTTCATTTATTTGATTGATAAGATAGGCCTATTAAGCCAACTTGGCCTAGTAGCCTACTTCTATCACTTAGAAGCTTCCTAGAATATTAAAAATAGAAAGAGATGGTTATTTATTCATTTTTAAATATTTTAAAACACCATTATAGACCTAAAAAACTCACATAATTATTATAAATAACCAAAATCCTACATTTTATTCTTGGAGGCTTCATCTTACTTAGGCTTGGTTCTTTCTTGACTATGTTTTGAGAGGCTTAGGTCTATGTAAAAATAGAAAAAAAATTACACTTTTACAATGGAATTTAATTATTTATATATAATTACTCAACTAATTATTATGATACACACTAAATTTGGAGTAAAAATTGCACCTATAGATGCCAAAAACTTCAAATTTTCTCAAAAAATGCCCCTTTTGCATGGAATGTGTGTATACTTGAAAGTATTTTTTTCATAATTTTGGAGTTTATTTAATTTTTAATGGATGTTTTAAAGATAAAATTAATATTAAATTATTTTAATGTTCCATTTAAACCTGGTTTTCCTTAGAAAACCTTAAAAAATGCAAAATTTCCTTAAACCATGATAAACTAGGCCCTTTTGGAAGCTTAAAAGCACCAAGATTTGCTAATTAATGGATAATTTTGGATAGTTTATTTGAGAATAATGATTTAAAAAATGAATAGATATATGAAATTATACCATGGTAAAAAAAATTAAATATTTAAAAAATCCATTTTCTCTCTCTAACCCTACACTCTTCTTGAAAGCATGTCAATTTGTAAATTTAACTAGCTCTTTTCCCTTGATATGTTAAACCATTAAATTTATGGATAATAGATTAAGGATGATATTTAGATATATATTAAGTCTAAAATATTTTTTAACAACTTGAAACTTCATGAAACCCTTCCCAAGTGAGGAGAAATTGAAGAAAACTAGTTGCCCTTCTGGTTGTAAGGTTGCAAAAAATTATCTAATTTTAATTGAATTGTTCATGAGCCTATATAATAAAATTATAGAACCGATTTATAAATAAATAATCCATTTTAATCTAGTTTATTCACCCCAAAATTTATATCTATACTCTCCTCTAGTAGTTCATACGATTAGAAAACCTGTAAGCATGTCCTTTGGTGCAAAATCTCTAATTGTGAGGAAACCGGTTTACAGCCTATATGGCCATAAAATTATTGTTTAAGATTTCTAATGGATTGATGAAACTAATTCCTACCCCTGATGTATGAAACCCATATGGAATCCATACTCTTACTTGAGAATGAGAGAATCAAGCCTTATTTTAGCCTTTACAAGCTAACTCAAGTCTCCATCGCTTAAAAAAGAAAAGTTGAGAAGGATTACATTCCAATAAATACAAAAATAGACTTTTTTTCAACCTTTATCATTCTTTAAATATGGAAACTTGACACATGTGGAGGAAAAGGAGTCTTTTTGGCTTAAAAATAATACTAAATGACCTTTTCAAGATTTGAAACTTTATGAAAAGGTAATTTTAATGTTATTGAACATATTTAAAAGCCTTATAAAATGCTTAATTCTTTTTTTATTCCTTTATTTACATTTTTTTACCAAAACTATCCTTATAGGCTACAATTCACTGGTTTAACTAGCTGTAGAGGTCTATTGACTAGATTTTTGCAAAGTTTTGTATTATATAGGTAGTAATTTGGCCTTGCTAGGTAAAATTAATAACAATTCATGTGACTTCTCAAGGGTTGATTAGCCTCCTGGTTAAATAATTATAGAAACTTGGGATATGACAAACTTAGATATACATAGAAATTAGGAAGGCTTTTGTAGATAATGACACAAATAAAAGAACTGACACAACCAACAACAACGATGTGCACTTGCACAGTTAGAGGAAAGGACAACAACATACTAGAAAATAAACAACAAATATTGAGATCATGTGCACATATGAACTTAAATAAATGAAACTATGACTATGTACAAAGGAGTGACTCTCCTAATAGAAGTATTTGAGGAACATCCCATTCACAAGAATGGGAAGCTCTTTTCTACTCAATCTAGATAATTATAAATCATTGATTTCATTACAATTGATGATAATATAAGGTCCAATATAAAGGATCTCAAATTTATAATGCTTACTTGGCTTTGCGTGTTCTTCATCCCATTTGAGTACTATGTATCCTTGATAGAATGTCTTTGATGAATCTCTTTTGTCAAAAGTTTTCTTGACTTGTTGCTAGTTTGAAAACATGGTGTGCATAACATCATCTCTAATCTCCTCCAATGATTTCATTTCATTCATCCTGACCTCCATTGCATCACTTTCCAAAAAATCTAGCTAATTTGCAAGCTCTAAATCTAGAATCTCCATAGAGATAGGTAGCCTTGCTTCTCTTTCTATTATCAATCTAAAGAACACCCTATTTGAATGTGTGAAATAAAATATCCTATTTATCTATTACAATGGGATCTTATGATATTTTGGTTGAATCTAATGTGAGAAGAACCTCCAAAGAGGGTTGGTTCCCTTAGATCTATCACCTAAAACTACTTCTATTTTTTGAATTTTTGGGGTAAAAAGGGAATAAGGAAACTGAAAAGGGAAATCGTACTTACTATGGTGATGTACCTAAATAATTTTTTATCCTCTAAAATATTTTGAAACTAAGGCACACATATGGATCAAAAGGAAACTTTTCATATCAATCCTAAACATAAGTGTTTCAAAAGAAGGCTTGAAAGAAGGTTTGCAGTGCAATTTTTATTCTTAACTCTTCAATTGACCTATAGAGGATGATATTATAGTAGTAGGTGAGTAAATTAATTAAAATAAATGGATATATATCTCACTTATATGAAAATACATAGTCAATAATACACTCTACTACCATAAGCTTACTTGCAAACAATTCTCTTTATTGATTTATGATGCCAATTAAAATTTTTGTATCTCTGTATACTAACTTCAAAATAATTTTTTATCTTGAAAAATACAACATATATATAAAAAAAATTAGAATTATCCAATATTGGCGTTTAAATGAGAAGAGGAAATGAATTCCAACACCACTCAAGTCAATTTTGAGTTCAAATTAAATACATTATTCTTCAAAAATTTCTTTATTTTCTATTGTCTTGTATAAAATCTCATTTTGGAATTGAAAAAAGAAGAATAACTCAACTTGATGTGGAATCAAGTCAATTTTGAGTTTAAATTAAATAAAATATTCTTTTAAAATCTCCTTTTTTTCTTTGTTTTGCAAGAAATCCATTTCGGCATTGAAACAAGAAATGGTGGGCCCCATTGACTTTATCAACTCTCTTTGCATGAAATCAATTCCATTATTTAGTGTCTATCTCCACTTGAATTGATATTTAAGTGTTTTAATGTCATTATTTGAATTATAATAAAGGAATATTACATGATTTTGGTCAAATATTCAATTGAAGCTTTGATTGGAAGTTCAAGGCTAGTTAACTCCACTTGGTTCCTCACATAAAATGGTATTTGAAATGTATAAATATATGAATATTCATGAAAATAATATATATGTGTCATTTGAAACTCATTTTTAACTATTATATATCCAACTTCAATGCCAACCTTCATTTATTTGATTGATAAGATAGGCCAATTAAGCCAACTTGGCTTAGTAGCCTATTTCTATCACTTAGAAGATTCCTAAAATATTTAAAATAGTAATATATGGTTATTTATTTATTTTTTAATATTTTAAAACACCATTATATACCTAAAAACACATAAGTTTTATAAACAACTAAAATCATGCATTTTGTTTTTGGAGGCTTCATCTTGCTCAGGCTTGCTTCCTTTTTGACTATGTTTTGAGAGGCCTAGGTCTATGTAAAAATAGAAAAAAATTACAATTTTCCAATATCCTTGAAAATTTTATATATTATTTATCAACTCATGATTATGCTACACACCAAATTTGGAGTCAAAACACCACTTGTAGATGCCAAAAATCTCAAATTTTCTAAAAAATGCCCCTTTTGCATATAATGTGTGCATACTTGAATGTATTTTTACATATTTTTGGAGTTTATTTCATGGGTAATGGATTTTATATAGATAAAATTAAGATTAAATTAGTTTAATGGTCCATTGAAACCTAGTTTTCCATTAAACAACCTTAAAAAAATATGCAAAATCTCCTTAAACCATGCTAAACTAGGCCCTTTGGGAAGCTTGAAAGCACCAAGATTTGTCAGATAATGGATATTTTTGGATATTTTATTTGAGAAACTGATTTAAAAAATGAAACTATGTATTAAATTATGCCATTTTATAAAATATGAAATCTTTAAAAAATCCATTTTCTCTCTCCAACCATACACTCTTCTTGAAAGCATACCAATTTACAGATTTGACTAACTATTTTCCCTTGAACTGTTCAACTATTAAATGCATGAATAATATATAAAGGATGATATGTAGAGATATATTAATTCTCAAAAATTCTATAGCAACTTTAAATTTCATGAGACCCTTCCTAGGTGACGAGAAATTAAAGAAAAATAGTTGCCCTTCTAGGTGCAAGGTTGTATAAATCTATCTAATTTCAACTAGATGGTTTATGAGCCTAGATAAGACAATTAATAACAACTTGATCCATTATTAATCCCTATACATTTAGTTTCTTCACCACAAAATTTAGATCTTTACTCTATTGTAGTAGTTTGTACCACTAGAAAACCTACAGACATGTCCTTTTGTGCAAAATCTCTAATTTGGAGGAGGAGACCTGTTTAGGGAATATATGATCATAAAATTCCATATAATTATTGTTTAATATTTCTCATTTATTAATGAAACTAATTCCTTCCCCTAATATATAGAACCCATATGAAATCCATACTCTTGCTTGAGAATGAGAGAAATAAGCCTTGTTTCGGCCTTTAAAGCAACTCAAGTCCCCACTACTTGAAAAAGAAGAGTTGAGAAGGATTACATGCCAATACATAAAAAATTATACTTTTTTTCAAACTTTATCTTTCTTTAAATATGTAAATTTGACATGTGTTGGGGAAAAGAGGGGTCTTTTTGGCTTAAAAAGTATACTAAATGACCTTTTCAAGGTTTGAAACTTTAGGAAAAGCTAATTTTAATATTTTTGAACATATTCAAAATCCTTTTGAAATAATTAATGTTTTTTTATTCCATTTTTTACATTTTTAGACCAAAACTATCCTTTTAGGCTATAATTTATCGATTTGACCAGTTGTATAGGGCTATTGACTAGATTTTTGTAAAGTTTTGTATTATAAGGGAAATAATTTGGACTTGATAGGTCAAATTACTAACACTTAGATTTCCATCCACACCTCCTCCTTCTCCTCAAGTCTAGACTCATCCTATATCATTCACATTTAGTGGATGCCAATGATTAGGTATAGTTAACCAAATAGAGTAGAACTTTTCCCATGAGTCATTTAACCCAATCTTCCTCATTTCCCTAGTCATAGTATTGATCAAGATCTTCACCTTATTGTGATATGAGAGACTAAGTGATCTTGGAGATTTATTTCAACACAACTTGATGCTCTCAATGAGGATCAATATTCTACTAAGGCCTTTCGATTCCATCCTAAGAACCTATTTCCACCACCTATCTCAGATCCCATTCCACCTAAAAACCAACCAAATCCATAGCCCATTCATTTCATTGGATTCTTTAGCTAGACAACATGGATTCAAGTAAATAATTTAGCATGTGATATTCACATGCATAAAAATTGATGAACCTAACATGAATGAATTCATCCTTTATGTATCCCTTTTTTCCTCTTCTCCTTTCCTTTCTCCATCTTCCCTCCTCCTTCCATTTTTGAGGGTATTCATATACCCCTATAATATGTTTGTAAATGACATTGGTGGATATTTTAGCCTAAAGGGCTATAGGAGAAGTCAAATCATTTATAGTGATCCCTCATTGATGATTTGGAATAACCCAACCTTCTATACTAACATAGACTACTAATCCTATAATTAATCTCTTCCCAACACTTAGAAATGGAGCATAGTTTTCACTCAAGAGATATGAGACATATCTAAAACCATAAGTAACCACCTCAACTCCAATACCATGACCCTTACTAGGGGAAGAATGGTCACTCCTCATATGGCCATAAGGCCATCTATTAGCTTTCAAAGCCTAGATATATAAAGTATAGCCAAGTATGATCATTACCTAAGAAGGATCCGTTATTTAGAGGATGATGTCAAATGTATGCAAGCTACTACATATCCTCCTAGTAGGAGTCAAGATTCCTTTAATCCAATAGCATTAAACACAAGAACTACCCCTATGTATCCCACCTTGAACCAACCTCTTCATGCTACCCCATCTCACAAATATACCCATCTTTAATTAGATGCTCGTAGGCCCAATAATAACATAGCCCAAACCAACTCATCAACACCCTAGTAGGTTATATCAATGACTTAGAGAAAAATCAATAACTTCTAGGTCAAGGGATGGGCCCAAACCCTCTCACATGAGCTCATCCCTCTCCCTTTCCCATTAAAATGACAACTTACCAAACATCATAACAATAAACCTACATGATTCCACTATAATAGGAATATATACCACCATAAAACCATTTCTCTCACCAACACCTTAAGGATATACTCACTCATGGTTTTCCTAACCTTGACACCTATAAAATCTATTCATATTATCAAGTGCATATTTAAAATCTTATGTGGAATATGTAAACATACACTTGACCATTACAAAATAACTTGGTGGCAAATAATCTAATATTATTTACACCTCAAATCCATTCACCTCCCATGTACAATCCCCCTATGTATATAGGTTATTTCCCACCCTATGTAACATCAAATTACCCAAAAACTATACATACCCTACCATAACAAATCACCATGTCTCATGCATCTAACAAACTCCCTCCTTACTTTCACATGTATTCCAAATCCACTCATTTAGATAACTATTTTCTAGCTTACTTTACTTCATCTTATTAGGCTTCCTCTATTTATTCTAGTGGCGACCAATACAACCACTATGTGACTCCCCCCTTTTACCCTAGTACCAATACAACAATAATAGAATTTAACAACATGGGGACATATGTTGAATACCTCAAATAGCCTCTCAATACTAGTACATATGGGGTTCTTCTCCTCCACCTCCTCTACTAGACCTTACCAAGTTCAAAGGGGATGGGGATCCTAATGCACATGTAAAATCCTATTCTATATTCATTAGGGAACTCCTACCTTGGGATGGGGTTATTTCAAAGATATTTACCAAAACCCTAGAGGGAATAACACTCAATTAGTACTAATACCTCCTTGATGGGTCTATATATTATTTTCACCAACTTATGGATGAGTTTGCCAAATCCCTTGACATGAACAAACTCCTAAATACTAGAATACATGAATTATTGCACATCAATCAAGAATACAATGATTTAATCACCCATTTCATCATGAGATGGTCATACGTATTATATTATTCTATTAGTTCACCTAATATGGATTAATGGTAATTATGAGATATCTTTATCTATTCCCTTAGGAAGGATATGATGGAAGACATCTAGAAGTTCCCGTATCAGTCCTATGAAGAAGCCCTATAGAGTGTCCTACAAATTGATCAGGTAGCCATTGACGGTGGTCAAAAGATTTATGGGACCAATGGATGCATCACCACCCTAACCTAAAATAATTGGGGATCTCAAAATATAATCCAAATAAATAAAAATAATTAAGGCCCCAAAATACTAAATTGTAATAGGAACACCACCACTGATGGTTTCACTAACAAAAAAAGAATAAAAACCCCATAAAAAATAATTAATATCAACTTACAAATAACACCAACATTATTAACAAAACATGGTCCAAAATATAAAATACCCTCTTGTCACTCATGTGGTTTATTTGAATTTACCACATGGTAAATTTTAGTGGTGAATAGTCATTAATTCAAAAATATTCCAATTTTTGAATTTTGGTTTTTGGTAATTTTTTAGGGTTGGTAGATGGGTCCAGATCACCAAAAAATTAGGAATATAAATTATTTTTGGGTTTGGCTCACCAATAATTTATAATAATATCTTATATTACACTTCAATTCACCACATATATATAGTATAACCACCCTAAGCCCCAATATCAAACAAGGCAATAAGTAGAACCATAACCAATAAGGCCATGTAACCAGAGGATGACAACACCTAAACCAAGAAACTAGACAATGATAGAAAATAATAATAGTGTTTATTATAGGAACCAAATGACAGTGAATAATGACAATACCTCACGATAGTGTTGAATGGAAGTAATTAATGGTAATACCAAATTATAGTGCTGAATGGAAGAGTAAGAACATTCAAAGGAGTTAAGGGCATGTGTAGAAGAAAGGAAAACAAAAAAATCAAGGACTGAATTTACAAACCCTACCAAGGAGAAAAATAATAAGGAAACTAAGGTTAAAACCTTGAAAGATAAAAATCCATTAAATGTACCTCACATGTTAAAGGATACCTAAGTGACATTCAATGGTATTAGGGATAACAAATAAAACACTACATGTGAACCTTTACATTTTCCTAGCTATCCTATATAAATATGCTCAGATGTTAAAGGAGATATTTTTTATATTAATAAAAATCAAATTTAAAAGATTTATATAAGGGTAATTAATATTCCATGTGTGAAGAGTTAACAAAAATGATGGTTCTTCTTTTGCAAGTATTACCTTTATTTTAGACAAGATAATAAGAAAAAGACTAAATTAGGAAATAGTTAATCTGGTAACCATGTCATGGATCCATTAAATAACATCATATTTCATTTGAAATCATATTATGTATCTGAAAAAATGGTTTAAAATGTCTATTGTGAAGATGTGGGGTATGATTTAGATGATAAGGGTAATGAACAAAAAGAGATAGCAATTGAACATGCCAAAAGTCATCCACATTTGATAAAGGTACTTCATATTGATGAGTGTACTACAAGGATGTAATAATGATAATTCATAAAAAACATGAAACCTTTGATGACATATATATTGAACTATTGCATGAAATTTAGGAATATTGACCAACATATAGAGAGCCAAACCAAGATGATTAATTTAAGGATAAATCCCAATATGTGGCAATATTTAGTCATTGGATATTTAATTTGATGCATCAATCATCACAAATGATCTTTGGAGAGTATATCCTATAGGAAATCAATCTCATCCTCACACATTCAATACCAAATACACTAGTGTTATGGAAGCTTCAAGTCAACAAATCTAATGTAGACTATATCTACAATGTACAAATTACAACTAAAGGTTCAATATGTTACAAGTTTAGTGAATATATATTGAATTATCAATATCAAGGGTTTAAATTAAACAAACCCTAAACTTATAGCATAGGTTATCTTACATTCCCTAAGCTTGTAACATATTTAACCTTTAGTTGTAAACTACACACTACAAATATAGTTTGCACATTGTAGATATAATCTGTAATGGATTTATTGACTTAAAGCTTGCCATAATACTAGTGTATTTGGCATTAAATTTTTGAGGATGAGATTGATTTAATATAGGAAATTATCTCCAAAGATCATTTGTGATTTTTTATGCATCAATGCAGATATCCATTGACTAAATATTTCCATGTACTAGGAGTTCTCTCAAAATTTCTCATCTTGGTTTAGCTCTCTATATGACTATCATTAATCCTAAATTCCATGCAAAAATTTAATATTTCATAAAGGGTTTAATGTTTTTATTGACTGATATTTGGTCCATCCTTGTAGTATATTCATCAATATTAAAGACCATTAGTAAATGTGGATGACTTTTGACATGTTTAATTGCCATCTCTTATTGTTTGTTATCCCTATCATCTAAATCATAGCCCAAATCTTCATAATATATATTATCAATCATTTTCTTGGCTATCTCATATGATTATGGATGAGTTCTAGTGTTATCTAATGGATCCATGACATGGTTACCATAGGAAGATTGACCAATTCTTTATTGAATATTTTTCTTATCAGCTTGTCTAAAATAAAGGAAATACTTGCAAAATAAGCACCATGATATTTTATAACTCCTAGCATATGTAATAAAAATTCCATTTATAAACCCCTTTTAAATTTTATTTCCCTTCATATTTATAAATCTCTCCTTAAATAATGTGAACTTCTTATTTCTCTAGGATATAGCCAAGCAAATCTACTATAGGCCACCAAAGCTATATTTTGAAATCCAATCATTGTATGCATATAAATACTGTATAATATTCAAAATGTATGGTCATAAAAAGTTCTTTATAATGTATTTATTACCATGGTGATCTATTGTGGGTAGGGGAAAATGGGGATGAGAAATATATTCTACAAAATGTTTAAAATGAGGGTAAAGGGTGTATTTATAGGATTAGGGAGGTGACTGAGAAACTTAATAATAGACCAAATGCACTAGTCACCTAGTACCATGGTCTAACATATTTTTATAAGCCTACTACTCAACACAACTATCTAGCACTTTTCATTTGGTGTACACTATTTGGTGAAATTATTTAACACAGTCATCTAACACAATCATTCATCACAACGATTTGGTGGATCTATTTAGTGTGGTCATTTAATTCATCCATGTTAAATTTAGTCTTTTGATTGTTTAATTCACCATCTATCTTTTGGTATAGCTAAATGGTTTTACAAAAAAAAAAGGAAACTACTTGTTTTTGCTCCTTTAGAATCGTCATATATTTGCCATTACCCATAAAGGATTCACCATAACTATGATTCAAATTTTCCTAGATTCACCAAATATTTCCAATAGATTATCTAGTAGGACCTCTTAAAACTAACCCTAATCGACCACCACCTCACAACATGAAATATCAAAACCATAACCAAAATGAATATTGATCAGGTGAATAATACCCCCAGTTTTAAAACCAAAACTATTACCCATGAAATAATCAAGAAGTGTTTTTTAAATAAGGATAAAACAATATACCTAGGGAATATGATCCAAATTTTTATTATCTCTTCCATAGGGTCATGGGTTATGACACTAAAAAATATAGATAGTATAAAAAATCATACAAATAATCTTGAAGGACCAAAGTTAAACATTTTTCGACATGTTCCTAAAAACCCCCAATACAAACACCTAAACCTTTTCAAATATCCCTATCACCCTTAAAACCAAAATATACAAACCTAAAAAAACCCCTTACCCAATCGTAAAACACATTATACTCAAAATAAATATTAGGGTAACCCATAGGGCTATCCCATTTAACACAACCAACCTATGATGGTAGGTACTCATGATGCCAAATCTTCCACCTTTAGGACTATGAACACTGATGTAGCTCCTCAAATAGTAGTGAAAGGAAAAACTAGGATAATAGGAGTCATGTAATTAGAAGTAAAATAAGAAACAAAAAATATTAGTTTCACTAAAGAGTATCATCCTGTGGCTCTCCACCCCTCAAACATTCTTGAAATTAAATCCATTCCTAAACCCATGGGAAGCTATGATTTAATCTTTGATTTGACTAAAACATTCTCCAACATCTCATTCTTATAATTTCTTAAGAACTCTCTTACTCATCAATTGACCTTGCTTGATGCCCTAGGGTTGGGACATTTATCTAGTGTTACTCATCTTATGGAAGCTCATATTAACAACATTAATTTGGGAATGTTCCCACTTGGTTAAGAATCACAAGAGATGGGTTATTTCTTTAATTTTTGAAGCTCTCCACCCAATTCAAATATTTTTAGGAGGAGATATCTAACCTTATTTTTTAAAGTATGGATCTAAAATAATTATGTGAAGAGATTCATGGTTGATGATGGAGCAATTGCCAACATCATACCCTTTTCTTTCTTATAAAAAAATTGGTTATAGGGAGACTAATTATTTTATAATGCACAACACACTTAGAGGCTACAATAGTCTTAAATCAATTTCTATAGGGATCATTTTAATCTTAGTCACCTTGGGTCCCAATAAAAACTAATGGATTTCTACATCATATACAAAGACACCAATTATAATATGATCTTGAGAAGACCTTGGATACATCAAATAAAGGCCATTCCTTCCACCTTGTTCTAATAAATATGTTTCTTACACCTAGGAAAGGTTTTCATAGTCTAAATATATCCTAAACCCTTCAATATGTTACAATATGCCATTCACAAGCAACCTAGGTTATAAATTCATTACCACCTACCTACCAATGGGGTCACATAACCCCCATAATTAGTCGATATTATTGGATCCTCAAACCCCAAATTAGTCATCCTAAATAAGTGGAAAAAAATACCCCATGCCCTATTAAAGGATAAACCAAAATAATAATACATAGAGACAATGGAAAAGATCCCTAACTTAGAACTAGTCACAAGTGCAAAAATTTCTACAATGTCTATTACTGAAATCATCAATATCTTGAAAAAGGGACACCCACTAGTTTTCCCATTTGATGCATGAGAAGTGGGGACCTATGAATTCTTTGGGCCTAAATGATGATATCCCCAAGAGGGATTTTATATCCTACTAGATCTTTGCATGGTAGATGTGTCTAAGAATGAGGAAATTCCCCTTTATAAAAACTATCCCAATAGCTATCACCATGACCAACTAATGTTAAAAAATACAAAAACTAGTCGTGATTCATAATCCACCCTTGTCAACATCGATCTACTTCAAAGTATACTTGTAGATCATATTATGACAAAGCCATACTTATTCTCCAAAATCCATGATTCATCAGGTTTACTCCCTTTAGAAATGTTGGCCATTCTCCTTTGGCCTTCACCTGGGTTTTTTTGCATCAAACTCAAAGTCTAAAATATTAATCTAGCTCAATCCTCCTCCCCAAGCCAATCTAATGCTCAAGGATAAGGTTCACATGTTGACCATAGGTAGGATATAATTCAATATCAAAACTCATGATTACCTATAGATTCCTAAAGAGGGACATATTTTTCCTATCATAAAGGAAAAGGACCCCAAAATTTCACTCACCAAATTATTATAGGCCACATATAACAATAGTAAAAATAGTACTACCCATGTCCTACACATAATATATTGAGATACATAAATATATCCACACACCTCCTAAACTTAAGAAAGATCCTAATTACGTTGGCATACTACCTATGCTTAAAAAAAACCCTAACTATGCTGACATACTTCCCACCCTGAAGAAGGAGCCAAATATACAATCCTTTAAGTTTCTAAAGGTTATTACCTACCTTAACCCATAACATAAAAAGAGACATTTAAAATTCCTAGAATTTATTCCTTTCATTCGTCCACAACATGAGATTGGGTTGTCCATGCCTTTGCAAGCCCTTCCATTTCCCCACATAGTGGAAGTACTCATTTTTTTCCAAAATTCAAAACCATGGACCACCAAAGGGTTTACCTAACATCTTTAGTATCCATATTATTAAAATATCTGAATACAAAGAAAATTTACCTGATGAATACCCCATTTTACACATGTTTAGTGGATCCTTTACTATGATGGGGCCAAGTGCTATGTAGGTGTTGGGTTGGAGTCATTCTCATTTATCCATAGGGGAAAGTCATGAATTTTATATTCAAGTTATAATTTGATTGTACAAATAATGGGGTTAAGTATTAGGACTTATTAATTAGCATGCTGATTTCCAAATGCCTAGGCATTCAAAAATTAAGGATCTAGGGTGACTCACATCTAGTCATGAACCAAGTTTTTGAGGTCTATTAGACTAAGTCCAAACACCTTCAACTATACAAGGTCACTATGCATGAGATTATTAAAGAGTTTATACTCATATATATATAGAATCATTCCTTAGAGAAAACAACCAACTTACCGATCTCATGGCTACCTCATCCTTGTGATTTTATCCCTATCTAATAATACCAAAATTTGATTTCATAATATCAATTAGGATAGATCCTCTCATACCCAAGATATATAATGACCAAGAAATAGTTTATAAATGGGAAGTGATATTCCATTTGACCTTTATAACCTCCTATCTCCTATAATTATTTATATGAGATTAAAGTTAGAAGATGGTAGGGTTTCCATTAACTCATTCACCTATTACCATTATAATCATGAGACACTTTAGAACACAAAAATAGGGGGGTAGTCCAAGTTTCTCCCTCAATCATAGGAAACTTGCTTGAGACATTTGTCTTACCTTGGTCATACCCATGTTTTAGGATATATGTTATACCTTAATGATAGGCACCATCGAGATCAACATTTATCCCCATGATTACCCAAACATTCTCAAGTTAGGCACAATCCCCCTCCCACATAAGTAATTAGTTTGGGAACACATCTTAGTGGGACATCATAGGTATAATTTAGCATAACATTAGGAGATGAAAAATTATTCATGTCTTAACACTAGTTATTTAGGATATAACACTATCTTAAAATATTTATTACACCAAGAGGGATTCATGAAAAATGGGTGTTTGAGTTCTTGGAGGTTCTTGTCCACACATGGACAAATACCACAGTTAGGAAAATAGAGTTCATTATTCCCCTCCAATGATATTATGAGTTTCAAAATTATTTATTGCAAATTCCCAACCTATACAGGAGACCTTGTCCTTAGACTCGATAGTTAAATAAATAAGATGAAAGGATAAGGTCATAAGTTTAGACCTAATTGGCTATGCCCCTACCTAGTGATAAAATATTTCAACAATAGAGTACATAGATTATGCACTCTAGAGGGTTAATATTTTGGATATTTTATAAAATATTTGCACATAAAATGCTTCTATATTTAATTATTTCATATCACCCTATTTTTATTGCATTGTATTTTCATAGGTTACATGTCCACTTGCATATCATATGTGTTTTTTCATGATTGTTTATTTGGTCATTACATACAATATAGAAACTTTTGAAATGTGGCATATCATATCATCCCATTCTGACATTACTCATCACCCCATATAAGGCATTTAGAAAATAAACATGTCAGATTGGTTTTTTTTATTAATTATTATGATCAAAATACATCCATTTTATCGACATCTTATTGCACAACTTAGAAGGATAGTAACCTACAATGGAGTTTAGAGGATTGTCCATGATAGATTCCCCCTTTAATATTTGTTTATAAGATAAAACATTGGCCAAGATAAAACTTTAAGGTAGTTTAGTCACCTATTTTAGTTCTTGATGATGTTTCATTGAATCTCACTAGTTGTATGGGGCCAAGATTTGTGGGTAAAGGCCTTACAGATAGAAAGTTAAACGCTTCTATGAAAATCAAAATCTTATGAAAGTACACAAGTCAAAATTACACATCCCTTACCCTATGTTAATCTTAGGTATTGAGCCCTCACATTTTATTGGTTGCATGGGGTTAGAATTGGGGAGAGATGCCATTACTCACATAGATATCACCTTTGGTGATGAGCCCATGTGTCTTCCTGGTCACATGAGACTAGGTGCAGAGGGTAATGAAAAAAATTATAAATTAAATTTAAAAACAATAATCAAATCAGAAAAAAGTGTCTAAAGAGAGTTATTCATGAAGTTTTCCTACATATCTATGTTGAAAGAAGGTAACATTTTCCATAAAAAGGTTATTTCAGGGATAAGTATCTCTCTATGAAGACAATAAAGTTAGTGTTTTATAAGTTTATCAAGAAGTATAGTTTCCCCTATTGCTCATAAATAAAAGGTCATCTTCATTTTTCCTATGATGTTTTGTTTTATGGTTTTCACCCGTTTATCACCTCATGTTTATCCTATTTCTCCTTTCAATCTTTGATACAAATATAAATTCATATATTGTATGAATAAAGTAATTAAGTAATCACTTGCAAAACAAATGTTAGAAAAATTGTAGCCACATATATACATCTATTATATTACCTCATTAAGCATACATTCTATTTTCACATATACATAAGCATTTCCAAAATCAAAATAAAAAAAGAGATACATGTACATCTACACCATCACATGTCTATCCTCTAGAGTGTATAAAATGAAAAGCTAAAAATGGAAATTAAGAATCCAAAATGCACAATAACACATCACTAAGATGTATGTCAAAAACATATATATATATATATATATATATATATATATATATATATATATATATATATATATATATATATATGTATATATATATGTATATATATATATGTATATATGTATATATATGTATATATATATATATATATATATGTATATATATACATGAAAATTGTTGAGTTTATATAAAAAAAGTATATGATGCAACCACCTCCATAGAGGGATAATATACCTCAAGTCATATGGAAAGAATAAACATATACAAAAGTATAGAAAAGTATCTATGATAAGTATCAGGGGAGTCTCCTCCTCCTCTAAGAAGTCCTTAATGCAAAAGAGTGATTGGGGATTTGGCTTTGATGATGTCTCCTATTAGTACCTCCCTATAAATTTATCCCACTATCTATAGGTTGATATCTAGGATGTTGACTCCTCTTGATACTTCCTCTGATGTTTTTCTGCTTGTCTTGTGATTAGAGGCTCTACCACCTCTTCCACCCATAATGATATCTACTACGGCCTCTACTCTCCCCACTTTAGCCAAAAAAGTGTTGCTCCATCCTAAATGACATAATTAACACTCAAAAAGGGTACTCCATATCAAAGACATGTGTGTGATGATTAATCCTTATGAGGAGCCCAAGGTTAACCAAAAGATGGTCTCAAGTCTAAGCAGTGTTTACCTAAAAATGATTAATTAAGCTATCCCTAATCATCATCACCAACCACCTATAGTGTATATAATCACAAAGTACATAAGACAAAATCTAATCCAGTTGATGTAAAAATAAAATACATGTAAAATAGACTAAGTATAAGAAATAAAAATGTGATTTATAATCACCGATAAATAAAATTAATATTTTACATGGATCTCCCTCATGTCACTTAGGGTTAGATTAAATCATATGGGCCTCCTCATCTATATCCAAATCCTCATCTACTTTCAAGTACACTAGACCCTTGTCATATCCATCTCTTAGTTGATATGTATGGTCCTATAATAGTAGTGTTGGTAGTGTTGGTCCCATCTACTACTGACCAAATCTAGCCTATACTCTTCATCCTACAATTACCTATAGAACTTGTTAGGTGATAGGCACCCATTTCATAAGTGGATGTCATACTAATCACCCTAACCTCATGGATTCAACCTCTCAAATCCACTATACATGACTCTAGTGATAGGGAGGTTACCCATGTAGGACATACTAAACTACAATGACACCTAATCTAGGGGTGAACCTCAACCTATAATAGCCTATCCTAAACCTAAGTGGCCTCAATAGTTATGATAAGATATCCCCAATTATTTTCTCATTTCCAAATAATATCCTAGTAGGGTAGTGTAATAAAATGTTCTATTGTCAACTAACCCATAGCCCAAGTAAAGGCATGGAAAGGAACCACATGAATCCATCTAATGGCCTTGATATCTCCTAGTGCCCCAATCAACATTCCCCTATGATAAAGGATCATCCTCTCATATAACCAACCCATGATGATGGTTAGGTTACTGATAGAAATGTATCCTAAGTAAGCCACTTGATCAAAATATATATAATTTTAGGCTAAAAACTCTTATCCCTAATAGCATCATGAACCTCTCTCCTTGATACATCACATGATGAGTGACTAACAATACAAAATTATATTTTTACCCTTATCCCTTCATAAATTTTTGGATCACTAAATCCTCAACCTAGTAAAGTTCACCTTACACTTCACACCCACATTTGGTGCATCAATATTTCTAAAGTTATCTACCTAACTATGAGCATCATAACTACTACCAGTATCTTGAATGGATACCAATCGATCGGTCATAAGAATATCAATGACTTGATTTACATCCATAAAATTTATAACCCACTCTCCTAGGGGTTGGGAAAATGAAAGTGTTTTGGTCAAGATCTAATTAGGTCAAAAGGTAAAATAATATTTATCTAGAAGTGGGATGATCCCCACCTATGCCATATATAATGTCCTTGGTCCATTAATATTGGATAACTCATTAGTCATCAAACGTGCTCAAACTTAAGGGAGTCAATCCTACTCCTTATATCTACTCCATCATATGTAAGAATCATACAACTAATAATAAAATCCTAATTTAACCTAATAACCAAATATACTTTCTAGTCACGTCAAATTTTGCACACATTTCCAATGCACATAACTACCTTAATTTATAGGTAGTGGTTATGTAAACACCCTAAGATAATTATAAAACTACCCTTTGGTATTTATGTAATCAACCTAGGTAGCTATGTAAACATGTTACTATGGTGATGGTGTAACCACCAAAAGGCAGTTACAGCACTATCATAGTGGTTAAATAATTGCCACCCTATAGAGGGTGGTGATTCTATCACAATAATGATAGTTTTATCCATTAATGATGTGACTTTCTAGCCCCTCAAATACCCAAAAAAATTCACTCAAAATCACAAAACCCTCAAAATCCCTAACCTAACCCCTAAGAATCACTTCAAAGATATAATTTTCAAAATACACTAGATTTTAGCTAAGTTTTGATCAAACTTCCAAATTTGGGGGGAAAATGAAAAGAGTAACAAAACTAACATGATCATTCCTGATAACTCCTCCTTCTAGTACATTATCCATCCTCTCATCATACTCATACCATTGACTTCTTTCTTTCTTGAAGCAGTCAAATGAAATCTACATCACTAAAATACTTCAAAAAAAATGGCCTAAATGAATTGTTTTTGGTAAGTTTTTAAATATATTAGGCCCTAAACTAACTATTCTATTTCAAAAAAATTATAATTTTGGCATATTATTTTATATAATTCTTATTCTCATGTTTATAAGTCCTTTTTATCCTATATTTAATGCCTAAAATTTCAAAACTAACATCTTAACATCATCTCTATTCTTTGTCTCAAGTTTTATAGTTTATAGGAACATGATAACTTCCCCCTGTATGAAAGGTGGTTTCATTAAAATTCAAATGTATACTAATATTAGCTCTCATACCTCTAGTATTGATGTATTTTATAATTTTAGTGTCATGTTTCTTAATCTTATCACCTTGTGTTCAGCTCTAATTAGGCCCACCTCACTCCTATTTTTGATCCTCTCTAGTTCCTCTCAAGTTCATATCCCCATTGGAATTATTTGAACTCCCCCATGCATGATCCAAACTTTTTATTCAAGAAGGATATTTTTGGCTTGATATGAGATCAAAAAAATGAAATTAATAGTTTTTATTATGAATCTTTTATAGACACAGTCTTTCTATAATTACCTGAAGATCTAGCCTCTGTTATTTTTGAGTTGATTACATTTTTACAAGTGAATAAATGTTGTCGGTGCAACAAATTAATGAGCCAACCTCAATTTAGCTACTCTCAATTTGTGGTTGTGTCTCTTCTTTTCCCATATTATTCTATATCTTGTGCATCCTCTATCTATATATTTTACATAATTCATATAATGCTATAAGGGACTCCCGTACTGAGTATTATTTTATCAATACACTACATGCACTTTAGTTGATTTATGCCTTGGTCAAGATGGAGTTCTATTTAATTTATAGATTTTGTTTCTTTATTATACTATATTATTATAGTTATTGTTGTGATATATTAGTTTGAATATCCATAAGAAGAGTAAATTTTATAGGGCAAGGGATCTATTTATTTTAATTGTCATTGCTACAAAAAAAGATAGTTGGATTTGATTGTGTTTGCATTCCAATAGATTGGATTTATTTCAATTAGCAACCTATTCCACCATTAATTTTAGGAAGATCTTAGAAAATTATCAAGCTATTTCCAACCAATATAACATACTCTTTCCAATATATAATCAAGTTTCTTGCATTTTAAATAATCACCTAAGAAATCATAAGTATTTAGACAATCATAGGTGCATAAACAAGGCTAGTATATTTATGATTTTATTTGTTTTATTGAGTTAAAATTAGTGTCATTATCATATTTAAAACATAAAATTAGAACTTGTATTTTTTTTTTCTATCTTAGCAATTCATTCGAAAGGCTTGTTTATAGAAAATCAGATAAGTGGAAAAGCTAATCTAGTTTGTTTGTGAACAAATAAAATCAAAATAAAGTGTTGTGTTATTTATATTTTAGATAAGATTTATTATTGAATTTCTTACACATATAGACTCAATTTTCATACTTAGTTCATCCTATTAAAAACAAACAAAAACATTATCATCTAGTTTGCATACAAACAAAGCTAAGAAAAATTATCATCTTACACAATAGTATAGTTTTATTCATCTCTTCTTGCTTGCATTATAATCCTTGGAAAAATATTGAAAAAACAAAACTTTCATCTGCTTTCAAATTTGTAATTTCTTTACTTTTAGTATTTCATTTTCAACAAACAAACATTTATTCCCATAAAACCAAGAAAATCTAAAAATAATATAAACATAACAAAAATAGTGTCAAAAAAAATTGCTAACACATGAAAGTCCCATATTTTACCAAAAGCCTTGCCAATATGTGAGATAAATAATATTCCATCTAATCCTTTCCCATCCATGCAAGCATCCTATATAAAGCCTTGCTTCAATAGTATAGAAAGCATGCATAAAAAGTTATTGCCTAAATAAGCTTATAAACATTTTCATTGCCTTATACCTAACATCCTTTGGATGACCCTTCTCGAGACAACAAATATTATCCATCATAGTTTATTACCTAGTTTTAGAGCACCTGTTCCCACAATAATTATAGAGTATAACATAAAAACTAGGCTAAGACATGAGGTATTTCACTCCATTCTAATCCCTCATCTCATAATAGACTTGTTAACCATATTAGATGAATAAGATTAAATTACCAATCCACCCATCATTATCCTTCCCCAAAATACAAGACATCAATAAAATGTCATCAAGTCCTAGCTTCCCATCCACACCTCCTCCTCCTCAAATCTACCCTCATCATATATCATTCACATTTAGTGGATGACATTGATAGGGTAGAGTCAAACCAATAGACTATACCTTTTCCCATGAGTCATTCAACCCAACCTCCCTCATTTTCATAGTCCTAGTATTGATTAGGAGATTAATATTCTCATGATATCAAAGACTTAAGGACCTTAGAGCTAGTACTTCAGCACCACTTGAAACTCTCTTTGAGCATTGATACACTATTGAGGTGTTTTGGTTCCATGATGATAACCCATTACCACCACCTATCCCAAATCCAATTCCACCTCATAACCAAACAAACCCATATCCCATCCATTGCATCAAATACCTTATCTAGACCTCATGGAGTTGAGTGCATAGTTTATCATGTGTTATTCACATGCATACAGTTCCTTCCACCCTTTCATTTATAGTTTCAACATATCAAGTCATTCAACATTTCAAGTCACAAATCCTAAATTTAAGTATACTATAGATATACTAATACAACATAGAATTACTAATCATCTAAGTCCCAATATTGGTCTACAACCTCTTGCATAAGTCCATACAAAATAAACTACTAAGAATTAAAATATATCAAGATGCATAAAAACTACTATGTGTACTTGTGAAGATAATTAAATGGACCCTCAATCAAATTTTAATTATATAATTCATTGGGATGATTATTTAGGCTACTACACTATTGGAGACCATTTTTATAATACTTCCAATGACACATCTAACTCCTCATGTGCATGGTACCCTAATTTTTACAAGAGATATGAGATTATCATTTACAAATTCTATAATATCCCTCATTTTTTATTGATACATCTCCATAGTTTATTATTTTACATATCATGCATATTATATACATTATTTCTTTCATGTTCCTTCCTCCCTTGAGTTTTTTCCATGCATCATTATTCTTCTACATTTGACATCTTAGCACTTTCCATCTTTTTCATTGACATTATTATAGACCATTGGTTTATGTTGTTATAATACATTGACCCTTTCCCTTTGGATGTATAACCCATTAGAAATGATTGCATATAATTCATAATGATGAAAATACACATATTTATACCTTCCATCTCAACATGTATTTATTTTTTATGAAAGTTAGATTATTTGGAATCATCCTCTTCTTTCTTATAACATTTTCATTCCTTGGCATACCTGATTACTTTCCTTGGTTCTTCCAACTATTCTCCATGCATTATTTTATTTATATATTGATTTATCATTTATTTTTATTTCATGTGAATGATGACTTCCTATTCATGTGTTTAATTTCATTTATAAAATTGTAAAATTGTAAAAAATTCAAAAATATAAAAAAATAATTTTATTTTCCTTAATATTTGTCAATTATTACATATCATACTTATATACTTATGTTATACATATACATGTTACACATGTTTATCATGGTAATATTTGACTGGATGAGATTTAGGACATACAGGCTACTTACATATGTTACATGGATACATTTTTGTCCACATCTTAAGGGCATTGCCACATCAGTGGCATGTATTACACTAAGATCATATGTATATATAACTTCTCAACTGATACTCTTCCTACCTTTTATTTATTATATAGATTTACTTATATAGATATACATGTATTACCATTTCATACATATTAAGTATTACATAGATATATACATTTCACGGTTATATATGTTTTTTAGATGGATTCATTATAGATTCTCTTGAGTGCATACAATTTATTGATGACATTTAGTAGAATTATTGTGATTATGTATTATTTTTTGTTTTATTTTTCAATGTCTTTTATAGTATTATCCATAGAGGATCATCTAATCATCATGTCATGTTGTGTTATTTTTTTGTGGGCTATACATCCTTGAATGATTTTATATATGTCGATATATTTATATGTTTGGTTACATGATTTTATGTAATTTATGGCCTATAATATGTGATATATTTATGTTAGATTTCATGATCCTTATCATGCATGCTACTACTTTAGATTATTATGCCCATTGCCTACATTTCCATGATATTCACCATGCATCTAGGGGAATGATACTATTTCATATGTGTGCTTCATTATTATATTTAACCATATTAATAGAATTTTTTTATATGGGAAATATCACTTCTCCCTATGTGGCTTTGCCATTAGGGGCATCATACCCTTGGGGCATCATACCCTTGAGTATGTACTTAAGATTGTTATTATTTATATCTTATGCATACAAAAGTTAAATTGTGACTATATATACCTAAATTTTGTATGAGCCTTATTTTATAATGATTTACATGTGAATTTACATATATGAACTCAAACTTATGAAAGGGGCAATTATTGGAACTTTTGTCTTTGTGTTATCCTATCTCATCTACTTTGTATAATTTCACGTATTATGTCTAAGTTTTATCTATATTTTTTATGTATATCATAAGGATCCTTGGTTCAATTTATTTCATATATGTTATTTATATGTGTTCAAGATAATACTAGTAAACCTAGACTATGATGATTACCAGAAGGGTTTGATGTTGTCGGAAGTATCTTAGTGTAAATTGTGGATATATTTTGAGTATAGATCCTTTTATGTCAATTTATTTTGGAATTTTAGGTTTTGGTAATAGTTCCATAATTAAATTATGATATATATATATATATATATATATGTATGTATGTATATATATATGTATATATATACATAAATATATATATTTATGTATATATATTTATATATATATATATGTATATATATGTATATATATGTATATATATATATATATATATATATATTTACATATATATATATATACATACATATATATGTATACATATATATATGTATATATATATATATATATGTATATACACATATATATACATAAATATATATGTATGTATATGTATGTGTGTGTATATATATATATATATATATATATGCTGATTACTAGAAGATTTTGATGATACATTTTGAGTATGGATCCTTTTATGTTAGTTTATTTTAGCATTTTAGGTTTTGGTAATAGTTACATAATTAAATTATGAGAGAACTATATATATATATATATATATATATATATATATATATATATATATATATCTTATAAGAGCATTCAAAGGGAAAATTATTAATTAAAAGAGAAAGATATACACAAAATAAATAGACATCTAGCTATCTAAAATTTTTATTTAGCATAGATCTAAATGTTTTAAAAGGAATAAATATAATTAAACACATATTTAATGCTTGAAACAAATGAGAACCTAGATGAAATTACATTTATACTTTCATTCACATGATTTTACACACACACAACTATTCAATGGGTATGTATTTTGGGCCCTCTTGGGAGCATTAAAATGTAGAAAACACTCAACTATTCAATGGGTAGTATTTAAGGCTAGTGTAATCCAAATTTAAAAGTGAAATTACAATTTTTAAGTACATAAAAGGAAAAAAATATTAATGCATAAGAATGAAGGTGAATGCACACATAATATATATCTATAGATAGACACAAAAATCTAAACTAACACAAAATGGCATATAAAACTTGGATAATACTAGTAGACTTTGGATAGTATCGATTATCGTATGGGTTTGAGCATCATTGATAGTGTCTATGTAAGTTTAGAGTTCATATTTCTAGATTTAAGTAGTCCTAGAGATAATACAAAACATTTTTAGAGACTGTGATGAATGTAATGAGTGACAAATAAAAAATTGGATAAGTGCATCTAGTCTCTTTTGTCTTGTTAATTTTAAATATAATAAGTGCAACCTCAATATAATAAGTGCATCTATATGTGTGTATATATATGTGTGTATATGTGTGTGTGTGTGTGTGTGTGTGTGTGTGTGTGTGTGTGTGTGTGTGTGTGTGTGTGTGTGTGTGTGTGTGTGTGTGTGTGTGTGTGTGTGTGTGTGTGTGTGTGTGTGTGTGTGTGTGTGTGTGTGTGTGTGTGTGTGTGTGTATGTGTGTGTGTGTGTGTGTGTGTGTGTGTGTGTGTGTGTGTGTGTGTGTGTGTGTGTGTGTGTGTGTGTGTGTGTGTGTGTGTGTATTTGTGTTTGTCTATAGGTATATATTATGTGTGCATTCACCTTCATTCTTATGCATTAATATTTTTTTTCCTTTTATGTACTTAAAAACATATATATACATGTATATGTATATATATATATATATATATATACATGTATATGTATATATACATGTATATGTTATATATATACATGTATACATTTATAATATATATATTATGGATATACACTAGCCTATATATATATATACCCATATGATATAGTATATAAAAGAGTGTTTTCTACATTTTAATGCTCCCAAGAGGGCCCAAAATGCATGCCCATTGAATAGTTGTGTGTGTGTAAAATCATGTGAATGAAATTATAAATGTAATTTCATGTAGGTTCTCATTTGTTTCAAGCATTAAATATGTGTTTAATTATATTTATTCCTTTAAAAACATTTAAATCTATGCTAAATAAAAAATTTAGATAGTTAGATGTCTATTTATTTTGTGTATATCTTTCTCTTTTAATTAATAATTTTCCCTTTGAATGCTCTTATAAGATATATATATATATATATGTATGTATGTATGTATGTATGTATGTATGTATGTATAAGTGCATCTAGTCTCTTTTGTCTTGTTAATTTTAAATATAATAAGTGCAACCTCAATATGTTATTTATCATTCATATTTATATGGTTAATGCATTATTTAAAATAATTTTAATTTTAATAGATTTGTCTTATTTAGATTTCAATGATCATAAAAGAAATAAAATATTTTGGGGAACCCAATTACTGGCCTAATCAAGATAATCCATAGATATTTACCATAAAGATTCCCATTCTTAGAATATTTAAAATTTATTATAAAGTAGGTTTTATTTTTTATATTTCTATGTTTTCAATGTTACTAGGAGTAGGGATTGTGATTGTGCTCCTTGTCATCTTAGGGTTTGGAAAAGTTTCCATATCTATAGATCCTTCCAACCCTACTATGACTCATTCTATAGATTCACATTTTATAGCCATGTTGTGAAATAATGAATATAATAATTAGTGGAAAAATGTGGATGTATATGATCATGTTTATGTGAATGAAGGAAATAATTATGTTGATTACAATTATATGCATGATAATGTAGATGATTGTAATGTTAGTTATTGGCCAAAATTTGGCTACCATGAATGAGTATCATAAAAAAAAATTATTTACTTGATCTTAACTTTGTTGATAGTGATTATGAAGGTCTTGTACTAGTCATTAATGATATAGGATGATAGGTATTATGTCTTTCCTAGTAGCTTGTAATGAAATTTAGGATGGTCTAGTTGGTAGTTAACTCAAGTCACTTTGTCTTGTCATTAAATGGTCATTATTTATGGTCTTCATTATGTGTTTAACATTGTTTAAGGTAAGTTTTAAAAATATAAGGTTAAGTATGAAATCAAGTCAATGAAGAAATATGCTCAAAGAGAAAATTTGATGACCCTTATAAGAGCAACCATGACCTAAAGCTGACCAAATTGATGAAACAACAAAGATAATATTGATCATATTACATTTCAATCAATTTGGAGAGATTAAGTAAGTTTTGATAAGTTTAAGGTATTTCATCTACATTAGTATTGTTGTGAATTTAAATTTTTAGATTATACTTAATATTAAAAAGTAAATATGAAGGTTATATCATGTAGTAGGGGCATTTTAAAGTTATCTAATACCTATGTTGTGGCATCATATTTTTACTTGTCTGTTCACACCTCTAAATGTCTTATATAACTAATTTCCAATGTTGGAGTATCTTTGTAACTACCATTCATCATTTTTTGACATACAAATTAGGAGATATTGAAAGAGATGAAGGAAAATAAATTTGTGAAATGTTTTTACACTCTCTAATACCTCTGTGCAAGCTATGGAAAGATGAAGAGTCACCTAGTTCAGTATCTCTAGTAGTTCCAAAGGGAAGAATAGGCACATTCTTGAAGAAATCAAGATTTTATAGATATTTTGTAGAGGGTTTATATTTATGGATAATTTAAAAATTCTTACATAGTCCCCATGGTTATTTTGGATCCAAAACCCTGAAAAGAGTAGAGTTATAGAGTTAAATAATGTAAAACCCCACTTGATTTCTCCATTAGGTTTCTTGGTAGCTCAAAATAGTTAACCAATTTTCACATAATAATCTAAGGAGAGAGAAATTTTGAGAGAAATATATTTAAAATATTATGGTACCATAATTTACTTACATTTTTTGGGATTTTTTCTCTATTTAGGATTCTTATCTTTATTAATAATCATTAAGAATTTAAGGTGTAAAAAAGGGACTTAAAACCCCACCAAGGTCAGTTTTCTCTAAATGTAGGGTTATAAATTTTAATGAAAGCATGAGAATTATTTTATAAGGTATATTTATTACTCATAAACCTCATTAAAATCATTTTATTATATGTGTTCTCATTTTCATGTTTGGTGAAATGCCAAATAGTCTTTTTTTATTAGTTTTAACAAGACAATCAGGTTACAAGAACTATGTAGTGTTTTGGGTGCATATAATGAATGAATGAGGTGGTTTTAATTTGTTTAAAAATTATAAATAATAATAATAAATTTGTATTCATAATTTTATTCATTAAATTCAATAAAGGTATATAATTATGCATGTGGAATTATTTTGTTTGAACTATCTGCCATGGTGGAGTAACCATGGTCAGATGAGGATATGGTTTCATTATTTATGATCCTTAAATGGAAGTGAGATATTTAGAGATTAAAAATGAATATATTTATCAATAATATTCCAAGTGGAAATATTATATGTCAATATCCAATGGTTTCTCTTTAATCCATGTCTAAATGAAGATTGTGAATCTACAGGTTTATAGACTTGTAGGTCACTATTGCCATTAAATGGATAAAATATAATGTGTACATGGATTATTAAATTCATATAAAATTTACTATTTAATTATTCAAATAAAAAATTAAACCATATTTTTTATACCATTATCCCACTTTGAAAATCAAGTGGATTGTGAGGCTAAGTAGGGCTATGTGAGTCCAAAAAAAGGACTTTGAAGGTCTTAAGGGAATGCTCCAGGTGATTTGATTTTATTAAATTAAGATAATATTATATTAAAAATTATTATATATCTATATAATATTTATTCATTATTCATCTGGGCTCAAAAGGACCAAACAAGGAGAAATGAAGGTTTTGGCCTAAAGGATTGCCTGCATGCCTGTAATGAGCATCAAGAGTAAAAAGGTATGTTGATAATGGTTTTGAAGAAAAAATAGGATTTAATATTTAAATATAAATTTTTTTGAAATTTTTAATTCATAAAAGGAATATAAATAAGGCTAAACCAACTCAAGGAACCTAACTTGATGACATACAACCAAAAGGTCAAAACAACCACCTACATGTTGGTTATAGGAAGAAAGAGAAAAGACATAAATTTATAGTATCTAAGGGAGGGTTAATAATTATTTATAGAGATAAATATGATAATTATAAACATTAAAATACTTTTAAATTTATAACAGTATAATTTGATAAGATAAACTCATAATTATAGTCATGGAGATTAAAATGATCACACACATGTCTGTCATAGGCCTAAATGGGAGAGCATATTTTTTATTATTATATAAGATGTTGGAGAATTTTTAGAGGTAATTTTAAGAGTAATTTAATGTATCTAAACTTTATAGGATCATCATAATGGTAAAAAAATTGAATTAATGTAGTCTCAGGGTTTAATACTCAACAAATCTAAACATAGACCTATAGGCCTAATGGAGAATTTTAAGTATGTCTCCAAAAGTTTGAATAAAGAATATATTAATTGTATTTATATTGGGTTTATATGGTTAGGATAGGTGTTTTGGGTATTTTTATAATCATTAATATAGTATGGAACCCATTTTAAGATGGAGATAAACTTAGAAAAGGATCACTAAGGCTAGAATGCTAAATTTGCTCTCAAACCCTCATCAATGGCCAGATCAGGTTTTAAGAACTTTGAGAGATAAAATGACTTGAAAAAGTGTTTTAAAGCTTCATAATATTTTTATAACACATATTAAAACCTTTTAAAACTATATGATTAACATTTGAGTGACTTTTTAGACCAAAACACTCACTCGACGTATTGGAATAGGCATAAATAGTCAGAAATGGTCATTTTCTTCATGTGAGAAGTATAATGAGAAGGTGAATTGGAAACAATGGTATTATTAGGTTTTTATGGAAAATATTAAATATAAATTTGTTTAATTATTCAATATTTTAAGGTTCATACCTTTATTAACTCTCCTTAAGAATCTAAACACCCCTAAACTATGTTAAAACCACCTACAAAGATCTGATGGAGAAGGCTAGTATTGTGAATGCTTATAATGGATAGGTAAAAAATAAAAAATAATTGAATCGTATATAAACACCATATATAAATTTATTAACTCAATATTTTGACATGTGTGAGAGGTTATTGTATAGAAATAGGCCTATAAATAACTGTTACAAGCCTAAAAAGGCATGTTTTGACGACTTCTCATGAAATTTGATTGAGACCTAGTAGAATATATTATAACCATATATTATATGTAAAATAAAATTGTATATGCTTATAAGGATTCATAAGAGGTTATACAATAAATTGAACATTATTTAGAGGTTTTAAGATAACTAGTGTTGAGTAAGAATGCCATCAAGAGTTCTTAACAAACCTAATGCACCTATATATTAGTCTTAGAGAGGGGTTTGAAATTTAATAAGGGTTTAATTACCCACTATATGGTTTTTAATAGGTGTTAAATTTGTGATAATAGTCCTCAAGAAAAGTACTAAGCCTAGGATTATAAGATATACTCACCATTGTGGTTTCCATTTGAATCAAATAAGATTTTCAATCCAATACAAGTTCTTATCAATTTTAAGACACTTGAGTCATGATCCTCATCCTCACCTATTGATAAATAAATTGAAGTGGCATAGGATTGAATTGGAAACTCCAAGAAGTAATATCAATAATGCCACATGTCAAGACATATGTTTGTAACTCTTTATAAACTAGAATGGATAATTTCAAATGAGGTTGATGAGTCATCATGAAGTTTAAGGTTCACTATAAACCACCCTTGATGAGGCATAAGATTATATAAAGTGAACACATGTTGATATAAAAATTAATAACTTCTTACTTTCATATTTTATTACTTGTAACTTTTTCATCTTGATATGACATTTGTCATATGTAACTCCTACACCTATCTTATCTTTCTTTATCACATTATTATATATATTATTTATTTTTAAAATGTAATAGATACTCAACTTGAGTATGGTGAATCCTTTCTCCTTTTTTAAGCCTTTGAATAAATATAAAATATAGTCTTACCTTATCTTATGATTGTATTTTAGTGTTTATGCATGGATGATTTGATCTTGTCTAGTGTTGATTTATTTTTCCTTTGAATATCTCATTCTCTTACCTATATGAAATTTGAAATCACTCTTGTAGGGAATATGATGTTTTTAAGTAGTCTTGTGAAGGTTAAGTGAGGTAAAATTTAATTATTTTCATGTATACCTATTGAAAACTATCCCTCCTTGCCTAATCATCATCTACCACCTTTATATTGAAATATTGATTAAGAGGAGAAGATTAGGAGTAGTGTACGAGTGGATCAATCCTATGTTCATTGTGAATTTTTAGATGTGTGGTATTGGTTAATAGGTTTTTTGCATCAATTAATTAGTTTTATTTCATTTCTCTCCTCCTTTTCCCTTGTAAGTTAGTAGGCTTAGTTTTTAGTTCTTAAGTGATGAATCAAGGGATATAGAACTAATCTAAAGGTTAATCCAATTGAGACAATTGATTATCATAGTTTTTTCATGTCTGATGGGACATGAGGATTCATCCATTGAAGATTTATTAGTGTTTATCTTCAATTTACCATCCTTTGGAGACATAAAAACAAGCACCGATTATGACTCTGAGTTCATTTAGCTAGTTTTAACAACACGTGTATTCTTTTAAATAAGTGATATTTCAAGTTTTCCTTTATCATGAGGTTTCATGGATGTGTTTGGAGTGGATTTATATTTTAATAAATTTGGTGAGCCATATCAAGCCTATGTTGATCCTTACTAGATATGTTTTGATCCTTACCAGTAACGTGTTGATCCTTATCAATAGTGTAATGATTTATATCATCCCCATGTTGAACCATACAAACATTGCTATCAAGAATATCATTCTTATTATTTTCATAAACATCCCTAATAATATTTATAATAATCATATATGTCATCTCCCACCCTAATTAAAACTCCTTGGCATTATATTCATTCATATAATGAGCCTTGTCAAAACCATTCTAATCCTAGTCAGTGTAGTTACATTTCCAATTAGTTTATCTCAAGGTTCAATTAAACTCTTATGGGATATGAGAGGAATATTATAGAGCTTGAGAGATAAATAGAGTATGGTCTAAGTGTCCTTATTCATCTCATTCATAATATGAGAGACTAATTACAACTAGCTAAGAGTAAGTGGGCACCTATTTAGAGAGAGAACCAACAAAGACTTACTAGTAACATGCTAGACATAGGTGGCCTAATTCAATGCATTAATTAAAAGTTAGTGGTTCATGAGGGGTAACAAGTTAAATATTATTAGTCTCATGTGCATTCTCCTACTCCACATTATCCCTCTTTTTCTCAGCCCATTCTCCCTCAAAATACTAAATCAAATGAGTTTCAAAACCTCTAAAGTCTTCCACACATTCCTAAAGCCTTCCCATCATGGAGGTAAATCCAATAAATCACCCAAAAAGGGAAATAATTTCTTGTTGAAAAGGTTGAAGATAAATATAATTCAAAATTTGGAGTGTTTTAATGCCACTTGGGAGAAAATAATGAGGCTATTTTGGCATGGGATAAAAAAATAAAAAAAATTAGATTGGGGAATTAAGGCTAAATATAAATGTGATCCTATTCAATCCATTTCCATCCCTCCTCAAGAACCTAAAACCTTCCCATCATGGAAGTCAATCCAAGAAGGAATACAAAGAAATAAATAAATCCTTATTGAGAAGGTTAAAGAATCTAAAAATATCCCATCATGGAAGTCAATCCAAGAGAGCATTCAAATGAATAAGGAAGTACTTTTTGAGAATGTTGAAGAACAAAGCATATCAAGGTTGAGGGATTTATTGGTGAATAGAAGGAGAAGAATGATAAGCTCATGGATCTCAAAAGTTTAAATCTTGTTTGTGATTTTGATCATCCCATCCTTGAAGAAGATCAAATTGCAGATGTAATTGAGCATAAAGAAGGCTATGAGGAGGATAATTCAAGTGTATATGATGTAGATGACATCATTGGAACAATTATTGGTGAAGAGAGAACCATATAATTATTTTTAGACCTTGAGATAGATAATTTTATTCAATGTGAACAAGGTGGTGATCATGTTTTTTAGAAAAAGAAGAGCCTCCTAAAGATTCAATGGAAGTAGACAAAGACTATTTTGATCCTAAATAACATGATAAACTACTTATAGACTTTAAATCCACAAATTGTATTATGACTACCACTATATCAGCTCCTATCAAGATAGAAGGTCTAAATGAGATAGTACAAGGTGAAGTTTATTTTGAGGACTTGTTTTAATTACTAGGATTAGGTTACACTATTATAAATGAAGGTTATGGTCTGATCTATATTTAAGAAATAAAATTTGTCAAGCAAACCAACACATAAGAAGATGGTAGCTCTCTAAGCTTGTCTCTCTAAGAGACTACTTCATTTGAATTTGATTTGTTTGATGTTCTTAAGGAAGAATATCAACTGCTCAATTATTTTTCATAATGTTTTTCACTATTAAAATATAAGACAAACCTACATTGTCATCAACCTCTCAATATCAAGGAACTTCACCTCTTGAAGCCAATTCTACAAGCATGATATAAGGAACATGTCAATCTATTCAGTTTGATCCACCAACTCTTGAGGAGGTAAAATTTTTTCATGATGTGAAGAATGATAAGGTATACATAACTATAATAACATGTCCTATCAACTAATTAGCTCAATTAAAATCCAAAAAAGAAGAGCCATTGTATATCATGTTTATTTCAGAACATGAAGATGAGACTGAACATGTTAAAGATTAGTCCAAGTATATACCCTTTATAAACCATGCTTTAATAAAGGCGGAGGATGTGTATAATGTTAATTTTAAAGAAATAAAGGATGTAAAGATCAACATTTAGTTGCTTCTTTTACATTCTCTCATGGTTTCCATCAAGTTTGTTAGTCACATTAGTTTGGTGAAGAGAGGTAACTAATTTATTCTACCAGTTAATGGTTTTGTTTAAGACTATCTCAATTTATTAGAGTAGGTTAGTATAGGGTATATTAGTTGATTTTTGTCTTGTATTCCCTCTAAGTGCTTTATAACATAGTTTTTATGTCTTGCTTGTGTGTGTTATTCTTGTTTTGTTATGTGTTTTAGAGGTATGTTAGTTATCTTAGTTCTTTCAAGGAATTTTCAATTAGGTCCAAGGTCTAATTAGGTCTAAGTATAAGATAAAGAGGTGAATCCATATCATAATGGATGGAATAGGAAAATCATCTAAGGTGCATAGTAGGCATGCAATCTTAGGAGGTCACCAAATATGTTAGCCAAAATTTGGCCACCATGAGTATCATTTGAAACCTTGATTTACTTGATCTTAACTTTATTGATAGCTATTATGAAGGTCTTGTATTAGTCATTAATGATCTAGGATGATAGGTTGTGTGTTTTACTTGGTATTTTACAATCTCATTTAGGATGGATGAGCAGGTAGCTAAGTCAAGTCACTTTATCTTGTCATTATTTATTGTATTAATTATGTTTAGCATTGTTTAAGGTAATCTGAAAAAAGTTAAGGTTAAGTGTGAAATAAAGTCAACCAAGAACTATGTTCAAAGATAAAATATGGTAACCCTTAAAATAGAAACCATACCTAAATCTAACCAAATTGACCAAGGAATAAAGATAGTAAGTTGATCATATTGTATTTCAATCAATTTGGAGATATTAAGGTAGATTTGGTAAGTTTAAAGTATTTCATCTACTTTAGTCTTATTGTGAATTTAAATGTTGAGAGTATACTTGATATTAAAAATAAAATATTAAGGTTATATCATGTATTAGGGGTATTTTAAAGTCAGCTAGTACCTATGTTGTGAGATAATACTTGTACTTGTCCATACACACCCTCTGAATGTCTTATATAATTGATTTCCAACATTGGAGTCTCTTTATAACTAAAATTCATCATTATATAATGTATAAATGAGGAGATATTAAGATATTTTTTGGAAAATAAATTTGTTAAATGTATTTTCATTCTCTTCTACCTCTATAAAAGTCAAGAGAATTTGAAGAGTCACCTAGTTTACCATCTCTAATAGTTCCAAAGGGAAGAACAGGTAGATTCTTAAATAAATCAAGATATTAGAGATATTTTTTAGAGGGTTTATATTTATGGATAGAATAAAATATATTATATTGGTCCTTATGGTCTTATTATATCCAAATACATGAAAAAAAATGGTCTATAGAGTCAAACAATGTAAAAACCCACTTCATTTCTCCATCAAGCTTCTTGGCAGCTAAAGACAGTCAGTTAATTTTCACTTAGTACTCTAATGAGAGAGAAATTTGGATCCAAATAAATTTTAAATATTAGGCTAACATAATTACCTTCCATTTTGTGGCATTTTTCTTTGGTTAGGTTTATTAAATTTATGAACAATTATTAAGAAGTTAATGTGAAGAAAAGGGACTTAAAAACCCACAAAGGTCAATTTTATCCAAATGCAAGGTTATGAAGTGAAATAAATTAATGAGTTTGATTTAAGAAGGTATATTTAACACTAATTTACCCATATAACATCATGTTATTTTAGGTTTTCTAATGTTCATGTTGGCTGTAATGCCAAATAGTCTTGTTTTTGCTAGTTTGATTAAGATAGTCAAGTTGCAAGAACTATGAAGTGTATTGGGTACATATAATAAATTAATGATGTGGTTTTAAGTTTTTTAAATATAATAAATACTCATAATATCTCTGTAATAATAATTGGATGCATTAACTTCAATAAATGTAGAGAACTATGCATGTGTAACTACGTTGTTTGAAATAGTTACCATGGTAGAGTAATCTTGGTTAGACAAGGATATGTTTTTCATAATGTATGATATTTAAATGGAATTGATATATTTATAGATTAAAAATTAATATAATTCTCAATAATATTCTATTTTTCAATCTTAGAGGTCAATATCCTAGGATTTATTTTTAATCCAAGTCCAAATGGAGATTGTGAACCTATAGGTCTGTAAACTTATAGGTCACTATTGGCATCAAATGGATGTAGTAGAAAGTGTACATGGATTATTAAATTCATAATAAAATTTCATATTTCCTTATTAAAATTTATAAATCACATTAAACTTGATTTATTATAACATTAACCCACTTTACAACTCAAGTGGACTATGGGGCTAAGTAGAACTATGTGAGTCCAAAGGAAGGACAGTGAAGGTCTTAAGGGAATGTTCCAGGTGATTTGATCTATTAGAGTGAGATAATAGGATATTAAAACTTGTTAAATTTTTATATAATATTTAATCATTATTTATTTGTGATCAAAAGGACCAAACAAGGAGAAATGAAGGTTTTGGCCTAAAGGACTATCTTAGGCCTCTAGCAGGAAACAAGAGCAAAATGGCATGTTGATGATGGTTTTGAAGGAACAAGGGGATGAAATAAGTCAAGATGAAATGTGGGATAAATTTTAAGTTTATTAAAATAATATAAATAAGGATAAACATACTCAAGGAACCCAACTTGATGATCTACAACTAAAAGGTCAAAATAACCACCTACAGGTTGGTTATAGGTAAAAAGAGAAAAAACATACTTTTATAGTATCCAAGGGAGGGTTAATATGTATATAGTAGATATAAATAATATAATTATAAAATTAAAATAATTTTTAATTGATAAAATTACAATTTAATAGGATAACCTCATACTTTTAGTGATGGAGCTTAAAATGATCACATACAAGTTTGTCATAGGCCTAAATGGGAGAGCATATTTGTGATTATTGTATAACATGATAGAGAGTTTTCAAAGGTTAGGGTAAGAATAATTTCATGTATCTAACCCTTATATGATAATTATTATGGTAAAATTTAATTTAAGTAATGCACTATCAAGTCTAATACTCAAGAGACCTAAACACACACATACAATCACAATGAAGAATTTCAAGTTTGTATCCAAAAGTTTGAATATTGCATATGTTCCTTGTATCGATATTGGGTTTATATGGTTGGGATAAGTGTGTGGGATAATTTTAAAATAATAATTATAGGATTTAACCCTTTGAAGAGGGAGATAAACCCATAAAAGGATCACTAGGGATAGCATGCCAAATTTGTTCTCAAACCCTCATTAGTAGACATATAAGGATTTAAGAATTTTGAGAGGTAAAATGACTTGGATAAGTGTTGTAAAAATTTATATTAGGTTTATTATACCTATTAAAATCTTTTAAAATCATATAGTTAACATTTGAGTGACCTTTTAGACCAAAACACTCCCTCAACCTATTGGAATAGGCCTAAACAACCAGAAATGGTCATTTTCTTCACATGAGAAGTACAATGAGTAGGTGCATGAGAGTTAATTGTGTTAATAGGTTTTTATGGACCCTATATCATCCTAATTTTTTTAGTTATTCAAGAGGCTAAGGTCTAAAACTTTATGTACTATCCTTTAGAACCTAAACACCCCTAAACTTTGCTAAAACCCAATAAAGAGACTTGATGGAGAAGGTTAGTCTTATAAATTATTATAATGGATTATTAAAGCCTCTAAAATAATTTTATTATCTCTAAAAAAACTTGGGAAATTTATGGAGTCACTATTTTATCATGTGTGAGGTACTATTGTAAGGAAATATGCTTAGAAATGATTGTTGTAGTCCTAAAAAGGTAGGTTTTGATGGCTTCTCATGAAATTTGAATGAATGAGACCTAATAGATTAAATTATAACCATATATTTTAGATATAAAATAAAATTTAAAATTAATATAAATATTCATAAATGGGTCTATAATGAATACAACATCATTTGTAGGTGTCACACCACCTAGTATTGAGCAAGTATGCCATTAATAATTTCTAACAGACCTAATTCATCTATTTATCAATCTTGGTTATGGTTTTGAGATTAAAAGGGGGTGTAATGACCCCATATAGGTTATTTTATAGGTATTTAATCTGTGATAACAATCCTAAAGAAAAGGACTAAGCCTAGGATTGAAAGGTAGACTTGTCATTGTGGTCTCGATTTGAATCAAATAATATTTTCAATCAAATGCAAATTATTATTAGTTTTTAGACACTTGATTCATTATCCTTATCCTCACCTATTGATAAATACATTAAAGTGTCCTAGGAGGTTTTTTGAAAATACAAAAAGTAGTATTAAAAATACCACATGTCAAGACATATACTTATAACTCCTTATAAATAATAATCAATAATTTTAAATGAGGTTTATGAGTTATCAAAAAATTCAAGGGTCACTATATTCCACCCTTGATGAGGGAGAATATTAGACAAAGTCTAAAAATTTTAATAGAAGACTTCATAACTACCTAATAATATATTTTATTTATTATAACTTATTCCTGTTGAATGACACTTTTCATATTAAACTAATATGCCTCTCATCTCTCTCTTTATCAAACTCTTACACACACACACACACACACACACACACACACACACACACACACACACACACACACACACACACACACACACACACACACACACACACACACACACTAATTTTATCATTTTAATGGATCCTCCACTTGAGTATGGTGAAGTCCTACTCCTTTTGTAAGCCTTTGAAGTAACAGACAAGCGAATTTTAACTTCTCTTATGACTATATTTTAGTGTTTTTGTATGAATGATTTAATTTCTCTAGTTATGATTCAGTTATCCTTCACATTTTGTCTCATTCTCTCACCTATATGTAGTTTAACTAATTCTTTGAGGTCATATGAAGTGTATAAGTATTCTTGTGAAAGTTAGGTGAGCCAACCTTTCATTGGTGTCCTTTGGATCTCTTTAAAACCAATCCTCTTTGCCTAATCATCTTATAAAACCTTAATATTAAAATATTTATGTACTAGGAAAATATTAATAGTAGTGTATGAATTGATTAGTCTTATGTTCATTGTGCATTCATAGATATGTGGTAGTGGTCAAAACTTTTGATGCATCACCTCCTTAGTTTGTCTGATTTTAGTTCTCTCTCCATTTTCCTTTACAAGTTAGTAAGCTTATTTTATATTTATTAAGTGATGAATCAAGGGATATAGCTCTAATCTAGAGGTTCAATCCACTCTTCAGGTTATCCACAACCTAGGATTGTTCCCATGCTATCACTTAAGTGAGGAGGCTTGAACAATATCCTCAAGGGTGTAGCTTTTTATGATGACATTAGTGATGTATATTTGTATAATGGTACTAAAGGATAATTATATTACATTAATGATATGACTTAAGAGATTAATTATCCTTCCCTTTCCATAAATATTCATATTCTAAAATCTGATTTATATAGTACTTTAGTCTTATACACATGAAAAATGCTTATCATGGTTGTAATTTTTAGTTCTAGACTACCAAAAGGATTGCATTCCCTATATCTTTATGAAAAATTTCTCATTTATAAGTTCAATAATTTTTTATTATGATGATCTAGTATTTCTATAATGTGATTAAATATCTAAACCTGATTATTATCATTCACTATTAGTTTTGGACATGTAACTATTTTATAGCTCCCTAGATACTTGCATCCAGGTGGACACATGCATCGATGCAAGTGTAAATTTTCATACAAGTTGTAGAGTTCCCAAAATTCATCTAATTTTTAAAATAAAAATTAGATTGCATGCTTTAATGTTGGATATGTAAAAAAGGGATTGGTATATATACAAGACCAACCCTCTTTCATACCTCACCTAGAAATCACATACAACTCAAAAGAAAATATACCAAGAAGACCTCAATGAATTATTCAAGTTAAAAATATTGCCTATTTGTCCTTATTTCCATATCAATCATATGAAAAATATTTATATAGGTTTTAAGAAGTCAAAGAGTATCCCATAAGCCATATTTTCCAAGTTACAAACTAGGTCACTACATGTTTTTACATATCACACATCACCCTTGTACACAAAAAATAAAACATTTAGGAGATAAATACATTAGTATAAGTCTCTATTTATATTATTTTATATGGATTTAGTGACCATTGACAAAGGGGTCCTTGGGGTCAACTGAACACTATGAGCCCAAAACCCATTTTTCCATAGTCATTCAAAGGGTGAAGAGCTAGGGTTTGATAATTTGAAAAAGAATGACAAAATATATAGGTAATATAAAGACATAAAAATAAAGGATTCATAAAAATTATAAGTATCCAATTTATCATATCCATGTATAATAAATATTCCATATATAACACTTGTAGTTGAGTTAGACACCTACATCGATGGAACTATCTAGATCTAACACTAGCATCTAAGTCCATAAAAAATATATTTAAAGGATATAACAATTTTTATAAGATAATATTACAATATAATTATACCCTATTCTTTCTCATACCATCATATGCATAATAAACTAGTTAAGTATCACTTGTTTCTAATTTATTACAATATCTATCAATAGTTGAACTTTACTATTTTAGAAATCTCAATTGTATAAATTCATAATACTATTTTTTTAGTTTTATATTCATTGATATAATTATTACATTAATTAACCACCCTTATTTCAAATTTAATCTAATATTCTTAACCCTAACTACCCCATTATCTAATTTTAGGGTTAAAGCTTTGGTGAACCCGACCATCAATCTCAAAACCCTAGATTGACCTAGGGTTTCTTAATTTACTATTTTTCTAAATTTCCATTTCTTATTTAAAAGTTATTAAATTTTCAAAACCAAAATTTATTTTTTATTAAATCATGTTCATCAGGGATACATTTAATTTTTAATTCATGGCACAATATATGAAGGTATTTGATTTTTATGCCCAATACATTTCCAAACCAATCATACATATACTAAAGAAAAATAACCAAATGGGAAAACATAAAACCTCTTTTCAAAATTTTTCCTCAATGATATGGAACCTATGAAACAAATTACTATTGTTCCCAAACTAGTAATCAAATATAAGGAATATAATTATGTTGAACAATTAATCAATAAACATACCAAGATCTCAATTATGGATCTTATGAAACAATCAGTTATTTATAAGGATATATTTTATGAAACATTATGTAAAACCTAGGTACCAAGTGACATAACGTTGGCTTATTTTTTTGGATATTATGAGATATCTAATCCATAATGAAAATATCCTTACCTTTGATTACAAATATTTTCCATCAAAGGGTATCATTAATCAAAACTTGCCTTTACCAATACAAATTACTCTTCACAATAAAGGAAACCAAAAGAAACACATGAAATAGGGATAAATTACATATAAAATTTAAAAAAATCCAAAGATGCTATTGATAAAATTTCACTTTTTGACTTGTTACACAAGTTCCCCCATACAGGAGTATTCTCTTGAGAACATTACATATGACAACCTTGCCAAGTAATGTAAACACAACATATGTGGCCTCTGTGTTGAACTCTATTAAAGGGACCAAGTATAGTATTTACCTTGAAAATAATGGTTCACAATACCCAAATACCAATGATTAATTTTTTTTTATATCTATTCACATACCTTCAAATTATAAAATTGATGCAAAGGTTACAATGGAAGCTAGAACACTGTCCAATACAATATTATAGAAACCTAATTGACTTATCTTATCGAATGAACCTAAAATAAACTTTATATGATTACATGACTCTCAATTTTATTTAATTAAAAATATTATGGAGTTTCATCTTATATCTTCCCCTCCCCCCATAGAGGTTTATTTGAGTCGAACTCTACCACAAGGATATGATACTACCGCATATTATGACTATCTCCAAGCCCCTGGGCATTATAATAATAAATTTGATGACATGAGGCATAAATCAAAGATATTATTGATGATCAAAATATTACCTTTGATGATCCTCTAAAGGATTTAGGTTCAAAACCTAGTGATCACTATAATTAGAAGATATTAAAAAACCCTTCGTAAGATCATTCTAATAAAGATCGAAAAGTAAAAATGGCATATGATGCACATCTAAAAATGAACACCTAAAGTTTTAAAAATATAAAATCATCCATTCCAAAAAAATTTAATAATCAAATTATTAATAGGTGGTATTTATTTTGGGAATAATCATGTTGATCCTACATAAACAAAAAGAATTTTTATTGTAAGACGTTTGAAACAACTTGGTTTTGATCAAAAGGACTTAAAAAACAAAGGAGGTTAGAAATACTTTGTAGGTAAAATAATAATAATAATAATAATAATAATAATAATAATAATAATAATATTTTGGTTCTAAATTGATTCAAACAAGGGTTTGGGTTGTGTGAAAAAAATCTCAATATTCATTCATGTTGGTAACTCTCTGGTTATACCTTATAGAAGTTAATATTGACTGAAATCAGCTAGGTATTTCATCTCTCCATAAGTTAAAATTGATCCATATACTACATGATGGTATTAGTTATAATATTTCACACGTAAAACATGAGGAAGAGCATTCCATGCACTACTTTCACCTACCTAATCATGATAAAAATAATGCAAATGATCCAACCTAAGTTTGAAAACATCTAGATATTCCAAAAAATTTAGAAAAAATCAAATATTCCAAAAATACAAAAACATTCAAATAATTCAAAAATACCCAAAATATTAAGCATGCTCCTAGTTGTAATATTTAGTATACATATTTTATTATCTCTATATTAGTAGATAACATATAATTAATCATCATATACATACACAAGTTTCATGAATCATTTGAGTGTGATACATGTATAATTAGATAAATGATAAATGCACATATAGATGTTTGGGCTTCCTTCTAATCATGCCATAAGTACATTGGGGCATCTAATTATTTGATCATGATACACCTAGGTTACACTATTATATGATCACTTTACATTATCATGTTTGAGATTATATATTTACACATCCTTATATCTATGTTTATACTTTTAACAATGTACTTAATATGATATGTAATTAACATTTTTTTAAAACACATATTTTTAGGAACTAATATTATAAGTTCATGTTGGTTGCCTATATTCCATGATTTAATTTATGCACTTCCTTGAGTCTATTCCTTGATTGCTATTGTATTACATTATATTATCTATTTGAGGATTTGAATATGCTCCATTGATTGTTGTCCCTAGTCCTTTATTTACCTATCTAAACATTTGAATATGTTATTATTTTCTATATGGAAATTTTAATATATAATTTTATGCTTTGTGTACATTTTAATAAGTTGCATCCTTTTTATTGTGTATATTTTAAACATGCTTCTCGTATGAGGTCTCTTTGGACCATTTCTTTTTTCTTTACTTTTAAGTGTTATTTTATGTGTGATTGATTTCTTATTGAGATTATATTTTTAATCTCTACACGTTTCCATGATCTATATCATGAATGTTAGGACTTGATGTGATCACATACTCTATACCTTAATGTTATATCTACCTAGAAATGCTACTCATATATTCTACATGATCCATACATAACTTACATAGTTATCTTATCCTTTTGAGGTAGGTAAATACCATATTATACTCCCCATCACCTCAAAATGGGGGAGGATATTAGTGGGGGATGTCATAGAGGCATGAATTACACATTTTCATAGTTGTAGATTATTTTGAGGTCATGTAAAAAAGACATGACCTCTGCATTTATTCAGTATTCAACATATCTAGATTATAGTAGGGGCATATTATAGAAACACATTATCCACATTTACACTAGTTCTTAGATTATCTAGATTTAGTGGTGGAATGTGATATAAATATGTCATCCACATTTACATCAATTTCTACAATTCAATAGATTTCATTGTTATATGATTCAGATACATATTTATAGTAGCATTATATATTTTGGTATTGTTATTATACCCAAAGTTCATCTTGAGACATGACATATATAAGGTAAGTATTTCATGCAAAAGGAAGCTAAAATTTCAAAATTAAATCATTTTATAGATTTAAAATACTATTATGGATTCTTATAATACCTAAGATGTAGTATTATCAAGCCAATATAATGTAGTAGTTGGTTCACCTTTGGAAGGTTGAGTTGATTATATCACTCAATCTTACAAAATTTATAAGTTGGATTTGATTAAATAATCTAAATTTACTAGAATTATAGTTTTTATTTTATTAAATCATCCACTCTCACTAGATATATAGTGTGATATGATTAAATATCTCACAATACTAGGTTATATACATGTTTGGTTTGCACGATTGAGATTAAACAAGCTCAATGGCCATGTTGAAAATCACCCTTACACTAGGATTAGGTGAATATGTAATTTAATGTGTGTGTGTGTGTGTAAATGTAGTTATAGGGTCATTTATATCCTAATCTTGGATCAATGATTCATTATGAGGCATCCTTTTAAATAAAATTTCTAAAAAGGCAAACTAGTTACATCGATAGATAGGTGCACTCCTAACCTTACTACTTTTAATTTCAATAATTTCAAATTATTTCAATTCATATTTCATAACTTGATTATATATTGTAACATTATTTTGGTTATAGGCTAGTCACTAGAAAAATGCTTAAAGTGGGCTCACACAAATATAAGGTTTGTTGTACATAACCACGTACACATTTATTTTCTTTAAACTAGTAAATTAATTATTATATAAAGGAGGGGATTTAAATACTAAAATATAATTTATATAGTACCTTGGTCTTGTACACTTGGAAAATTCCTATCATGGTTATACCTTTCAATTTTATACCTTCTCATTATCGAAAGGTTCACATTCACTATCTCTTTTGACTAAACATATTATATTTTAGTCCAACAATTGTTAATTTGATGACCCATGACTTTTATATTTTGAAAAAATATCTAAACCTTATTATTATCCTTCATAATCAGTTTTAGACATTTACTTATTTTCTATTTCCTCAGATATTATGTCATAGGCATACACATGTCAATGAAAGCATCTATTTTTGTACAAAGTGTCTAGTTCACAAACATCTTCCAATTTTCAAAATAAACATAACTAAAAGGTTAAAATTCATGATTTAATGTAAAATATTTCCAAAATGGATTGGTATATATACAAAATCAACCCTCAATCATACATTACTTAGAAATCACATATAACAAACAAGGAAATACACTAAGAATCAATTAATCAAGCATTCAAGGAAACAAATCTACAATGTTTATCCCTATTTATATATAAATCATAGGATTAGTCTTTATATATGTTTGAATCATTCAAAGAGCATCCCATAAGCCATATTTTCTAAGTTATAAGCTAAGTCACTACATGCATTTACTTATTGCACATTTTATTGTTGTACACATGTAATCAAACATGTAGGGGAGAACTACATCAGTTAGAGGTGTTATTCAAAGTAATGGATATGTAGGTATCACCCATTGATACAAGGGTATTTGGGTTCAACTTGACACCATGAGCCCACTAAACCATTTTTCTTGTAGTCACTCCAAGTGTAAGGTTTGATCATTTAATAAAGAGTGACAACCTATGGGTAAGATCTAAGTAAATCAGAATAAAGGTGACATAAAACTCATAAGGATCCAGTTGGTCACAACTAGATCGAGTCAATATTTTGTATAGGACAATTGCAATAGAGTTAGATAACTACATCAATACAACTATTCATATTTGATAAAAAGCATCCAAGGCCACAAAAATGATATTTCCATAGTTTGATGATTGTTATAGGATCATCTTCCAATCCCTTTCCAACCTTTTCTTGCTTAGACCTACATGAGCATATTAAACCAACTATCATTTATTTCAAATTTATTGAAATATCTATCAATAATTGTACTTTAATGTTTTTAATAATCTTAATTATATAAATTTAGAATAATGTTTGTTTGAGTTTTACATTAATTAGACTACTTATTATATTATTTCACCACCCTTATGTAAATTTAATATAATATTCTTAACCCTATATACCCCATCATATAAATTTAGGGTTAAACAAGATATTTCCACTAGTCATGAAGAAGTAAAAAATAATTAACAAGCATACTCCTTGATTCTTCTAAGTTTATAATTATTAAAGATGATACAATAAAAACTAGATATATGATACACCTATTGCTTCTCATGATTCTTACCTTGAAAATATGTTTCTAAATTCAATGATTTTCTTATTGACAATAAATGTTATGATAAATATTATATTGACACAAGATGTAATGATATTCATAAACAAAATTACTCTCTTATTGATAGGAAATGTTCTTCTAATCCTCATATTGATATGAAATATGATAATACTTCTATTGACATGAAGTATGATGAATTTCAAACCAAACAAACATTCTTATATTGATATGAAGTGTGACAAAGCTTATTATCAATATAATGATCAAATTTTTTGTTATGAATGTTTTATAGCCATGTTTAAGTTACATGGGGAGATGAAACCTATTAATGAAACTTTCCAATCCATAACCATGCCTAATATCCACATACTATCCATGATGCATGAAATAGGCAAACTTCACAATATAATCACTACTTTATCTTTAGAGTCTAAGTAATATAATTCTAATTTTGATAATAATGTGATACTAGGGACACAAATAATGTGAAGGATATTTAATCATCCCTATATAGAATGATTCATTATGCCTATAGTTAGATTATATGATGGGCATGGAGATTCTCATGCCCATTTTTCACAATTTGTCTATTATTTTGGATACCCTTCATGTGATGGGGTATTGTTAATAAAATTCATTTATAGGTAAATAATTAGATTGGTTATATAGTTTACCTGGTGGGTCTATAGTCTTCATTGTAAAACTAGAAGAGGATTTCCTATCTCATTTTAAAAAGACTATAGGTTATAGATTGAAATTGGAATATGTAAATATCCTTCAACAAGATCATGATGAACCCATATAAGATAACATTTTAAGGTTAAATAATGCATTAAATTATTTAATATATCAACCAATTGATTTAGAATATCAATTCATATTTAGTGAAGGTATTTTAACTCCACCTAGGGAAAGATAACTTGATAATTATTGTCCTTATTATGAGTGACTCTAATTTTATGTTCATTCTTATGAGTGTGATATTTTATGTGCACACACTTCTTCCTCTAATTCTACTAGTTCTTAAAATTCAACAACCTCAAATCTCCAAAGTTAATATTAACCTACAAAGTAAGCTAAAACTAAGAAAATTAATAACAAGATGAATCACATGAGTCCTCCCACTTAAATTTGTATCAAACCTTAAAATTTGAAATATTTAAGTATAGAAAAAGTGTTATTTTAAAACATTCTTTGATAAGAAGCTGATGACACTACCTTCTAATAAAAATCACCTTCCACATCATTTAACGAAAATGGGGGCAAGATCATTTTGTAATTATCATTGCACAAATGGACATATAAGCAATATTTTTTATGCATTTAAAAATTAAATAAAATAAATCTTGGATAAAAGGTGTTATTATATTTTTAAAATTTAAAAAAACTCCCAAAAATTTAGCCTCTCCATCTTCTACTTTTTTAATTTAAAGTGCATTTTTATTAATATAATAAAATATAATACATCACTTTGAAGGTTGATGTATCCTAAGGTGTTCCTAAAAAGTAAATAATGGTCATTAAATCTATTATAAAGGGTTAAATTATAAAAGGAATTACAATTTATGATAGGGTAAAATAAAATGCATGCACAATTGGTTTATTTAAGGATTACAATACAGTGAGTGTGCGTTACAACATATGAGTAGATATAAGGAATAAATAGAGCATATTACTATATTGGTTTCTTTTGGGCCTGAGCTAGTGGAGACGTAATTTTTTGTGAAGCCAATTATTAAAAATTAATTTAAATACTTATAAAATCATGGCTAAATAAAAATAAATAAGCATTGGATATTTTCGATATGAATATTTCATTTGATTTTCAAGGTGGTTTTCTTACAAATCAAAGAAATATAAAATTTGAAATGAAAAATAATCATAAGACTATAATTAAATCTTAAAGCACACAAATATGGATACCAAAAAAAATTAAACAAAATAAAAATCAAGAAAGCAAATATGCAATCTCAACCTATTACCATTGGCCAAGTACCACCATGTGCATTATCACAAGCATGTTTTAACATAAGTATCTAATGCAAATGTAAGTATTACTAAGAGATTAATGCCAAATTTACATCTAAAGATTCACTTTCTCATGATATAAACAAATATAATGATATTTTTTTATGATTAATTATTGTATATTCATGGTTAGTTAGATGATACCAACCTAATCAATTTTTTAGATTGTGACGAGATCATTGGTTAGTTTCTCTTGAGACATATGTCATGTTTCAATGATATACCATTCACACATCACATTTATCTATAATTTTATTGCAGTATAAAAATTAAATATACTAATAAAATATAAAATTAATGAAAACACAAGATACATAATCATATATTTAAAATATATGAAAATGACACGTATAAAACACCACTATGTGCTTCATTATAAGACTACTTTCAAAAATAAAAATATATTATGGATGAAAAAGAATTTCAAGAAGTATTTGATCAAAGGTTACTTTCACCTATTCATGAGTCTATTATGTTCAAATTCTTTCAATATTTTGATGTTGTGTGTTGTATGGTTAAATACCACAATGTTAAGCTCATTATCATGAACAAGTTAAAGTATGGGACTAATCCTCCCACATATTTTAATGAAAAAATTAAAATAAAAATTATTTTTAAATCTAAGGTTAATAACCCTAATAATGAGGCTAAAAAAATAGATAATGTAGTTTCATAACCTACTAATAGGCTTATCCTTTCAACTCCTCAAATGAGGAAAGTTAAATAATTATAAGAACCTCCTTATAAATTATTACAAAATTTACTCAAATACAATATCGTATCTCTCACTATAGTAATAGAGGTTGATATGAAAAAAATATAAGCTATAGGGTTTGATATCAATGCATATTTTGATTAGCATAGACATGGAGGACATTCTACTAATAGATGCTATGATTTGAGACATCAAATAAAAGATATAACAAAATTATTCATATAAATGATGTGAATATAAGTTTAATATATTTGGTTTCACAACATAATGAAAATATAAATATATTTTTGGATCCATTTCTAAAATATTTAGCACAATAAACTAGAGCTAATATTGAGGTATATATGAATTACAATGCACATATTCCTCCAAATTCTTATGTTTCTATAACTAAGGAGGTTCATCCCATAAATGGTATTATTATTAAAAGTAATTATTTACAAGTAAAATGACCTGTAATAACACTCAATGATAATAATATTATTGATGATGATTTTACCAATTCACCTTTTTCAAATCTACTTTTGTTGACTCATGTATTATACATAGTGTTATGGTGATAATGGGTCAAGTAAAAAACTTATGTACTATGAATTTTATTACTAGTCTTGGATACACAAAGATATTTTATTGATATGATTATTATGGTAAATGAGTTTATGGAAAATGATAAAACCCTATTAAGGAAATTGTGATATCACTTATGGTGGGGCCTATAATAATTGACACTCATTTCTTAGTTTTCCCACTACTAGAACATAATGCATGTTTTAGATTGAGGTAAAAACAGGTTTTGAAGGGGCCCCGAAACCCTGTAATAGAGAGAAAAATAAAGAACGTCTAAGCCCACAGGCAACGCCTAAAAAACACTACATTGAAGTAGCAAAAACAGGTTTTAAATGGACCTGAAACCATTAGAGACACATCCGGTCAAAACCCAAAAATAGAAATCCGGTAACACAACATACAAAAGATAACAAAAGGGGAACAAAGATCAGTACCAGTTTCTAAACCAACAAGAAGGACCAGATTATTCATCCAATTCCAGTATCAAGTTCATGGCTTCTTTTCCTTTCAAAACAGTTTCCTGAGTGGTAGCCTCCAGCAAAGCTCCTTTTTGTGTATCTTTCTTTCTGGAACTTTGCCTTGTCCTTTTGCTGGGACCCTCTAGTGCTTTGGTCTCCTCATTGGCTCATTTACCTATATTGATAGCAGCTGCACAAATGTTGGACGTTACTTCCTCCATTTTCTTTCTGTTGTCCTTTATTAGTTCTTGGAGGTTGTTTTCATAAGCCTTAAGCTTGACAGGGATCTCGCTTAACTGATTTTCCATGTTGTTTACTTTGTTCCAAGCAGCTTTCAGAGAATCTTCCAAATTTTCCACTTTTCTCTTGAGATCAATGATCTCCTTACACAACTAGGAATCAAATTGGGAAGAAGACTCAGCTTTACAGTTAACCCAGGTCATAGGAGTGTGTGTTTCATCTTTTTGATTCTTCCCTCTTCAATCCTTAGAATTTTTATTGGGGCTATTCCTTGCTTCTTCAAAGAAGTCTTCTTGACTCTTCTGTTCCCACTCATTGATTCCAGTTTGAATTTCCATATCCATATTTTGAATATCATCCTAGACAGAAGTTTCCTTTTCATTCTTAGAAGTTGGGTCCTCAACAGGATCTTCCTTGACATATTCATCCTCTGACGCTTTCTAGTTTTCCTCCGTCTCTTCTATTCTGATAGCAAAATCCTCTTGTGTATTGACGTTATCTTTTTCAATTTCCTCAGATCCTTCTTCTTCATTGCTAGAGTTGGTGTCCCAGCTCTCAGTTCCTTCTTCCTCCTCTGGTTTTTCCTCCTCGAGTTCTTCAATTCTCTCCCGACCCCTTTCCTCTTCTACAATCTATTTATTAGGACTAGGGGTCTTAATTATGCCTCTCCTGCTTACATTTTCATTCTTTTTATTTCTTGTCAACTTATCTTTCCCCTATTTGGGATACTTAACCAGTGCCCTATTCTTGCAATAGCCTTCTATAAGCAGAATAAGGCCTTCATGGAGAATAGGGCACATATCCTTTTTCCTATGAGCATATAGGCTTTGGATCAGGGAGTAGCGAAGATAGAAATGAAAAGACAAACTAACCTTATGCCTGAAGTGGTTGAGGAAGACAAAATGGAACTTATGTACTCGTTTGCTTCTTCCATCCAAGATGAAGTACTCCCTTATACAGCTTAGGACGTCCCTCCATATCCCTTTAATCTGGTCCAACTCATAGAAATCCCCATTTTTTACCAGCTTCTGCTCCTCCTCATCTGTTTTGGGGAACTTACAAAAGGCCTCATTCAAAATGCTGGTCTACTTGGAAAATTTGAGTCCATCCATTGGCAACCCTGTAACCTCAGCAAGAAAATCCTCTGTTAAATTTACAGTTATTCCATGCAAGGTGACCCTGTCATCAGACCAATTTTTGAAAAAGGCTGTCGTGATATGCGGTTTAGAGCCGTGGAGTCTTTCCATGTAGCTCGCCACTTTTCCTTTCTACAGATTTCTCCAGACTTGATGTTTCTCTCTCCATTCTGCATAGCTCTTGGGCTCCTGTTTACGGGGTTCTCCCTTTCTTTCACACACCATACTCATTTTCTTTGAAACCCAATTACTAGGAAATATACATAAAATACATGATATTACATCATTGATACATTTGTTCTTGAAGTATTCCCATAAAAATTGAGTGATTAAAGTTATGGGTATTTCATATGAGTACCCAATTAAATTAGATTTGGAAAATGACATTTGCTCTACCAATTCCATAAAATCTTATTATACAACCTATATAAGTTCATCTTATGATGGTAAATAAGAATAAATTAATTGATCTTCCTAGAAGACCAATCGTCTAACATCCATTCCATCAAATATATAGTTAAATTCAATATATGTTACCTACTTTGTCATATCCTAAGATAGTTCTATATATGTTACCTATTTTGTGTGTATGTTCTACAATGAAAACCAACACATTCTTTTGGCATGAAACAAATCCCACATGTTAATTTGGCTACTAGAGTTACAAAAAATTAACATGATCATGTTGACTATGATTATGATAGTGGATGAATTATAATGATTGATCATATCTCTGATTTGGAAAATTATGCAAATGTTAATCCTTTCCCACATTTTGTGATATTTTCACCAATCGATGTAGAACCTACATATAAACATCCCATTGATGGGATCATATGTTAGTAGGGATGTGTTAAAATCAAAAATACAAATAAAATAGAAAATAAACAAATAAAATTAAAACATTTAAAATAATACAAAACCATGACCTATGCATGACATGATTTGATATTATACATGATCGATTGTTGTTGTTTATTATATACATGGTGAATTACATATATATTTTATATGTACATTATTTTTATAGTATAAATGAGTGAGATGAAATACATACAGGGTACATACAATACTCTAGACACACAAATTTGGTATTGTCCTAGTTTGTATAATGATTTTCATGTGACTTTACATATTTGGACTCACTTGTGAATTGGGAACTTATTGACAATTTTTATTAGTATTATAGTCTCTTATTTACTTTGGTTAATTATTTGTTCTTATGTCTAAACTTTATTTGTGATTTTTGAGCATTTTACAAGGATCCCTAGTCATATTTATTCTATCTTTATTTTTTGTGTTCTAAGGATACTATTGATAAGATTTAGAATGTGCTAGTTACTTGTAGGTTCCTGATGTTATGAATAGTATCCTAGGGTGAATTTTACATTTATTTTGAGTATGACACTCTTTGGGTATATTTATTTTATATTTTTGGGTCTTGTTCAGTTAGCTTATGTGCACCATTAGTTTCATAATTAAAATTTTAGAGCACTATTTGTACAAATACTTAGGAGCATTTTAAGGAAAAACATTCTTTAAAAGACAAAGGAATACAAAGATAAAATAAACATCTAGCTTATAAATATTATATTTTAGTGTAGATTTAAATTTTTTTGATGAATTTATTTGATTGCACACATTAGTTTTATTCTTATACTAAAATAACTATATTGAATTACAATTATATTTTCATTCACATGATTTGGCACACACACACATCAGTGGGAGAGATACACATGGTTTTATCCATATACGGAGTATTATAATGTAGGAAAATATCAAATATTCAATGGGTAAAAACTAAGGTCAATGTAACCTAGATTTTATAACTCATTTATAGGATATCTTAGTGTTTAATGTGTAATTAGAGTTTTAAAAAAAATAGGGAGAAAATAGGGATTCATGTGCATGAATTAATGTGAATATTTTCACAAACATCATCTAAAGAAATTTTCATGGGGACATAAACTAAAAAATAAACAAACTTGGAAGGTATGGCATAGCTTGGATAATACTAGTTACCATAAGGGTTTGTGCTTCATTGGTATTTTTTATGTAGATTTTTAATTCTTGTTTTCTATTTTGAGTAGTCAAAAAGCTAATATAAATTCATTTTGAGGATTGTGACACAATAATTGAGTAACATAAAACATAATATTATTTAATTGAAATCTCTTCCCTCTTAATTTTTCAATTATAAAACTAGTAAGTGGAGTATAGGTCTCTCTTTTACATTCATTTTTTGTATGTTTAATTCCCTATTTTAAACAATTAGATTTCAATAGTTTTATCTTATTTAGATTACATTAATCATAAAATAAGTAAAAAATTTGTGTGAACATGATTATTATAGTGAGAATTAAAATCCCAAACTATTTTTTACTTAAGTTTTCCTATTTCCTTCTTAGGGTTTCATATTTCTTCCTTTAGGGTTTGATTTTTAGTTTTGATTTTTTATTTACCTTTCATATATATATTAGGGTTTCAATTGTTTAAATCCAACATTTCAAACCCTTTTTTATATTTTTCATTTTATCCTAGGAGTAGGTCTTATGATTTTATTCCTTGTCATCTTGGGTATTTGTAATTTTTTTATGAATGTAAATCCTCCAAACCCTACTATGAATCATCCTATGGATTCATTATTTTATATCCATGTTTTGCCTTAATATTATGAAAATAATTGGATAAATGTTGATGTAGAGGATCATTATTGTGAGACTAATGATAGTGCTAATGTGAATGATAATCATAGTTATGTGAGTGAAATTAATGATAATGTTTATTATAATTATATGCATGATGATTTAGATTATTGGTATGATAGTGATGTATCTTTGTATAATTTTAGTGAATGATAAGTTGGTAAAATTAATTATATAATTCAAGAGATTAAATTTCCTTCCCCTTCCATATACCTTTCCATCAATCATAAACTAGAATAATAAGGAAGTAAAAAAGAATTAACTGACACATGTTTTGATATTACTATGCTTAAAATTAACAAATATGATATAATAAAAAATGGATGGATGATATACATGTTGTTTCTCATGATTCTATACATTAAAAAAATGTTTCTAAATGTAATGATTCTTCTAGTCACATGAAATGTGAAACTCGTATTGAAATGAAACATGATGCTAATCATTATATTGAAATGAAATGTGATATTAATCCTTCTCTTGATATAAAATATGATGTTAATACCTATATTGTTATAAAATGTGACAATGTTTTAAAACCATGCAATGATTCTTCCATCGATATGGAATGTGATAATATTTTTTAGCAATGCAATAGAAAAATTGTGATTAATATTTTATACCCACTTTTAGGCTCTATGGTCAGATTAAACATTTGAATAAACATTAATAATATATAATCATGCCTACTAGCCACATAGTATCCATGATGTATGTAATAGGTAAAATTTAAATTATTTTTTCTACTTTATATTTAGATTCGAAGTCATATAATTTTATATTTGATGAAAATTTTATACTATGGAAACATTTATTACAAAGGATATTTAGTCAACCCTATCTTGAAGGATTCATTATGCCTACATTTGGCTTATTTGATGGAAATGGAGATATACCTACTCATATTTCAAAAATTTAGTATATTTTAGAGACTATTCATGTGATGGGAAAATATTATTAAAAGTCTTTCATTAAAGTCAAACAAGTAAAATCTTAGATTAGATCTGCAAATTACCTTAAGGATCCATAAAATTCTATGTCAAACTAGAAGAGGATTTTATGTCTCTTTTGAATAAGATTAGATGTCCTATATTAAAATTTATATATATCTAAATCCTTATAAAAGGTCATGATGATCCTATAAAATATTATATTTTAAGGTTCAAGAATACATTGCATTATTTAATGTACTAGCCAAATAATATGGAAAAATAATTCATATTTAATAAGGATATTTTACCTCTAATTAGGGAAAAACAAATGTATAATGCTTGTCCTTATTTTGGGTGAATATAATTTGATGTTTAATCATATGAGTGTGATATCAAATTTTCATGAACTTGTGCTTCTAATTCTACTACTTAACAAAAGTCAATAACTTCAAGTCTTAAAAGTAATTCTCCACCTAACAAAGAAACTAAAAATAATATAATTAATAATAATATGACTTGCATGATTATTCCCCATTAAATTGTGAATAAAACCACATTATTTTATAAACTTAAATATAGACCAAGTGCTATTTGATAATAGGCTTATCTCAATACTTTGTAATCAACATCACTCCACACCTCATCTAACATGAGTGGTGGAAATATAATTTTGTAAGTATCATTTATCAATGGTATAAAGATAACAATTTTTATGCATTAAAAAATAAAATTTAATGACTTATGGATGATGGTGTTATTGTATTTTAACTCCCAAAAGGTTGGAATATTCATCTTCTAGCTCACACTTTATGAAGGCTAATGGATACCATAAAATTATTGAAAAGGAACCAATGGTCATTTGAGATCTTATATAAGGTAAAAATATAAAAATATATTATTTTTCACAATATATGAAGGTTTTTGTATCCAAATATGTTCCTAAAAATGAAGCAATGGTCATTCAATATTTTATATAAGGTTAACATAAAAAAAATATTATCATTGATGAAAAGGTACCATGTAAAATACATGCACAATTGGTTTCCTTAATGAGCCAGGATATAATCAGAGTACTGTAAAACATACAAGAACCTATGAGGATTCAATAGGTAATATTACCAAATAATTTATGTTGGGAATAATATAGTGGAGACATTAGTTTTTGTGAAGCATACTTTTCTAAAATTCAATGCACCACTTGGAAAATAATGTTTAATGAAAATGGAAGTAACATTGGATAATATCAATATGACTATTTCATTTAATCTCCAAGGTGGGTTTCTTACATATCAAAGATATATAACATTTAAAAATAAAAATCCTATCAAGAGTTTAGTTACATCTCAAACCACAAAATCATGTGTACCAAATCATAGTAAACAAAGTAAAAAATAAGGAACTAATCAATTAGTGATTTCTCCACATAAAGAGTTTAAAAAATAATAATTTATAGTTATTACCATTGACCATGTACATTTCATTATCCCAAATAATTAACACATAAATATAATGTAAATGAAAGTATTCATATGTTATTAACATCAAATGTGCATCCAAAAGATTCACTTATTCTTGAAAATAAATATAATGTCAAATTACTATATCCAAATGGCAAGTAAGTTGATTGCATCCCAATCAATTCTTTTGGTTGTGATGAAATCATTAGTTTGTTTAATATGAGACATATAGTGTGATTCAATACTATTATTTAACTTATGTTGGATTTAGTGGTATAAAAAAGATAAAACCTTTGATAATTTCTATTATATAAAATATAGCATATTATACATATATTTGAATGTTGACTATGATTTATTTCATTTACTATTTATAGAAATGATCAAGAATATAAAATAGAGAAGGAATTTAGCTTATTTTGGATTCCATTGTCAATTTTTCTATCATAGTCATCCATTATGATCTATAATGGCTTTATATTATCTTATATCACAAAAAATATTGTTAAAATTCTTAGGACACCTTCGTTATACTTAGATTATTGTAGTAGTTAGATCCATCAATTGTATGCCATAAATGCCTAGATCAATTATGTTAGTATGTGACAATATATATCTATGTACCTCTATATATAGGTGACTTATGTGCTTTTAGTTACCTTCAGCCCTATGAAAATAGTTTTGTTTTCCTTCTATTTGCTTGAAAACATACTTGAAAAATTGAGACCAATGTGAGTGTAATATTGTTATATATAATTTTAATTTTATCCTAGGTTTAATATATATTTTATCATGATATACATGTTGAATATTCATTTAATAAGGTGAAATTAAAAACCATCTTATATATACACACACACACACACACACACACACACACACACACACACACACACACACACACACACACACACACACACACACACACACACACACACACACACACACACACACACACACACACACACACACACACACACACACACACACACACACACACACACACACACACACACACAAGCACGCGCGCGCGCGTGCACACACATGCACACACATCAATTTCTCATTTAATTATAATAAATATATTTTTGGTTTGCCCAAATTTATTATCCAATTTTTTTAGCCCATTTTTGGCCTGACATTGGTATAATAGCTATAATTATTCTCAAAATTTTAATCCTCCATCATCCAATCCTACTAAATATTATTTTCTAACCATTGAATGTTTTTTTACAAGTTGATTTTAATTTTACTATTTCAGCAAGTTGTATAATTTTTTTCCATGCATAAATTTTGTTGAAGATGATGAAGGCACTAGTGTATTGTATTAAAATTTATATGTGGTGTTCCAAACACATATTAGTCTCATTAAGTCATCTCAAATTAGAGATGCATATATGATGTTGTACTTGCTTGGTTGGGTACATGAGATTCTAACATGGTTGATTATATTTGGCTTCATCTTAACAAAAAAATACAAACTTAACTATATTTTAAAATATTATTCTAAGCATTTCATTTGTTCCTATGTATTATTTTGTGTGATTTAGTATGCTATAACATTGGCATTATAACTATTAAAATGTCTAAACCATCTAATATATTCCATATCTAATTCTTCATAGTTTTAAAAAAATATAAAATTAGTTATATAAATTTTTTTTTAGTGATATGAACCATTGCCCTCTCCATAAGACAGATAAAGTTAAGCTTTTTCATTTTAAAAATTTAAGTTTTCATGTTTACAATTTTAAAAACATATGTTTTTAGAGGAATTTCTTGAATAATAATAAGAAAAGTTTTAATTTTCTACTTATCTAAATATAATCAACAAGTTATTTTTAATGAAAAAATAAAATAAAATAAAAAACAAAAAAAAATTGATTTTGGTGCAAGAAAAGAAAATAAAAAAAGAAAAAGAAAACACAACATCTAATATTAATGATGCCTCTAGTTTAGATTTACTATTAATTTCATCATACTTAAACTATTTCATTTATCACATGATAAAACTAAAACAAGGGTGTTTGAGACATCTTCCATGTAAATATCTGGGGAGAAATAAGGATAAAACTTTATTGTTCCATTTTCCCTCCCTTACACAATTGTATCTATTACTAGACATAAAACCTGAAAGTAATAACTAATGAGTATATAGAGTTGTTATGCTTTCATACAAGCAATTATTACTAATCAAGTTTCATTGATAAAATGAATCCTTTTCATGTAAAACCTAAGTGTCACATATCATTATTAGCTCACATACTTTATCATCTCTTTCATGTTCTACTAGATATATACAAATGAAAATATTCTTCTATATACCATTGGGTATATAGGAATAACATATCTCAAGGTTTGGTGTATTGGTATGGTATTAGATAGGAAAGTTTTTAATAATAAGGAACTAAACCATATCCCTTCATAGAAAAAATGCACTCAACAAAAAAAAATTATTTGCACAATACTAGCTTGAAAGTACACTTGGTTATAATGTTCCAAAAAAGTGGAAAACACTCTCATCTTCAATTTTTTATGGTTTGATATTTTTGATAGGGATGCACAACTGAATTGAACAAAATGAATCAAAGTCAGTGAAAGCCTATAATAATAATAATTTAAAAGCATTGGTGTTGATAAGGGCCTCAATTGATGGAGAATTTTTTGTCATATACAAGGGTGAAACATTTATTGGGAAATATTTCATAAGTTGAAATACTTGTATGATTCTCATTCAGAATTTTAGTTCATATAATTATAATTTAAATTTTTCAATTTCACATTGAAAAAATGGTAATATAATTATTTTGATCTTGCCAATCTAAGCTATCAAGCATGATGTTGATGCTACTAGTGTGTGTGTGTGTGTATATATATATATATATATATATATATATATATATATATATATATATATAAAATATATTTCTTCTTCCCACATATTCAACTATTTGGAGTCTTTACAATCAAGCAATCAATTAAAAATCTCACCTTTGATCAATTGGTTGAAAATACAGTTAGAATAGAAAAGGATTTTGGAAGAAAGACTAACACCATGGTGAAATAATTTTTTGTGATCATCAAAATGGAAATTATTTTAATCCTTCATCTTCCAATAAGGATTCATCTTCCAAAAATGAATTTAAAGGAAAAAATAAGAGACAAAGAGGAAATATTGGCAAAAATAACAGTCAACATCAAGAAAATCAAAATGATATAAAAGAACTTGTTTTGAAAACATTGTGGTATAAAAATGAGTTATGAGGCCCAAAAATGCAAAATATCATGGAAATAAATCAAGGATTATTGAAAAAATAAATAAAAAAATAAGACCTTGGAATCAAACTCAACTTATTTCATAAGTGAATGCATGATTTCTATTTTAAATGAAGTCAATAATGCATTTGGCAATTCAACATGGGATAATGTTTGCGTCTTAAATACTAGTTTCACATCACTTAAAAATTTACAAAGAGACAAAATAAGTTTTTAATGTAAAGGAATATACGGTCTAGTTTATTTATTATAGATAAATTATCAACCTAAAAGAAAAAGAACAATTCAAATCAAGTCAACTAGCTTTATAGATTTCATTCTAAAAAATGTCCTATATCTTCCTCAATTGAAAAAAAACTTGTTATCTCTAATGTTAATTTGACAAAAGGCCATTCCATTTGATATATGATGGATACGTAAATATCACATGAAAATTTGATAATTTAATCATCTTGACTGTATTTGAGTAAAGAAAATTACTAAAACCTAGAGGTGAGATTTTAGTTCCAATAAGAATATCTCATCTTGTTGAAAAAGGAATGCCAAAAAAAATTCTTTGGCATGAAATATTTGTACACAATAACTAATAAAATATTCACACAATGAAAAATAAAGGAATTTTAGGTATGCAATATCTACTCAAATATATTGAAAAGTGTGAAGCTTATATATTGGCTAACATGAAATAGAACCACTTTAAAAGTCAAAATGGAAAGTTGATTAAAAAAAATATTTTTTCACTTCAATTTGTGTTATGTTCTAATTATATTTGTTGGTGATCATAAATACCTCATTTTTTTCATTTATCACTACAAAATAATGTTTTGGATATAATTTTGAAATAAAAATCAAATGCATTTAAAACTTTTCAAAGGTTTTGAATAATGATTGAAAATGAAGCATAATCCTACATTGGGACACTAAGGATTAAAATAAATGGTAATTTAACATCAAAGGTGTTTGTATCCTATCTAAATAAAGATAGGATCAAGTATCATCTCACATTACCCTACACTCCTCAACAAAATGGATTAGTAGAGAGGATTAATAAATGGTTCAATCAATGTTATATTATAAAGGGGTAAATATGCATTTCTTAACAAAAATAACTCAAATAATATTTTATCTCTAGAATATGTCACCATCAACACCCTTTCAAATTAATACTCTATATATATCATGGTGTGGTAATCATCATTTGATGCAACATCTTAAATATTTTATATCCACTTGCTACACATTGATTCCCAATCAGAAAAAGAAAGTTAAAAAATGTATCCTTTTAGGATATTTAGAATTCTAAAAGGCATATAAACTATATGATGAGAAAATAAATAAATTTATCATCACAAGAGATGTATTTTTTGAAACTAAAAATTACACAAAAATCATAAGTTTCCAATTGAATCGACTTCAAAAACATGTAAAATTTGATGTTTTCAAGGAGATTGATAGGGAGGTTCCGAATAGTAAAAGGGGACCTATAATTAGGAAATAGTGAATATCTATTGACTCATATTATTAAATATGAAACTCACCTTGTGAAATAAAATGAAACTTCATTATAATGTGGTAATGAATTATTTATGGTGTTGCATATTTTGATTCAAGCTTCAAGTATCATTGTTTTTGCAATGCATAATTCACAATAGTGGCATAAATTTAAAAAACATTTGTGGTGTTTCATATCTTGAGTTGGGTTTGCCATACCAATGTCATTTTGTTATGTAATTCCAAACACTAGGACAAATTTTAGAAATATTTGGGGTGTTTCATATTTTGAGTTGTTTTTTATGTAACAATGTTGTTTCAAGGCACTATTTAAAACACTGACAAAAATTTTATAAATATTTGGGGTGTTGCATATTTGAGTTAGTTTTTCCATACCAATATAGTTATGTAGTGTAATTCACAACATCAGGGATTTTTAAAAAAAAATTGGGGTTTTGCATATTTTGAGTCATGTTTCCTACACCAATGTCGTTATGTGATATAATTCACAAACTAAAATAAATTTTAGAAATATTTAGGGTGATACATATTTTAATTTAGGTTTCCCATTATTATGTCATTTCATGGTATAATTTCTAACTATAGGAAAAAAATTAGAAATATTTGGGGTGTTTCATATTATTAGTCAGGTTTCCCATACCAATGTCATTGTGTGGTGTAATTCATAACATGTGATAAATTAAAAAAATATTTAAGGTGATGAGTATTTTGAATCAAATTTCTTATACCGATGTAATTACACTATGTAATTTGAAAAACTAGGAAACAATTTAGAAATACATGGAGTGTTGCATATTTTGAGTTAGATTTCAAGTACCATTATTGTTATACTACACAATTCACAAAATGGGGACAAATTTTGGAAATATTTTGGGTGTTGCATTTTCTGAGTTAGGTTTCCCATGAAAATGTCATTGCATGGCATAATTCAATAAGTGGGAAAAATTTTAGAAATATTTGGGGTGTTGCATATCTTGAGTTATGTTTCACATATCGATGTCATTAACTGATGTAAATCATAACACTAAAAACATCATAAATATTTGAGGTGTTGCATATTTTGAATCAAGTTTTCAATTATAATTCCCAAAAAATTTTAGGCCAAAATCCCATGTATTTTTTTATAAATCACTTCAATGATGTTAAACTATAGTTACATAGTGGTTTAACTATTTTGTAATTTTGTTAACATTAAATTAGAGTGTGACACACACAATTATGTAGTGAACCATTAATTCATATTATAAGAATATTTAATTTAATCATAATCTTACAAGCCCTACAAAGGATGTCAACAAACCACCCTAATCTAGCCTAAAAAATAAGACATGATGCCCCCACCACAACTTGGGAAGACTACATATCCACTCCTTAGAATTAAGGTTTGATGTAGTTCTCCTTTCACTTGTGTTTAATCTCACACTGAAGGGGTTGGTTATCTAAGCCAACAAGGAATCTAACATGTCACTCAAATTAGCTACCAAGCTCTCACCACTTACTCAAAGGAGGGACATATCTAAATATCATAAGTCATAATTCACCTTGATATGCCAAAGTATATGTGCTTGCCAAAATCACTCTCACATTATTATAAAAATAAGAGTCTAATTTGACAAGGATCCTATGTTCTATGGGTATAATAAATCCAAAATATCAATAAGCATTTGGTTACACTACTCAAAGAAGCTCTATCTATTGAGAAAGTCTCTAATGGTGACACCTAGGGTCATAACATGGTAGAAAACCATCTCGGTTATCAAATATCTAATTAGGGACACTACCTTATAATAAAAATACATTAAGGCATACCACATAACAATAATTACAAGGTACACATACACAAATAATAAGTACACTCAAATGGTTACACTGAAAAAGGTATTTTAAAAGTTAGTTGTTGTGGCACATGTCCTCTAAGAATATCCTCCAAATAGTTAATAACACCCACATAAATGGCATCCTAATAGTTACTCCTATAATCTTATGCCCATTCCATAATAAACCTACATACCTATAATTATCCCTTCACACATAAAATCATGGGTGGATATAGTTCACCTATTCCCTAACAAGTGTTAGATTAATTAATAAAGTGTCTGGACTTCTTTTTTAATTACATGATTAATGAGATAGATTTACCCTTACAATAACTCCCTAACTTATAGCTATTATAAACAAAAAAGAGTATAACCAAGGGTTACAAGGCATCAAGACATGTGACAATTATATTCATTAAGAATTCTAACTTTGAGCACAAGATCAAGCCTTATTCGAAGGAGAAAATTTTGAAACAACAAAATTTGATATATTTTTCAAACAAATACCAATTATTTTTTAAACCTCTAATAAATGAATAACATATGCCAATTTACTAAAAAGGATAATTAAACATGTTCAATAATATGCCCTAATTTTAAAATGAAAAAAATATAAGCACCATTTTGCTTACTTGGCCCATTAAAAGTCTCTAAAATGTGACATGTTAGTCTTTCACATGAAATCACCATTTCACTAGAATATTTAAGAGGAAACACCCTTAGTTACTATCTATATAAAAGTATGCTTAGCATTACTTAGTCAAATATAATCTTTACAATCACACTAAGATATACTTGTCATGTCACATCATGTTTCTTCTCTAGAATTAATAACCTACTAATTAGTGGTTTTTATGGTTATTTTTTAGATAATTACTATTTTAATTAAGATATATTTTATATATTAATGTATTGATAGTTATATATTACTTATTTTCATGATCATTAACTAGTTGAGTTAGCTATACTTGTATATTAGATACATGATGATCATGTTTATTTAATTCATTATAGTAGTATATTATGGATTTTATATTGATTTGGGATAACCACCTTTACTATTTTTATGTGGACATAGGATAAATCCATACTTAATACTTTGATAGAGGAAGGACATCATCAGAGAGGGTGGCATAAATGGAGGCATTAGGGGATGAAAAAATGAAAACTAGGAACCCACATGAAGAACAATAGTAGAATATGGTTTTATATTCATTACTTGATTTGATAGTTTATAGTTTATTTTATTTTTAATCATTTTTTATGCACTTGAGTATGGTTGTGTGTTTGCAATTATGTTATATTACATATCTACTTGACATGATGATGTTGTCTTAACATTTGATTTGGATATTTGGTATGCCTTGATGTTGTCTTATGATGAGTGTGAACATTTCCAAAAACACATATATCTTGTTTATAATACATTTCTATAGGAAACTCTATTACCTTATTTGATAGATAATTATGAAATTGTACATATATAAAAGGCAAGGGTTAAATTGGACTTTGCACGGTCATTATGTTTAGTAAATGTGATAATGTTTTAATTTTATAAGGAAGTTATAATGTTGGAATGACTAGTTGTGGAAGTCAATTTCATTATTAATAATCATAATGTTTAATTGATTTTGGAAGGCAATAGTAACATCCATAATTTTTAAAAGATTATTTTATTTGGAAAGTTTGAGAGTTTAGGGTTTTTTTTTGGTGTTGACTTGAGTTGACTAGGATATTATGCAAAGAATACATTTTGTCTAGATTTTTCATGGTAAAATAATTAATATTTACCCAATTTTATGTATTTATTTAAACATGAAAAGACTTATTCACCAAGCTCATGGATATCATTTTTAGTTTGGTGGACATATTGGGGATTTCGGTTAACAATAAAATAACATGCAGAAGATTAAATGATGGAAGGGGGAATATATTATAGGGATGAAAAGAATAAAGAAGAAGGTGGAAGGTTTAAGTGAGATTGGATAAGGTATATACCAATGTATTAGAGTCATGGTCTTCTTTACCAGGTTGGTTTGATGGTTAAATTTCATATTGAGAATTGTATGAGTTAAATCAACTAAAAACCTGTAAAATATTTTGAGTAGGGTTTAGTTTTTCATTATGTTTTTATTATAGGAAAAATGAGGTGAAATATTTGGAACTTTGGATGGCTTGATCATCCATAAAACCAAATATACGACTTTAAAAACCCTCAACAAATGGATATGCTATGTAAATTTATTACCAAAAATATAAATTACTAAGTTTTTAATGTATAAATTCTATGTTTTTGTTTGGATTCATTAAAAACCTAGGTTAGTTTAAAAGGGTATACTAATTTGTTAGCATAGTATATTTAATTTGACCCTATGGTGTCTATGACTCAGTATGTTTAATTAATATTAAACCATTTCATTTATTATATTAAATATACATACTAGGATGAGGGCATGACTGGGTTGTAGAGTTAAACTTAGTCCTATAAAATTGGTTTCAAATCATCCTTTCCTTTATACATAGGTATTATCTTGGTTATATGTAAAATTGGGTCAAATATTTATAATGAAATATCTAGACTAGGTAATGACTGTGTGAATGGGTTTAGTTGAGATAAAATATGATGAATATAGTTAGTATAAACCTATATATGGGTATTAATAATTCATGCAAGTCACCTCATCTAGAGAAATCTATTTTTGAGCAAGAATATAAAAAATATATTTTTGTTTCATTTATAATACTTATATAGATTTGTATACATATACATGGATATGTATATATAATCTTCAAAAATTTGTTGACCTCTCGATATATTTATATCAATGTATGTGTGTGTGTGTGTTTGTGTATCAGGTTAAAATGTGCCTATATAACAATATATCTTTGTGTTAATATGATGACTGAACTGTATATTGGTGATTATAAGTCCACTAGCTATTCATATGGTTTTTATATTTACATATAGATTGGGTAAATATTTTTTTGAATCATATAGATGTTTGATTTGGAGGTTTTTATTGATTGAGTGTTCACTTAGTTTTACTATGAAGTTTTCATTTTAAAATGAATGGGAAAATAGATAAAATCTTTGATAATATTTACTATTGTGTAAATTTGATATAAATAATTATATTCACAGTAGGTGAACCCATAATGACTTCACACAGTTTATTGAGTTATAGGTGATTGTATTCATTCTTATATACTTTGAAATATATTTACCACTATATATAATTGATTCTTTATAAGACTATGCATTATTATAATATATTGAGTCCTAGACAGTCAAAATATATGGAATAGAATGCAAACACATATATTTGTTAATTCTCTTTAGGAATTAAGAAAGAATTTAATGTATATTTTGTTTTGTTGTGCATTTAAAAATAATATGTGATACTCAAGGATGAAAGTCTATTTTTATCCTAACATGAATATGCTATATACACTTATGTATCATCATTTGGATAATTAAATACAATGAATTTTGTATAAGTATATATGATTATTTGAATTACTAGAGCTAACTTTAGAATATAGCTAAGTGTTGGTTTATGTATATAAATATATGAGATACTTATGATTTGTTGATTTAATGCAAATATAAATCTTGTATATCATATATAGACATACATACTATTTTCAATGTTTAAGAACTTACCTGCTATAACAAATATACATGGGTATATTTATTACTTAAATTATCAAGGCTAAGTTATATGTGTGTATTGGTTGAAGGAAATTCTACCTATGTGATTTTTGAGATTAATACAAATTAGATTAAGGTTTATTAGTATGTGAAACAACTTATTGATGAAATTTGACATTTGGAAATAAAATATGAAGCTATTAATTGACGTTGTATGGATGAGTAACGTAACATTAGAGTTTCAAGTTAATATTTTGCTAAATTGATGTCATGATTTATAATCTCAACTGAATGGTTTGATTTTATTGAGGAATATTTTAATATGATTAAGTATCTAATTTTATTATGATATAAATAGTTTATAAGTTTGGATTTATTACATTTTATTTGATGAATTAAATGAATGTATTTGAGATTTACTTATTTATCAAATATTATATCTACTAGTAGGGAAAATTAATTATGAAATCTGTTGGTTTTAATATTATTAAATATATGGACCAATTTTGGTATTAATGACCCTAACTAAATAAGTGAGATGGATTCCACTTACTTAATTAGTGTCATTGATACACATATAAAGTGTAATATGATTGAGTGGTGTGTATGAAATTGATTGATCCTATAAATAAAATAACTATATTAAAACTTTGGCCAAAGTAGTGTTTATGGTTAAGCATTATCACTTCATCTATTTTATTTAGTTTACATGTTTAGTATGATATCATGTTAGAATGAATTTATTTATGATATACTACATGTAATAGTTATCTTAAAACACATAGGTTCTAGTTGTCACTCTTGATTCCCACACCATCATTATCTACCAAGCCATGAAGGGAGGGTCATTCCCTAGTTGGAAGATTATATGAGGGGTCGATGGTTTATGGTTAGTGTGTAAAAGCACTCAGATGATTCTCTCCCTCCCCTTATGATTACTTTACTAGTGACTTACTCATGATTACTTATCGATGATTCAAGTTCATTGAGACTCACATGCTCTATGGAGCATTTTATCTTTGTACATTACTATTAAGACATGCATTATGTCGAAATTGTACCATTTTATATATTTTATCATTATAATAGTTGGATTTAATTTTGTATCAGCTTTGGTTAAATTCAAAAATATAATTTTATGAAATAAATACAATATTTGTATTTATATCATCATTGTACTTGATCTTGATCTTATGATGATTGGTTAAATAGATTAGATATAGACCTCGACTATGGTTAGATTTAAACTAATGTATTTAGTTAAAGATCATTGTATTTATTGGTTTTAGTGTGATGAAATCAATTTATTTAATTTGTATAAATATTTTAATTATTTTTACCTTATTCTAGTAAAATCCAGTGAGGTTGTTACATTATGGTATCAGATTTGAGGTTTAAACTCTAGGACTTAATGAGTCCACTAATGTAAACATATTCTCCTATCAAGTAGGAAAAATAATGGTACATGCTATACCTAGAAGTGAGGGTAATTAAAACACCAACCCTCCAATGGATCCAAATCAATTCACCATTGAGCAAGCCATAAAGTTGAATCAGATCCTTGAATCCATGCACAAAACTAGGGACTGAATCATAACCCTAAAACATGAATTGAATGGGATTATTGAGAAAATTTCTAGGAAAATACTAAAGAGAATCTTAAATAGTAGTAAAATCTTCAAGTGCAAAAGCATGAGGAATTACCACAAGATGTGAGAGCTCAAGTAACTATAGAGCTGACATGAGATATGAAAAAGGTGAATCTACCCAATTTTAATGGAACCATTTTGGGAAATGGAGCTAAAACATGGCTAACAGAGATGGATAAATATTTTGAGACTTTAAATCACTTTAAAGTCACCAAAGTAGTTTGGGGAGCTTATTATCTTTTCGGAGAAGCAACAACATGGTGGGATAATAAGAAGCTCGAGATGAACCCCAACTCTACCACCACCACTTCAGAGCAGTTCATGACCCTCCAATTATTTTAATTACCAAAGCTAGATTTAGAATATATATGAGTGTTAGTTTATGTATATAAGTATATTAGATACTTATGATTTGTTGATTTAATGAAAATCTAAATCATATATAGACATACATATTATGTTCAATGTTTAAGAACTTGCCTGGTATAAAAAATATATATGGGTATATTTGTTACTTGAATTATCAAGGCTATGTTATATGTGTGTATTAGTTTAAGGAACTTCTACTTATGTGATGTTTGAGATTAATTAAAATAATATTAAGGTTTATTAGTATGTGAAACAACTTATTGATGTATTTTGACATTTGAAAATAAAGTAGTAGCTTGGTAATTAATGTTATATGGATAAATAACATAACATTAGAGTTTCAAGTTAATATTTTGATAACTTGATGTCCTGATTTATAATCTTATATGGATTGTTTGATTTTATTGAGGACACTTTGAAATTTTATTAAGAATATTATTTTATTATGATATAAATAGTTTAGATGTTTGGATTTATTACATTTCATTTGACTGATTAAATGACTGTATTTGATATTTCCTTATTTAACACATATTATATTTTATAGTAAGGAAAATTCAATATAAAATATATTTAGTTTTAATATTATTAAATATATGGTCCAATTCTAGTATTAATCACCTTAAATAAGTAACATACATTCCACTTAATTAGTGTCACTAATATATAGTTAAAGTGTAATATTATTGAGTGGTGTGTATGAAATTAACTAATCCTAGAGATCAAATAATTATATAAAATATTTATATGTTTAAACATTGTCATTTTATCTATTTAATTTAGTTTACATGTTTAGTATGATATCATGTTAGAAATAATTTCTTTATGATATACTACATGTAATAGTTATCTTATAGAAAACATGTTCTAATTATCACTCTTGATTCTTAAAACATCATTATCTACCCATCCATGAAAGGAGGGACATTACTTAGTTAAGAAATTATGAATGGGATTGGTATTTCATGGTTAGTATGGAAAATCACTTAGATTATTCTCTCCCTCCCCTCAAAAATACTTTACTAGTGACTACACTCATGATTACTTATGGATGATTCAAGTTTGTTGAGACTTTCATGCTCCATGGAGAATTGTATCAGTTTACATTATTATTAAGACATTTATTATGCTACAATTGTATTATTTTGTAAATTTTATCATTACAACAATTGGCTGTAACGTTTTATTAGTTATGGCTGAATTTGTAAATATACTTTTATGAAATAAATGTAGTATTAGCATTTATATCAACATTATACTTGATCTTAATCTTGTGTACATTAAATAAATTTATTATATATAGACCTTGATTATGGTTAGCTTTAAACTAATATATTTATTTAAAGATCACTATATTTATTAGTTTTAGTGTGATGAAATATATCTATTAAATTTGAGTAAATGTTTAAAATAAAAGTACTTTATTCTAGTAAAACCTAGTGGGGTTGTTGCATTGTGTTATTAGAGTTGAGGTCCAAACTCTAGGACTTAATGAGTCTAATAACTCAAATGTATTATCTTGTTAAGTAGGAAGAAGAATAGTGCATGATAGACCTATAATTGAGGGTACTTAAAACACAAACTCTCTAGTGGATCCAAATTAGTTCACTATTAAGTAAGCTATGAAATTAGATCAGATCCTTATAACCATGCATGAAACTAGGGACTGAATATGGTGAAATAATATGAAGTGAATGACCACGATGATGAAAATGTTTAGGAAGAACATAAAAATCATCCTATAGAGCAATAAAATCCTCAAGTTCATAGGCATGAGGAAGTACCATAAGATGCAATATATTGACTAGCTACAGAGATGGCATGGGATATGAAAAAGGTGAATCCACCTAAGTTTGATGGAACTATTTTGGGAGATGGATTTGAAGTGTGGATAGTAGAGATGGAGAAATATTTTGAAATTTTAAATTACTGGAAATTCACCATAGTAGTTTGTGGAGATTACCAGATTGTTGGAGAATCAACAACATGGTTGGATAATAAGAAGCTCAAGATGAACCTCAAATCTACCACCACCACTTGGGAGTATTTCATGACATTATTTAGGTCATGGTGGCTTCCTTATATTTATTTTGATCAAAATATGGTAGATTTTCAAAACATTAGGAAAGGAGAAATTTCTATGGATGAATACAAAGAGTAATTCACTAAGCTCATAAAGTATGTTCTATAATATCAAGTGGATGAGAGGATTTAAATCAAGAGGTTTATTATGGGATTAAAACCCCAAATTGGTTGTGAGGTGTATGTGATCGAGCCATATGCCATGGATTTGGTATTTGAGAAGCTAGTTAAGTAGGAGCAGAAGATGCTCAAGTCAAAGAGAAGTTCAACAAAAAATTTGGAGGTCCTAAACTAACTTTCAAAAAGAAGAATTAGAAGAGGAGTGGAGACTCCAAGAGACAATTTATGAAATAGAATGCTAAGTTTAATAATAGCTCAAGAAAAAGGAAATTTGGAAATGGTTTCAAGGGAGGTTTTAAGGGGAACCAATAGTTAGATAGAAGATAAGCACCTATATTATTCTTCATTTTTGGAAGTGACCATTATGCTAGATAGTGTACTTAGGGTAAATTAGATGGAAAAAAGGGTTATTCTTCATAACAAGGAACATTTTAGTAGAAGATTCATGCAACTATTGATAATCATCACACTAAGTTTCAAGATTATCCTATTAAATTGATAGGTATTTTTTTTGATTATTTAATTAATTTTAATTGACATTGGGGATACTAATTTTTTATTTCTCATATAATGCTTAACAACTTATCTATAAAATATAGGATTATGGAAAATTTATGGTTAGTATAATATTGGAATGAATCAAAGGTTAAGGTTGATAAGTGTTTAGTGGAAGATAAAATTAGGTTACCTAAATTCAATGTGATAGTGGATCTATATGCTAAACCACTAGGGTCATATGATATGATCCTAGGAGTTAATTGGCTTGTAGAGAATAAATTTAAGGTTGATTGATATCTAAAGAAGCTAGAGTGTCAAGATGATTTTTGAAATTAGACACAACTTTAGGGTGAGAAAAGAAAGTTGAAGCTTAGAAAAAAAAATTCAATTCAACTAAAGAAAGATAAAAAAATGATGCCAAGCATTTATTGTTAAAATAAATGAGATGGAGGAACATAACGAACTATCCATAAAGGAATATCCTTTTCTTAGGAACTTTCAAGATGTGTTTCCAAAGGAATTACCTAGATTACCACCCAAACATGAGTTTCATTTCTTAATTGCTATCATACCCAGATCTAAACCACAATCCAATGCACCTTATAAGATGATAACTATATAATTGGGTGATATGAAATCTCAACTTACAGATTTGTTTTCAAAAGGGTTGATTTGAGCGAGTGTGTCACCATGGGGTGCATCAGTGGTGTTTGTTAATGTTTGAAGAGGATCTTAGGTTCATTAAAACATATTAATTACATGGATAAGTCTTATAATTTGAGAAATATCTTGTGGTAAAGGAAAATCATTACTTGATATTTTGATTTTATCCTAAGATCATAGATGTTTACACAATTGTTACATAAATATTTAACAGTAAAAATTAGGTATGGAAACATAGTTGTCAAACTTGTAGAGAAAAGACCTTTTGTTTCATTAATATAATAAAATGTATAAAATTTAGAATTAATTTAAAAACATCTACAAATGAATATTATTAATTCATAGAGTTATTATGAAATATCACCCAAATTCACAATGAGCAGATAATATCAAATAGAATACAAAACCATTTTCATGAGAGATAGTCTTGTAACACATATCAGTACCCAAAAGATATATCTCGCATAAGAAGTGTAGCTATATTATATTAACCATCAATTACTAAATATAATTATAATATTCATATTATAAATCACTCATCAAAATTTCATTTTAGACATCCAAGGCTATACTCATTCCTTCAACATTTAATATGAATTTTTGCTCAACAATACCTCATATAATATTATCCAACACTATCCAAACCATTCTAATACAATCTATAGGAAAATATAATCCTAAAAACTATATTTTTATAGACATGATGTCTATACTTGGTATGTAGTTATGTTAACCTATATTTTGTTGCTAAATATTCCATATACATGGTCCCATCTGAAAATAGAATATCTTCATAACAATCTTGTAGAATAAATGATAACCAAAAAGAAACCATGAACCCTATCCACATGGCATGTTCATATATGTGGTGGTTAATGTACACATTCCCCAGATAAGACTTTCTTGGACTTAAACTTTTATCTTATCTCAAGACAAAACCACAAAGAACTAGGAGTCCACAAAACAAAAAATAGCTATAGCACATAGAAACTATAGATTGCTCAAGGTACTATTTACCAATTTTCACCCATTGTCCACTACTTATCCACCCTCATGGGCTTTTAATTAAATAACAATCTAGTCTACCACTCTTTTGAGTTTTCAATAGACTAGTGAAACTAGAGGATTTCCATTATATATTTTCAACCAACCTAGACCTGTAGGTTGCTATGATGCTACCAAACAAAAAGCTAACAAGAAAAATTCCAAAGTTTCCCACTGTAAAAAAAATAGCAAGATGGAGGAGGTAGTGGTGGAGAAATAGATGCAACTAGTGGTTGTGAATTGGATGAATCACTCTACAAAGAATAAAAGTAACACTATTCATCTAGAATAACTATTATTGTAGTTGACTAGGAGGAATAATGGTAGGGACATCAATGAGTGGAGTGATAATACTATCAAACTCAGCCATGTCTATTTTATAATTCTTCTAGTCAATCAAATACTCCTAAACACTATGTAGAAATGCCCACAAAGGAATTTGAGTGTATAATAATTGAGAAATATAACTATACATAGTAAAAAGTATAGTGCCTTTAGAATTATTAATTTTTTCATAGATTTCCACATGTATATGGGTGAGCTTTTTATCATGAAAATGTGCTTGGATCGTATAAAAGTTGTTACACAACATCTGAGTCTCAAAATCCTACAACTAGTGCATAAATGAATCTAAATCTTTCATAGATGCTTGAAATACAAATGTAAATCATGTAAAAGTGATATAGGGATCACACATTATGGCTTTGGAAGAAATTATAGTTGTAAATTCAAGGAGCACACCATTTGATACTGCATGCACTTAAGATTTCTAGTCGATCAACCCATGGGCCATAGTGGTGTCTTGGATAATTGTAGTAGTGAGATGAACTTGGTAAAGCTTTAGGAGCTTGTATAACTCTTTTGAATCCTCCTTGATACCTAAACTTATAATTTGAGATGGCTAACTTATTGGATGTTCATCCAATCTTGTGTAAGTTGGGCCACTAACTTTGGAAGTTTTATGCAATCCAACATAAAACCAAGGCCCACAACTTGGGAATATAGGGTAGGGTATGAATATTCAATAAAATTAATAGTGTTTCTAAGTACACTCTATAGGTTAGAGTTATCTTTCTAAAACTAAGACACCTTATTTTTGAAATAAATAATAGTCTACATGATGAAATCCTTAAAAGTGGAATCACCATCCAACTGCTTAGCCAAGGATAGCTTAGAAACATTGATAGATGATTAAGTGATGGGTGGGGGCATAATGGATAAAATAGTGGAAGTTATAGTAAGAAGGTGCATTAATGGAGAGAGTGGTAATGAAAATATGGTGTGATGAAAGAGAAGTGGAGCTATGGAATGGGGAGATGAAGAGTCATCCTCCATTAATGGTGATTCAATCTTTCTCTAAGTAGCTTACCTTGGTTACATTTGTTTCATTTGTGCTTATTATTTCTCTCCTTATTGATGAAAGTGGTGGTATTTTATTTTTAATTCTCCCATAAATATTCATTTAATTTTTTTTATTGTTTTTAATTTATTTCATTTGGTCTGCTTGGTTTTTCATCTATTTTATGGGCTAAGGTGTTCTGTCTACATCAGCACATGCATCCCTTCCTGATCAACCATCCTATTAAATTTAGATTTTTTAAAGGGGCATGAATCAATTATAGTGGTTTATGGAAAGCCTCTAATTTGATGGATTTGAATGTGTGAAGAAGGGGAAATATGGTGGCCTTAATGAGCCAGGTGATTCTATGAGGGGTAATAAGATATGAAACCATAAGGGTGATAGTGATATCCCATCTCAAGTGGAAGATGAAGCATATAAATTGTCAAAAAAAATTAGTGAAGTACTATAATAGGAAGAAGTGGTTAAGCACTTAAGAAGGATCTAAATTTCTTGCAAGTAGCAAGGACCATGGAGAACATGAGTGAAATGAAGGCCAAATTGATAAGAATCCTAACCCTGCTAAGACCTTGACTATTGTACTAAATGCTTCCATGTAAATTTACCTACAACAGGAGGAAACTAGGTTTTAAAATGTAGGGATTTTTTTTATTTAAACAAGAATTCTCTCCCTTTTAGGAATTTTTTTGATAACTAGCTCAACTCTATTTAAGGTGAAAAACTAGGTCTATATATTAGTTTTTGTTAGATGATTTATAAATGGGGTTTTATGATTTTGTTTAAAAAATAAAATATGCAACATAAGGCTATCAGTAAATAATTATGGAACATTGGCTAGTTGATTTTTAAATCTATCCCATTAGTCCAAAGATGGACTGCAATGACCTTATTTTTGAAACTACTCCCAAATGGGTAGACATTGAAGGAGTGTCAATACATTTGTCAAATTTTCTACCAAAAGAGTTGATACTCCTTAGGGAAGTCTTGAGAATTGAGGATAACAATATGTCACTTGCCCATATGAATGCTAGAGTTTTAATATCTCTAGAACCCCTAGAGTTCTTCCTAAATTCCCTTAATTTTAAAATTAAATGAAAACCGCATACTTATGTTCTTAGAGGATTGGGTGGTTTGAATGCCTATTTTTTTTATAAAAATGATGGCCATCTTAAGAAAAATTATCCTAATTTGGTTAATAAGGGTAGTATACCTAATAAACAAATAGATAAGGATGTCCCTAAAAATGAGTATGTGTTGGATGGTTATAAGTCTTTAAAAACCCCTTGTTTAATAGTGTACCAGTAAAATATAGTACCCCACAAAAGAGGTTATTAGGAATATTGGATCTAACATTGAGAATGAGTAAGGACTAGACAACTCCTCTCTCACACCTTAGATGCGTAGATCCTTGTAACCATCTATTGATAACTTGAATCCCTTGCCTGATGTGATCAATTGCCTGCCATATAGCTTGGATGATGTTTTTTTTAACACAAAAATCTATCAAAATCTCCTTCTAAGGAATATGTGGTTATTCTAGCTAAAACCCTTGCTCTTCATAATGTTTTCTTGGACAGCTTACCCCTAGACAATCTCATCAATCTCACTAGTGGAGTTTCCCCTATGGCTTTTTCTCTAGAGAAAGAAAGAAATGATAAGTTTGGTTATGAAATGGATATATCATTAGGTGATCCATTGACTCATAAGGTCATAATAACTACTGAGAATTGGATGTCTAAAGGAGGAGGGAAAAGACATAAAATAGAATTGGGCTCCACCCCAATGAAACATTTTGTGACCAAAGAGAAAAAAAGTTATTAAAATAGTCCCTTATTAGTAGCCATGACCCTTCTTTCAAAAAAATGGTAAGGAAAATAAATTCATAGGTTGTTTTACAAGACTGTACAATAGTAGGGGTAAGCCCCATGGTCAGTTTAATTAACCTCATATCCCCCTAGTTTTGTATATGGATTGTAAGTTGGAATGTGAGAGGGTTGGAATCCCCTGATAGAAAACCAATTATGAGATAATTTAGACATTCAAGAGAAACTTTGGACTTTCTTTATTTTCAATAAATCAAGGGTATGGGATCCTATCTATCCTTAGTATTAAACTTTATATGGCCTAAAGGTCCTCAGTTTTCCACTAACCATCAAAGAGGTAAAGGTGGGGCCTCTATCTTGGTCAATCATGTTCTGAAAGATTATATCCTTAACCATGGTGTCTCCCCTTGTAATAAAGTTATTTAGGTCTTGATAAAAAGATAAAATTAGTGTTTTGGCCTATGTAACATATATACCCCTAATGATTATAGGGAGTGATCTGATCTATGAAATTGGCTGTCTACTAATCTAAAGAAAACTACATGGATGTTTAGAGGAGATTTTAATATGGTGGAAGAAAAAGAGGATAAAATTGGAGGTGACTACCACACCTAGGAATATAATGAGTTTTTTTTCAAATTCAAAAGAATACACAGGATTACAGACCCACTCCAAAATGGTAAAATTCTAAGTAGAGGAATCTGGTTTACCAAGTGTAATAATCAAAGCAAAAATAGAATATACTAATCCAAACTTGATATATTTTACTTGAATAGGGATTCAATAAATATGACCCCTAATAAGGATGGAAATGTCATGACAATTTTACCTTTTAAAATATATAACCACCATCCCATTGAAATGACATTCTCTTTGAATTATGAGGAGAATAATAATATCCTATCCTTTAAAGGACTATATAAATTTAATGTGTCCCACCTAGATGACCGTGTGTGTTTGGAGGGTATTTAGTCATCCTAGAACATTGGGAAATTTTCCTATATATCCATATCTAAAATTGATTAGTGGAATTCTTATATGAAAATCTCCAAAAACTTTTCTAGAACCTATGGTTAGACTAAAGCTAAAAGGTGTAAGAAAATTACAAGGGACACTCAAGAAAAGATTATAAATGATGAAATTTCTTTGGAACTTAACCTAGATGATGCGGAACTAATAGAAGAGCTTAACCTCTTAAAACATCAAGCTGAATAGTCTTATAATTATATTGTTAGGGGGATCAAATCTGATCTAGACTAACTTCAGTAAAGATTGGGGATAAAGGTTCTGAGTTTTTTTTTTAGATTTTTGAAATCCAAACACATAAGAATCAATATTATTGGTATCAAGGTGAAAAAATAGATTATGTAGGATGCCTCTAGCATAAAATAATATTTCTTTAAATTTTAGTCCAATCTTTTCCTTTTCGATGGTTCTAGTGACCTTATTGAATAAAACAGGGTGATAGGTGATGCCTGCATTCCAAAAAAGGTGACATGAGTATAGGCTATTTTTATTGATTTATTTATTTCATTAGATGAAATCAAAACCATTACTGACTCACTTAAAGATTATAAAGAATCAGGGATAGATAGTTTCCCTACTAAAATCTATAAAGTCGATCAGGAATTGTTGGCTAAAGACTATCTGGAAGTTTTTAATGAGGCCATTAATTTTGGCACCCTTGGCCCAAACATCAATAGAGGGGTAATTAAACTCATCCCTAAGGATGGTAACCTATATTCAATTAGAAATTAGAGACCAATGACCCTCATCAATGTTTCTTATAAGATTTTGGCAAATATTTTAGGAAAATACTCTCCTCTCTGCTACCCACCATTATCTCAAAAACTCAAAATAACTTTATTAAAGGTAGATACATCTTGGATAACTTTATAACTAGTTGGGAAGGGATGTAATGCGTTAGGGACTCTAATCAGGATGCATGATTTATTTTTATTGACTTTGAAAAAACATACAATAGAATTGACTGGACTTTCATTGAGAGAATGCTTCAATCCTTTGGTTTCTAGATAGGTTCTATAGAATGATTAATGTTCTCTTTAAAGATGCTTCAGTGGTCATTAAAGTCAATGGGGAATTGATAGCATACTTTGACCTTTAATGCTCTATTAGAAAAGGATGCCCTCTTTCTTTATCACTCTTTTTATTAGTTTCTAAAGTGTTACATTATCTTCTTAGATTCTTTAAATAGGACCTCATGTCAACGGAGTTTATATACCTAATAATTATGTCTTTATTGATGTCCTTTTTGCTAATGACAATACACTATTTATCACATTAGAGAAAAATAACTTGATATAGGTGGCAACTAGACTAGATATATATTGCTTTACCTCTAGATCCAAAGTGGCAATGCATAAATCACATTTGTTGGGATGGTAAGAACAACCTCCAAATTGTTTATAAAAATTTTGTTAGACTTGGAAAGGCCTGGATGAAATGGTTAGATACATGGGCATTCCCTTCACTCTCACATATTTGTTCAAACTCATGTGGGAATGTATTTTTGATAAAATACACAAGAAAATTACAAAGTGGTAGGGACACCTACTTTCTTTACTTGGGAGGATTAAATTTTATCATAAGGTCCTTTCTTCATATAATATTTACTATGCCTCATGTTGGCTCTTTGGTAAGTCTTAGATTAACATGCTCCACAAGATCATAAGATATTTCCTAAGGTCTAATAGGAAAGGAGGAAAGAAAAGATATGAAGTCTCATGGAAATTCTTCTCAAAGCCTAAAAATATTGGGTGCATGGGATTAAAATATCTTAGGTTGTAGGGTATAACATTGGTATTAAAGTGGATCATTAGAGCATTTAAAGGTGATCAACCCTGGAAGGTTTTGTTCTAAAATAATTTTTTGAGAGGCTTTCATAAAGGAAAACCATTCTAGAAATGTCTAAATATTGTAGATATTTTCATTTGTTCCTTTCCTATTAAAGTGGTCATTTTACCTATCTTTGATTCTATTTTGTCAGCCTAGGATGTATTTAAACTCTTCATCACATCTAAAAACATTTTCAACTAGTTTGGGACATCTTGTTAGGGGTATATATACTTATAAAGGAACTTGTCTATCAATAGGAGACTGCTTACCCCCACTAGGGGCTGATATGAATTTGATTGGTATATTAATGGGTTGAGGGATTTCAGGGACCTCTATTCTCATGTGGGATGGGTTTCTTGGTAAAAAATTAGAGCTAGTTTTTAGATTCCTACTACACACCACAAAACATCTAATCTTCTCCAAAAAGAATTGAAGGAGAAGAATAATGTGGTTTTCATGGAAGAGGAGGGTGAGTTATCGGATAGTGTGAACTGGATTAAAGGTTCTCCTCTATTTTAGATCTCCACTCAAATGTTATACAAAAAATTTTCCTTTTCAAACATCCCCTACCTCACCCTTAACTACATTTTGTCTATGTATGATCCTCTAATTTCTTGGTTTTTTAGATTTAATGTCATTTAGGAATCTTGCCTTAAACCTAAGAAATCCTAATTCCATAGGCTATTAATGTCCAAAAATTTAGGTGTTGTTTCTATTTTGAATAATTGTGGACTTTCTAAGCCTTTTTATTCTTTTTGTAGTGAAGTTGAAACTATTGAGCATGTTTTTTCTCTTTCCCATATGTGGTTAAGCTATGGAAAAGTTATTTTAAGTTTTTAAATGTTGTCTTTGAATGTGAAATTGGCTAGATAAACATTTTTTTTGGTTATGCATGTCCTAAAGTTAAATTTCACCCTTTTTTCATAATTTTTGGCTTGTTTTTTCAACTGAAATTTTATGGTTTTTATGGAAGAAAAGGAACCTAAAGGTATTCCAACATTAGGGTAGGGTGCTTACTAACTTCTTAGTGGAAGTCATTATTTATTTTGTCTCTTTGAATATTTTCCTACAATTGAAAGTGTCTTAGGATCAATTGTACTAGTTTTTTAGAATTGGATTGCTCAAAGTTACTTCTAATTACTTGTTAGACTCTAGTGGATATCCCAAGATGAGCCCCCACCTATATTGGGTAGTATGCCATAAATATACTATCAAGATAAAAATTATTGAGTATGAATGGGATTACATAAAGGATTCATACTTTGACTAGGAAGATCACCCAACATAGGAATATATAAACTTGATCGACTCTGATAAGAATGGGGTTGATAACTTGCTTTCAACTAATGAAAATATGTTAAGAGACATGAAAAATGATGGGTTGGGAATATATATTTAGGGTTTATTTTAAGATACCATATCAAAAACACTATTAGGTCTATTTAATTTAATTTGATTCATATCTTTGGAGAATATGAAAATTTCAAAAAAAAATTGCCTTCTTAAGTTTTCCATACAATGACCCATCCACATAGTTAAAACATATAGATAATGGGATAAATTGAAAAAGAGTATAAAACTTTCCTAAACTTTAATATTATTGCATATTTTTATTCCTCTGTAAGATATATGTAATTTATAAAAAATCTTCTCAAACTGAATCTGTATGTTAAAGTTATGGTCTTCAAAAGTTAGTGCTCAATTGTATTGCATCATGTTGATGCTCAACAACATGTTACCATTTGATAGCATGCTACCTCCTTACATTATTATTCCACCTAGTATCAATATAAAATTAGTATTCCTCTTCAAGAGATATAATTAAAAAAAAATTGTCTCTAATTGAGTTTGTATGCAAAAGTTATGGCCTTTATAAGTTGGAATTTAATTGTATTGCATAATGTTATCATTCAACAACATGCTACCATATGATATCATGATACCACTTGACATCATAATTCCTCCTAGTATCATGATAAAAAATTTATTCATCTTGAATAGATATACAATTTTTTAAGGAAAAAAAATCCTCAAATTGATTTTGTATGTAAAAGTTATGGCCTTCAAAAGTTGGTGCCTAGTTACATTGGATAATGCTACCACCTGATAGCATGTCATCTCCTGATAGCATGATACCACTCAAAAATATGTTTCCACCCAACAACATGCTAAATTTTTTATTCTTCTCAAAAATAAATACAATTTAAAAAGAATTCCTCAAACTCAGTTTGTATGTAAAAGTTATGGCTTGTGTAAGTTAGTGTTTAGTTGTATCAAATTATGCTGTCACCTGATAGAATACTACCAGTTGACATCATGTTTCCACCCAAAAACATGTTTTTATCTACAAACATGAAAAAATTTAGATTCCTCTAAAAAATCTATACAATTTAATAAAAATATTACCTCAAATTGAGTTTGTATTAAAATTTATACCCTCTAGAAGTTGTTGAGTTACATCACAACATGCCATTTGGTGATATCATGCTACTGAGTGGTAGCATGCTATCAAGAAATAACATGATACCATGTCAAATAATACTATTGAGAGATAGCATGTTTTTGAGTGACATCATGATACCAAGTTATAGTATGCTATTGAGTGGTAATATTCTATCAAGTGGTTACATGTTGTCGAGTGACATTATGTTGCCGAATGATAACATCATGATGTTGATAAGGTAAAGAATGCGACTTGGATGGTAACCCCTAAAAACATATGTAATAGATAAGTTGAATCACATGCATGCTACCATAATTATTATAAATTATTGGTAAGTTGACCCCTAAATAATTTACATCCCAAACTTTTAGACAAATGGGTCCTATATAATGATAAAAAATCACCAAATATAATTTCCTAAAACGTGAATATTCATTAATTAATGAATATTCACCACTAAAATTTACCCTGGTTGTATTATCAAAGAATCCAACAAAGTTTTTTCCCCATTTGACTTGGACCTGTACCCTAAATCTTTTGATAAGATTGTGGTGACAATATCTTCTCCTCAGGAATTGTCACCCATGATACAAGATCAAGATGCCTAGAAGACTATGTGGAAGATGATTAATGATAATGACAATGTATTTTCTAGAGAAACTTATAGAATGGGTTATCTTGGTAGATGTGGAGGATGCCTTAGATTATGTAATAATGAATAATATAAGAAACCTATTGAATAAAGTTGACCATTATTCCCCATAGTTGGATACTAGGAAGCTTCAGATGGAACCTATTAGAGATAAATGTTTGAGTGAGGGACCTGATAGTGTGGATTCTAAGAATGTTTATGAAAAGTATTGCAAAACTAGCTGGAGGGCATGGGATTCTTAAGCCTTTTTTGTGCCAACTTTGGGGTGGCTAGTTTTTTAATTAATTTTTATATGTTTATTTTATTGATACTAGTTATTGGGCTACTGTATATGGCCATTTTATATTTTATAATTATTTAGTATGTTCTAAGTTGATGGGGGGTGCCCCATATCTTTATAGTTCTATTTTAGGAACTTTATAACTATTTTTTCATCATCAATGCTTATATTTATAGTTAAAAAAATATGGTATGATGGGAGGGTGTAAAAGGAAAATCCATGAGAGTTAAGTGCTATAAAATGGATGTCATAGTAGGATTAGGTTTTGGTGAGGCCTGACCTAGGGTGGTGATGGATTGATAAGTATAAGAGTTAGGACGAGTCCCATATGGTGGTTGTGGAGGAGTAGACTATGTACTGTCAACCTTCTTTGAAAAAGTAGGGGGTTCTTTAGGAAAAATAGACACAACAATGATCTCTATAGTTTTTCGTAGAAGATAAAGACTGAGAGGCATAAACTATATGGTCATTACATACTCATCTTTTGTGGCCTCTTGAGTGTGTATAACTAGAGAATCTAAATATGTTGGTACCACCTAGATTGAAAAGGTATGCTCAGCCTCATCATCAACTTGTTTCTTTTCCAACTTATAGTAACATTATGCATGCACACTTCCTTAGATTTAGTAAGATTATTTTTTTATGCCTCAATGTTGGCAATCTACAAGGATTGGATTAAGATATCCATTAGTATATGAATTGTTTATGCAGTAAGTTTAGGAATTTCCTCCATAGTCACTAGTTTTTGAAACTCAATAATGGGTTGTGGCTCCTTTACTTGTAAGGATACCTCAATTTTATATGGTTTTTGTGCATCTAAATCCTTTTGTTTTTTAATTTCTTTCTACTATTTCTTCTCTTCCTTTCTTCTTATACGATCGATAACTATTTTGTTTCTTCTCAAGAAGCTTGTTTTTCCTCTAACATTTATGTATCCAACATAACATCTTTAGTATTAGTGAGGGTTAATCTAACTATGATGAATAATAAATCACAATGGAGACACACACTATTTCCCATAACACACATCCCTTATTGTACCCAAATATAGGTGAGTCCTCAACAAATGATGGTATAGTCCCTATTAAAGATATAGGCACTATAATACATTTTTGAGCTATGGACTCAACTTCCTACTCTTCCTCCTTAGTATTATATTTATATATTCACAATGTGTGATACCTACATTAAAGTAATGTTGTTAGACTATCAGTAGTAGGATCAATTGGTTGGGTCTAAGAGGACTTGTTGAAGATGCCTTTTACCATAATTTTTTATTAAAGTCATTGAAGTTTAGCTTTTTCACCCATAATATCCACAATATTAGACTATAGACAAGTAGGTAATTCTACCCATAAATTTTGGGGCACCTAATTTCATACTTTTACTATATGCACCACTTTTTAAGAGGAAAAATATTTTTCTTCTTTCCTTTCATATAGATCATTGGCCATGTTTGTAAGCATAGTCTGCTAGATCTCTTATTTATCTATTTAAATTTTCTAATACTCACATTTTGTATCAATCCAAGTCACATGAGGGTAATCTATCCATGTATTTTAACTATGATTCTTCCTTCATGGAGGAGAAGGTGATCAACAACTCATAAGAGCTTTGTGTTTCCCTTGATTTGATGGAGTAGACATCATCAAGGAAGTTGTACTATGTCTACCATAATGGGAACATTAGGTTATAATATCTATAAAAGGGTTGGTATATGTTCAACTAGACTTTTCTACTAGGTGATTTCTTTCTATGTCATATGCATATCAATAAAGAAGGGTAAAGGTGAAAATGAAGCATTTGAAATCTCATGAATGTGGATAGAATTTCAAATTGTAAGCTTCATAACCACTGCATGTTGGCCCAAAAATTACCTCATAATTAGTGCATTTTTAGGTTACTATTCACCAATTCCATGAGTTCATCCCACTATGCATTGAATAGTTTTTGATGCATGAAGTAACTACTTTCACTATGTTTCCAAATGAGGTTTTAAAATCTAGTGTCTAGCTAGCAATCTACATTTGGATTGACAATGACTTTTAAAGACTTCCACTATGTAAATATGATAAATAGCATAATAAATGATATTGAAAATTTTATTTTATAGATATGATGACTTTTTTAATATTCATTATAATCTTGGTCACTACAAATGTTGGCCAATTAAATTATTCCCCCTATTAGACCATGTGATTCACAATATCAATGACCCATTTTGTGGCCTCCTTCATGGATTTTGTCATTTTACAAAAATATGTATCAATACACTCTACTAAGATGCAAATGACTTCATTTGGGATGTCATCTAAAGGAATTTCATGATTTCCCTAGTATAAGTCTCCCTAATTTCACTTTGAATCAGAGGAGATTTTGATTTTCAAGACATAAGAGAGCATCCATGTGCCACCATGTATGTGTCCCTTGAATAAAAACCTCATTCACATATATAGTGATGTCTATAGATAAATAAATTTTCCCATTATTATACCTTCCCAATAGAAGTTCCATGATGTCACTCAGTTGGTTGAATGTAGGTAGCCAAATTAGGCAATCCACATCGATGTTGTGGTAAGTATGTAGTGGTGTAATTTCCAAAAGTTGTGTATCTATGGATAATTTGGGGATAAAAAATATTTATTTAGTACATTTAAGATAAGGATATGCCTTAGGATCTAAAACTTTTTCCTGGCATATGTTTTCACCAACTAATGTCTTCTAACTATGTAGTGGAGAAAATTTTGATGAATTGTGGTTGTGTAGAGGTGTCCATCATGAATATATTTGTGTTATGGATAATATAATTGGAATACAAGGAGTATATAGTGGTGTGAGTGATTTGGAGGGATGCTCACCAAATTAATTGAAAATATATAAGTATGAAACAATGATTCAATTGGCATATATAGGTCTTTATTTTCCCAATGTTATCCTTTAGATTTAAATGCACCAAAATGATTTTGGATGTTTTTTTGAAAAATATTAGTAACTAAATATTCAAATTGATTAGCTAGCATGCTTTCCATTGATGTGGCATATTTTTTTTAAGGTTAGATGGAATAATGTGAGCCATGAAATCTATGAATTTATTTTTCCATTTCTTGATGTGGATCATGATGATGATTTGGGATCTATACTACCTATCTAAAATTCATGGTTATTAACAACCATTTATTAGCCATTATCCATCATTAGGATCTATTATGTACATAGATTTTCTAGACTTAATTATCTTTCCTTGCCACCTATTTTAACCTTGGCATATATGTTTTATTCCAAATTATGCACAATGCCTCATACTTGTGGGTTACTAGAGCCAATTTATTTACACATACTTATGAAATACACACATAACATAATAATAACCAAATCCAATCCACACATCATGAATGCAAATGAATCCTATGCTAAACTAATGTGAATGAGCACCTATGCTTTCTTGGGTACATAATTTATTGGTGGTAGGATTTGAGCCTACTGTCATCACCTTTCAAGGAAAAATGTTACCTCGTAAATCTTTCAAGACCACCATTCTTAGATTTTGTAATCTATAAATAATATATGGTCCCTTCCAATGGATGTTCAATTTTCTTGGAAAATATTAAAATTGGTTATCATACAATAATATGGACTAATATATCTAAAATTCTTTAGTGTGCATATTATTATCATGCCAAGATTTCCATATTTTCTTATTTAACTCTTATGTCAAAGATGATATGTATTAGTATTCATCTATTCTATTTAGGTCTAATATCCTACTCTCTAAAGATTCTTGATCTCCCATATGCATAATGATTATGATTCGTAAGTTAGGTACAACATACTCTAAGGTCATTACTTCTTATGGACCATATATTATTTGAAATGGAGTAAAACTTGAGGCACATTTTTAATGTGTGTATATGCCCATAATACTATAGGAAATCTATCTTCCTAATCATCTTGATAAACATTATATACTTTTATAATCATGTTACTTAATACTTTTTTTATAGCCTCCACTTGACCATTCACTTGAGGGTGGTAGGATATACTTTTATGATGTAATATGAAGAATTCCTCAGTATGTGTTTCTATGGTTTTTATTAAAAAATTGCATACCTCTAGTACTTATTATCTTGATTTGACACCCAAACCTAGTGATTATGTTCTCATACAAAAAATTCATCATATCCTTTAAACCACAACTAGTTGTCACAACAATTTTGACCCACTTTGTAAAATGTTTAGTCACAATGATTATATAGCATGGATGAGTGTGTTTACTAGGTGGATTTATATGTTTGACAAAATCAATCCCCCATTTTTCAAAGGATTGATGTGCAAACATTGGCTAAAGTGGAATTTCATCTCAATGGTTTTGTTTTCCCATCCTTTGATAGACATCACATTATTGTGTGATTCAATGTGCATCCTAAAATAAATAATTCCATCATAGGTCATTTTTCAAAACTATTCTTGATGTATAATCTCTAAAAAAATGACCTCTAGTGATGCCTTGATGTGCTTCTTCAAGTACTTGAGTTCATCTATGATTTAGTGTTACTTTATTTAGTAATTCATCGTTACCTAGATAGTATAAGAATCCTTTGATGATACTATAACTAAGGTACTTAGTAATTAGTTTCTTCTTTTCTCACTCTATTTAGTGTTATATAAATGTCCCCTATTCTAGACACCCAAAATAAGTGTGCATTAGGTGATTCATCTAGAATTTCCTCTAGTTCTTTGCATTTTGGAGTTGATTAAAATGGGCTAGTCCCACTTTCTCTTGACTAGGTTTGACATTAATTACAAACTAAAACTCTAGAAAAATCACTAACCATCAAGATATATGACCTCTAAACAAAATTTTATTTACTAGGTAATATAGGTCTTTATGATCAGTAAACAATTCAAATGGTGGAGCTAATTAGTAATGGAAAATTTTATACAATGTGAATACTATCACAAGGGCTTCATGGTCAGTGTTAGTACAATTATTTTTAGCCACATACAAATTTTGATTGGAATAAATGGGGTGATCCAAACCACATTCTCCTAGTTGTGCAAACATAATTCCAACTACGATCTTTGATGCATTGACATGTACATAGAAGGCCTTACTCCAATCCAAAAAACTCAATGTTGGTGTAGTTACCAACCTTTGATTTTAAATCAATTAATGTTTCCTAGCATTCATCTATCCAAACTAATCATGTATCTTTCCTTAATAAATTATATAAAAGGGTAGATATTGAAGCATGCCCCATTAATAAAAAATTTATAGTATCCTATATCTTCAAGGAAGGATCACACCTCTATCACACTTGTGGGTGGTGACATTCCCACAATTACTATAATCTTGGTTGGATCTACCAAGATACTATTGCTACAGACTACATGACCTAATAAAACCCCAAAGGCTATAAAAAACAAGATTTTTTAAGTTGATCACTATCCAAAGTGATTTTCATATTTATAAAATCAATCTTTCTTTGGATAAATGATTTCAAAACAATGAAAAGACTACCCAATCATATAAATATACTTTTAAGAGATCATGGATGAAATCCTTAAATGCAACAAAAACAACCCTTAAGAAAATCATAGGTGAATTTTTCAATCAAAATGGAATTACCTTATATGTAAAATAAAATCATTCTATTGCAAAGGTCATCTTGGCTCTATCTTCTTATATGATTGGAATTTGATGGTACCTACTAAAAATGTTTGTAAAGAAATACACCTTGTGGCCTGGGATTGCTTCCAAAACATCATCAATAAATTGGATAGGGTAAGGGTCATTAAAAAAATCCTCATTTAAAATTATATATTTACCATAAAATCTTATCTCATTGATCTTATTTAATTGAACCACCATATAACTCACCCATTCAGATTTTTCCACATGAAAGATAATTATGTTCTCCTACATGTGGTCTAGTTTAGCTTTGAAATTTAGCTTCATTTTTGGGTTTAAAAGGTATGGTATTTTATTAATAATTCATGTTTGATCCTTAATTGAAATGTGAATATCCCACATATATGGGTCCACACCCTTGAATTCAGTGAATTTGGTCGAGAAGATATCCTGATAATCCCACAAAAGTTGTAGTACTTTAGATATGTCTTGTTATGACCAATAACTAGCAATATATGACATTTTTGGAATGTCTTTGGTTCTAATATTATTAATGTGTTCCATTAATTTCTCATGGTAAATATTATGTTCTTCCTCAAGAATGGAATCACATAGTATCTATTTATCTTCTCATTCTAGAATATTAATATGCCATAACCTTTCTTCTTAATATGATTTTGTGATTACACCTATAAGTGTCTCAACTTCCATTCTAGTTTGAATAATTTTGTGAGACATAGATCATATTCCTCAATTAAATATATTTTACACTCATCTTTGTGTTCTATTCTATGACATGGTTGAACATAGACCTTTGCCTTATCCTTCTCTGATTTATAGGTGTACATAGATTTATTAAAATTTCAAGTGTGTCATGAGAGGATGATGAATCAGATAGTTCATCGAAGTCTTCAATCCTCTCATGGCATATAAAAATATTTATATTATATAATTCTTTGTGTGTTGGAGGGTTGTCATATTTCAAAAATAAATATCTAAATGAAATTACCTTGAACCTATGCCTAATGTTTTGTCTCTCTTCTACACTCCTAGTGTATGTATTAAGTAGTAGGAAGGGTACCCAGAGTGTAATAGAATATATTTACCCAATACTTTTGGGAAATAGCCTCCATATTCTAGACCTCAATTCATTAGTAAATATGAAGCTCAAGGTAATCTCCTTCATGAAATATTGGATAGTGCTTACTTACTCCTTTTGGTAACTAGAACCAAGATATAATGATTTTATAGGCTTCATCCCATTACATATGTGCCTATTTATATATATATATATATATATACCAATAGTTCATAACAATCCCCTTCAATGCATGTGTGAGAACACTAGCTCTCTAGTCAATGTTAGGCACATATTTTGGGAATTATAGAATAAATTGACCATCATCCTTGATGGAATGTAGTGTGGTAGTTTACATTTTTACAAAAACCATGAGTATAATCCATACCTCATTTTCACCCTTAATCCAATTGAGAATGTGTCATAATCTCTACTTATAGGATAATCCTTATCCAAAGGTATAATGCCTTCTCTCATTGGTTCTATGTAATCTTGATCTATTTGACTATCTTGATATAAAAAATCTATGTCTAACTAAGTTGGTGACCTTATGGACATATAACATACATTTTATGCCAATAATGGTGGTATATCCACATGTGGTAAAATAAAATTGAGAGTTAAATCCTCTAAACATAATGGTACTTTTAATAATCTTGTGCAATTGTAGAGGAAGTCACATTCAATGGATCGCAAGTCTTTTTGTCTATCTTTAACATTCACCTTCATCTAACTATTCTCATTATAGAAATAAGGATATTTTAGTTCTCTAGGGATAAAATATGCATTTTATCCATCCTTATTTAAAGGAATCACTATAATATTATCTCCATGATGAGCTTCCATCTATGTCCTTACTATACTAATGTTCATCTGATCATCATAGGATTATTTTTTCCAATGAGCATAGGATAATGTGTCTCATCTATCTTCATATATATGAATTCAAAGTCACCATGCAAGATCAATTCTTAGATTTTGATATCCACATCCTCTAATCAACTAACTGGCTCAACAGGTACATAATCTATAAGATTAAGTGTAACTAGGTTGTAAGTTAGTGTAGTTTAGCCAATAACAACCCATGTTAACTGAGGGACCATATTGATAGTGCTACCAAAATCAAATAGTGCATTGGGTACCTCATATCCTAATATTTCAATGTCCATTATTGAATCAACATCTCAATTTTTTTTGGTTTTTACATACCATATCATCTAATTGACTCATTGTTGGCATTTTTATGCATAATTTAGTATATTATGGAGTAAATTGGTGATGTTATATAAGATATACTCATTACTTAGTGTACTAATGAGCTTCATAAAGTCCATCAAGGTAGTGACAACACAATATTGTTAAATAATGCAAACTATCTACCCATATATTTGATCATCTATGTATACATCATCATATTTAGTGGTCTCTTGTTACTTAATCATTTTTAGAATCTACATTATTTCACATACAACCCTTTCTCCATAATAAGTTCTAGATATTTTTATGGTTATGATTTCTTAATCATATGGTCTTGTGGTAATTATAAAGGGGTCAATCCCTACTCTAGATGTTTTTGATGAGTGATAACTTATAATAATGCATCCTATAGAGGCTATGCAATTACCATATTTACATTTATTATAGCCTTATACTTGCATTGCTTAGTTGACACCAGAAAATCCTCTGTATCATGTTATTTATATATCCTGTAATAGGTGTAATAGGATTGTCATTTTAGATTCATAGGAAAATTATTTTGTACATGGTTGAACTTGCTACAAAAATAACATTGAATTGGGGGTCATTGTCTATATCCTCTACCTCCTTACTATCTTCCTTAGTAACCTCCCCTAGTTCCTCCATGGTATCCTCCTTTATTCAGTTGGAAACCATAGTTACCAAACTATTTTGATCCATAGTTTAGATAATTATATTATGGATTCCATCTTTTTTTTGCTGGTTTCCCTAATATCCACCATATTGATCCTTTGTTGGTTGCGGTGTCTAGTTAGACTATGTTGGATATAGGATCATAGAATTCCATGAATTCTAATTATACAAAGGGTTTATCTATTTTTGAACAAGTGGATTCCAAATAGGTATATCTATAGGTTGGTAAGATGGTACCATTAGTGGCCAAAATGCAGTAGCTAGATTAGTTCTAGACCTACTTGCTTCAGGCTTGATGATAGCCTACATTTTTATATTTGTTTTATGTGCAGCTACTACAAAGATGTTTTTGGTGATGTCTTATCTCAATTATTGTAGTGCTCAATAGTGTTTCTAGTAATGCTTGTGGTACTTACAAGAATTTAAAATATGAATTCTAAAGGGTCCTTACATATTATTGTAGTATATGAGATTGAGATTTTTCATGTCCTATTACATGATAGATATCACAAAACTCAATTTTTATTCTTGGGCACTCATTCCAATGATGACCTTCATTGTTGTACTCCATACACCAAAGATATGACCTAGGCATCTACATTTTTTCTTGTTTTTATTCTAATATTTTTATGAGTAGTTATAATGTGTTATCTATCTAAAAAATAGGATCTATATCTCCCCTATAATATTCAATCTACTCCACTTGAATTTTAGCTATTCTAGTTTTTACTTTATTAGAAAACTAGGTTGATGCAATATCAAACCTTATCCTTAGTTATAGTACCTCTAAGAAGCATACAACCTTATATTTATCTACCATAACAAACTTGAATTTATTCATTATGTTTGAAAATCTATGATCATATTCAAAAATAGTCTCTTTAGCTCCTTGTCTAATTTCCTTGAGATATTGTATGGTCTGACTAGAACATTTTTGGACTTTAAACTCTATGATCAACATTGTTTTGACTTATTGTAGTGTATATTTGTTAACACCTTTATGGAATATAAATTATAATGCTCTACCAACTAGTGTTCCAACCAAATCACACTTCATCACCACTTTGTTAATGATTCCTTTAGTTTTCTATTTCATAGTGCATGTGAGTAGGTATTGTTCTAGGTCCATATACCCATCATAAGAAGCCAAGTGGGTCAATACTCCCAATTGAGATTCCATAGTGGGTTTCCTATAGGTATCATAGTTTATTTTATTACAACTAGAATCAAGGATTGTTGTGGTTTCAAATGCTTTTATTTAATTTAGGGTACCTCCTAATCTAGCAGTGGGTGTTGTGTCTACTCAAGTTTTATGCATGTGGTAGTTATAGATATATATCCATCATCACCTTCTTCTTATTCTAATATTTTAAGTTATGTAATTAAATACTTATCCTACATAATAATTAAAGGATCTATCTTTACATATAGTAAGGTTTTTATGTTCTTCTTCTATTAGTCTGAGAAACTATGCACAACTTTATGATATGTAGTCTTTTTAACTTAAAGGGTTTTTTTGTAAACTTCTTCTGGAATTGGTCTTTGCAAGGTGTCACTATATAAATATATGTATTAATTACTATAATTTTGAAAAAAAAATGGGATCAAGGGATTTGTGATCCATTGAGAAATGATCCTAACCTCTAATGATGTATCTCTTAAAATTTGAACCTATACTATGTTTATAACTATAAGGTAATCCTTGGTTTTCTCTCTGAAATAACCTTCCTAGAAACTACAAACTTTTAACCATTTTTTATACTTCTATACTACTACCTTATTCTTTCATCCATGTTAAATCCTCATCAATTCCTCACACTCTATCTTTACTTTGATTGAGCTCCTCACTCTATCTCTCCTCATCGCACACTTTTACTTGTTGTCTCCTTTCATCCAAATCATTAATACTACTACTAGTCCTTATCTTATTCACATCTTCCTAAAATAAACTCTATTTATTCCATCACCTCTATTGTCATAAATATCTTTCTATCTATAAGATATTCTTACAGTCCTTTTCCTCTATATTCTCCATGGTGGACTCAAGTTCAAGCTCTATCTTTTCATCTTTCATTCATTCTCCCTTATGATGCACATAACCCATGGCACATAAAGTGACTAATCCATATGGAAAGAAATAGGTACCATCACTTTCTCCATACCCAACATCTTAATGAGAATAGGAAGTTTCTTTAATAATTTTCCTCTTATCCCTCTCATAAACAGATCCTTTGCCGCTTCAAATGTTATATAGCCTTATAATACAAACTCTATGATATACCCATTGATGTTTGAATCTAACCAATGATATATTGAATGGGTCCAGTTAATGTCTAAGGCCTAAAGCTATTTGATCTTCTCCTTAGACCATGTAATATTATCAATCACATGATATCTGAAACCATGATGTTCTAGACAAGCTAACTAGTTAGATAGCAATCTAAGTAATTTGCACCATAATATCTAATAAATTTCACCATAAATATGTTCTTACACAATATGTTATTCAATACACCCAACTCTCTAATATTCCTTTAGCTCAAATTAGGCTATTTTATTATCTATCCAATATTTCATGTCTCTTTGACTAGGCAACCACCTTATCATATCCTTAAATAATGAGTCCATTCTCACCACACAATTATTAATAAAGGTTCCTAGGTTCACCAAATATGCTATTTATAAGGATAACTCATGCAATTTAAGGGAGAGCTTACAATAAAATAAAATCATTACTCATTATTTAGCTTATATCTTAGACTTTTAGAGGTTTACACAATCTTGAGTAATCCTATGACTATCTACTTAGATAGATATTTAATGGTAAAACTCAAGTATGATGACATAGTTTTTAAATTTATAAATAAAAGACCTTTTTTTTATTCATTAATATGATAATATGTCTAACAATTGGAAGTATCTTGTATACATTTACAAAAGGAATATTAATAGTGCATAGAGTTATTATGAAATATCACCCAACATCACAATGAGTAGATAATATCAAATAGAAGACAAAACCATTTTCATGAGAGATATTCTTGTAACACATATCATTACCCAAAAGATATGTCTCACATAGGAAGTAAAGAGATATTATATTAACCATAAATTACTAAATCTTCCTACAATATTCATATTTTAAATCACTCATTACACTTTTATTCTATATATCCAAGACTATACTCATTATTTCAAATATTTAATAAGAAACTTTACTCAAAAGGACTACATACAATATTACCAAATACTATCCAACCTATTATACTATAATCCACATGAATATATAATCCTACAAAACTATATTGTTATAACCATGATGTCTATACTTGGCATCTAGGTATGCCAACCTATATTCTATTTCTAAATATTCCATGTAGATGATCCTAAATACAAATATAATATATTTTTAATAATCTTGTAGAATAACCACTGAATAAAAAGAAACCATGATTCCTATCCACATGGCATGTTCATAGATGCGATAAATTACTATACACATTCCTCGGTTAATAGTCAAGAAAAAGGATGGTACTTTTTGCTTGTGTATTAATCATAGGATCTTAAACAAGGTGACAATCAAAAATAGATATTTGTTAATTCACATTAATGACCTCTTTGATTAGATGTAAGGGGTAAAAATGTTCTCCAAGATTGATCTTTAGATAGCGTATCATCAATTGAGAATACGATATGAGGATATTCCTAAAATAACATTCAAAGCTTGGTATGGGCACTATAAGTTCATAGTGTTGCATTTTTGGTTAATAAATGCTCTGGCAGCATTCATGAATCTCATAAAAAATTTGTTTATGGATTATCTATACCTCTTTGTGTTGATTTTTTGGATGACATCCTCATATATTCTAAGAATGAGGAAAAACATCTTTAACATCTATAGCTAGTTTTAAAGCATTTGTGAAAATGCAAATTATATGGTAATTTTTCCAAATGTGCATTTTCTCTAATAAAGTATAATATTTAGGACACATTATCTCCATGGATGGAATTTTAGTTGATCTAGTGAAGAAAAGATCCATAATATAATGGCTAGGGCCTAAAAATGTTCATGATGTGAGGATTTTTATGGGATTAGTGGGTTATTATTAAATATTTATTCCAAATTTATCAAAGATAGCTAACCCAATTACCTCTCTTCATTAAAAGAATAATTTTTTTATATATTTAGACAAGTGTGAAAAAACCTTTCAAGAGATGAAAATGAGGCTTACTTTGGCACCTATACTAAGAGTTCCTTAACCTAATGGTCAGTTCTTAGTAATCATGAATGCATTTAGGGATGGACTTGGATGATTTTTTATACAAGATGGTTGATTTGTAGCATATGATTTTAGAAAACTTAAGCCTTATGAGGTTAATTATTCCCCTCATGATTTGGAACTTGCTACAATAGTGCATGCCTTGTAAGTTTAGAGGAATTATCCATTGGGAAAACCATTTGAGCTCAAAATTGACAACTTCAGACTCAATTGTATCTTTACCCAATTAAACCTCAATGCATGTTAGATAAATTAGTTGGAATTATTATTTTATTATGATTTTCATACTAACTATATCAAGGGAAAGGAAAATAGAATTGTAGATGACTTAAGCCATTGAAGGTACATAGCAATCATGGATACTACTAGAAGTAGTTTCCATAATAAACTAATTAAATTTACCTTAGGAGATGATTTATATTAGTAGGTTAAGAAAACATTATCATAAAATGATTATAATCCCAAGTTTAAAGGATTTAAGTTGGAGAGTGATGGCATTTTGAGGTGTAATGGTAGGATGTATGCGATTGATAAAGAAAATTTGAGGAGCATGATACTAAAGGAATTGAATAATGCCTCTTATTTATGACATCCTAGAGTAACTAAGGTCATTCTTAAGCCAAGGCATCTCTATTTTTAGAAATGGATTTAAAAGGATGCATAAGAATTTGTATATTAATGTCTAGAATGTCAATGTGTGAAAGCTGAACATGTGATTTAAGGATCATGGTGCTAAAGGAATTACACAATGCCTCTTATTTAGGAAATCCTAGAGTAACTAATCCCATGGCTAAGATAAGACATCTCTATTTTTAGAAAATGATTAAAAAGGATGCATTAACATTTATATCTCAATGTCTAAAATCTTAGTGTGTGAAAGTTGAACATGTGCATTTGAAAGGATTGTTATATCCTCATGATATATTGAAAATGGAAGTGCCATTTTATTAGAATGAACTTTGTCCAAGGGTTATCATTATCACAAAACCAACATGATATGATCTTAGTGGTAGTTAACAAACTAACCAAGGTAACTCACTTTATACCAGGCACCTTGATAGATGATGTACCTATGCTTGTGAAGATATTCGTAAAAGAGGTGTATTGATTGCATGGATTTATGAAAAATATATTTTATTATAAATATCAAAGAATAAACTCTATATTTTGGTTAACTTTGAATTTAGCTCTAGGTATGCAATTGAATTTTAGTAGTACATATCACCTATAAAAAGAATTACAAAGTTTTAGAAGATCTCCTTCAAATGTATTTCATGGATCAATAATACAAGTGGAAGGGGTACCTTCCATTGGTTAATTTTACCTACACAAACTCGTACCAATCAATGTTGAAAATGGCTCTATTTGAGGCATTATATGGAAGGTGTAGAACACCAATCAATTGGGACACATTAGAAGATAAAGTAGTATTTGGACCTCAACTATTTGTGTAAATAAAATACCAAGTTAGGATAATTAGAAAAATTTTCATTTATTATAATGATAGAAAAAAATTTATGCTAATCTAAAAAGAACAACAAGGTAGTTTTCTATTGGTGATAAAGAATTTTTGCATGTTAAGCCTCATAAAAACTTGATTAAGTTTGGGAAATTAGTGAAACTTTCACCTAGATATGTTGGACCCTTCAAGGTTCTAGAAGTGATCAATCATGTAGTGTATAGGCTTGGTTTGACACCATATCTATCTCTTTTATATAATGTATTCTATGTGTCCTACATTAATAAGTATGTTATTAATCCTTCTCATGTATTATATTAGAATGCTTTATAGCATATGGATCCCGAGGTGGTCACAGTAGAACCAATTAAAAAAATTGACACTTGCAAACTTAGTTTGAATAATAGAGAAGTGTCATAGTGTAAAGTTTAGTCAGACCAATATTCTAAATATAGTGCCAATTAGGAGGATTATGATGAGTTTTATTAGCTATTTCCACATTTGTTTATTTAATATGTTTCTAGATATTGTTTATTTTTTTGTTGAAATAAGTATCATTGAGATGATGACCATATTTAAGGGGAAAAGATGTCACATCATGATTCTTACATAGACATAATAACCTACTGATTCATCTATTTTATTGTTATTATTTATATAATTATTATTTTAGTTAAGCTATATTTTTTATATAGGTGTATGTATAGTTATATATTTCTTATTTACATAATTGTTAACTAGTTCAGTTAGTTGTACTTGTATGTTAGGTACATGATGATCATGTTTATTTAATTCATTATACAATTATATTATGGATTTTATATTGATTTAGGCTAACTACCTTTACTATTTCAAGGTGGATGTAGGATAAATCCATCCCTCAGACTTTGATAGAAGGAGGAAATCATTGGAGACGGTGGCATATATAGAGGCATTAGGGGATGATATAATGGAAATGAATAATGTGCACACACCAAAATACTAGAATATGCTTTTATATGCATTACTTGATTTGATAGTTTATAATTATATTCAGTTATAATCATGTTTTCTACACTTGAGTATGGTTGCGTGTATACAATTATGTTATCTTACTTAGTTACTTCACATAATGATGTTGCCTTAACATGTTCTTTGTATCTTTAGTATACCTTGATACTAATGTATGTTAACATTTCTAGAAACACCTATGTCTTGTTTATAATACATTGTTATAGAGACTCTATTACCTTGTTTGATAGATAATTATGAAATTGTACATATATAAAAGGCAAGGGTTAATTTGGACTTCATATGGTCATTATGTTTAGTAAATGTGATAATGTTCTAATGATATATGGAAGTTATAATTTTGGAATGACTAATTGTGTAATTTGATTTCATTGTTAATAATCATAATGTTTAATTGATTTGGGGAGTCAATTTTAATATTCATGATGTTTAAAGGGTTGTTTTATCTATAAATTTCAAGAGATTAGGGTTCATTTTGTTTGGCACTAACTTGAGCTCATCAAGATATTATGCAAAGCATTAAATTTTGTTTGGATTTTTCATGGTAAATATTTACTCTTTCCATAATTTTGTATAGTTATTTATTCATGCTAAGACTTATTCACCAAGCTCATGAATATCACAGTCAGTCTAGTGGAGATATTGGAGGTTTTGGTTAAAAATAAAATAACATGAATAAAGGTTAAATTATGGAAGGGGGAGATATGCTAAAGATAATAATACAGATAATAATGTGGAAGGTTGGATCAAGATTAGAGAAGGCATATACCAGTGTGGCATAGTCTTGGTCTTCTTTATTAGGTTGGTCTATTGGTTAAATTTCATATTGAGCATTGTATGAGTTAAATCAACTAAAAACTTGTAAATTTTTTTGATAAGAGTTTAAATTTTCATTATGTGGTTATTTTAGGAAAACCAAGGTGATAAAATTGGCATTATGGATGGCTCTACCATCCACATAACTAAACACATGATCTTAGAAACCCTGAACAAATGACTATGCTATAGAAATTCATTGCCAAAAATATAAAATATTAAGGTTTTAAAGGATAAATTATTTGTTTCATTTAGATGAATTGAAACTCTAGGTTAAATTAAAAGGGTATAATAATTTTTTATCAAAGTATATTTATTTAGACCTTATGGTGTCTATGACTTAGTATGTTTAATTTATAGTGAACCATTTTGTTCATTTTATTAAATATACATAATATTATGAATACATGGCTAGGTTGTATAGTTGAAATCAACCCTTTAAAATTAGTTTCAAATATTCCTTTCCTTTAAAATAGGTATTGGCTTGGTTATATGGTAAATCAAGTCAAATATTTATAATGAAATACACAATCTAGGGCATGACAATGTGAATGGGTTTAGTTGAGATAAAATATTATGAATACATGAAATATAAACATGTATATGGGTATTAATAATTCATATGAGTCACCTTAACTATATAAATCCCATTCTGAGAAAGAATAGAATAATTATAGTTTTATTTCATTTATTTTACTTATATATAATTGTATAAATATAAATGAACATGTATACATAATATTTAGAACTTGCTAACCTATAAATATACTTATATCAATGTATATATAGAAATATAGCATAGGTTATAGTTCACCTATATAAACACATATCTTTGTGTTAGTATGATGATTTGAAAATATATTGGTGATTATAAGTTGGCTAGTTATTCATATGGTTTTTTTATTTACATATAAATTGGGTAAATATTATTTTGAAGCCTATAGAATATTTATTTGGAGTATGTTAGTGACTGAGTGTTTACTTAGTTTTATTATGAAGTTTTCATTTTAAAATGAATGGGAAAATAGATAAATTCCTTGATAAGCTTTATTGTTGTGTAAAATTGATATAAATAATTATATTCAAAGTAGGTGAACCCAAAATGACTTCGCACAGTCTATTGAGTTATAGGTGACTGTATTCATTATTATATACTTTAAAATCTATTTACCACTATATATAATTGAGTCTATATAAAATTGTGAACTATTATAATATAATGAGTTGTGGACAGTCAAAATATATGGAATATAACACATCCATATATATTAGTTGATTTTATTTGGTAATTAAGAAATGATTTAATGCATGTTCTATGTTTGTTATGTACTTAAAAAGAATATGTGATACTCAGGGATGAAATTATATTTTTATCCTTAACTTGAGTATACCATAAACACCTGTGTATTATTAGTTGGATAATTAAATACAATGAATTTTGTGTAAGTATATGTGATTACTTGAATTACCAGAGCTAAATTTAGAATATAGATGAGTGTTGGTTTATGTGTATAAATATATGAGATACTTATGATTTGTTAATTTAATGCAAATATAAATCATGTATATCATATATAGACATATTATGTTCAATTTTTAATAACTTGCCTGATATAACAAATTATATGGGTATATTTGTTACTTGAATTATCAAGGCTAAGTTATATGTGTGTATTGGTTGAAGGAACTTCTACTTATGTGATGTTTGAGATTAATACAAATCATATTAAGGTTTATTAGTATGTGAGACAACTTATGATGTATTTTTGCATTTGTATATAAAGTATGAAGTTGGTAATTAATGCTATATGGATGAATAACATAATGTTAAACTTTCAAGTTAATATTTTGGTAACTTAATGTCATGATTTATAATCTTACCTGGATGATTTAGTTTTAATGAGGAAATATTGAAATATGATTAAGTATATGATTTTATTGTGATATAAATAGTCTAGATGTTTGGATTTATTACATTTCATTTGATAGATTAAATTAATGTATTTCAGATTTCCTTATTTAGCACATATTATATTTGCTAGTAGGAAAAATTCATTATAAAATCTATTGGTTTAAGTATTATTAAATATATGGACCAATTTTGGTATTAATGACCCTAAATAAGTAAGTGATATGGATTCCACTTACTTAATTAGTGTCACTAATATTTAGATAAAGTATAATCCAATTGAGTGGTGTGTATGAAATTGATTGATCTTATAGATCAAATAACTATATAAAATTTTTCGTCAAAGTATTGTTTATGGTTAAGCATTGTAATTTCATATATTTGATTTAGTTTAAATGTTTATTTCAACATCATGTTATAATGGATTTATTTATGATATGTTGCATGTAATATTTATCTTATAGCACACAGAATATACTTGTCATTCTTGATTCCCATGCTATAATTGTCTAGCCATCCATGAAGGGAGGGTCATTCCCTACCTGGAATATTGTGTGGGGGTAGATGGTATATGGTTAGTGTGGAAAAACACTCAAATGATTCTCTCCCTCTCCTTAATAGTACTTTAATAGTGACTACACTTATGATTATCTATGGATGATTCAAGTTTTTTGAGACTCACATCCTCCATGGAGCATTGCATTATTGTAAATTGTTATTAAGACTTGTATTATGCTAAAACTATACTATTTTATATATTTTATCATTAAAATAGTTGTCTATAATTTGTATTAGCTATGACTAAATTTGTAAATATACTTTTATGAAATAAATGTAGTATTTGTATTTATATCATCATTTTACTTGATCTTGATCTTGTGATCACTAGCTAAAAATATTATCTATAGACCTCGATTATGGTTAGATTTAAAATAATGTATCTAGTTAAATATCATTGTACTTATTGGTTTCATTATGATGAAATCTGTTTACTAAATTTTTGTAAATGTTTTAATTTTTTTTTTAACTTATTCTAGTAAAACCTAGTGGGGTTGTTGCATTGTGTTATCAAATCTGAGGTTTGAACTCTAGGACCTAATGAGTCCACTAATGCAAACATATTTTCCTATTAAGAAGGAAGAACAATGGTTCATGCTAGACCTGAAGGTGAGGGTAATTCAAAAACCAACCCTCAAGTGATCCAAATCAATTCACTACTGAGCAAGCCACAAAGTTGGATCAGATCCTTGTATCCATGCATGAAACTAGGGACTGAATCATGACCAAAAAATAAGAAGTGCATGGGCATGTTGAGGAAAATATCTAATAAAACTTGAAGAGAATCCTATAGAGTAGGAAAATAATCAAGTTTAGAGGCATGAGAAAGTGCCACAAGATGTGAGAGCTTGATTAGCTATAGAGATGACATGGGATATGAAAAAGGTGAATCCATCCAAGTTCAATGGAATAGTTCTGGGAAATGGAGCTAAAGCATGGCTAATAGAGATGGATAAATATTTTGAAATTTAAAATTTCTTTAAAGTAACCAAAGTAGTTTGGGGAGCTTATCAAGTTTTTGGAGAAATAATAAGATGGTAGGATAATAAAAAGCTTGAGATGAACCTCGACTCTACCACCACCACTTGGGAGCAGTTCGTGTTATTTTTAGGTGATGGTGGCTTCCTTAGATGTATTTTGATTAGAAGTTGATGAATTTTAAAAACCTTAAGCAAGGAGACCATTTTGTGAATGAATGCTATGATGAATTCACTAAACTCCTAAATTATGTTCCACATTATCAGGTGGAGGAGAAGTTTTGAATCAAGAAGTTCATTATGGGATTAAAACCACAAGTTGGTTGTGAGGTTGATGTGCACGGGCCATCTACCGTGGATTAGATATTTGAAAATGTAGTTAATCAGGAGCAAAAGATGAAACATCTTACTCAAGTTAGTAAAAATTTCAAAAAAAATTGGAGGTACTAAAATGAATTTCAAAAATAATAATTAGAAGAGGAGTGGAGACTCTAAGAGCCAATTTAAGAACCCAAATTCTAAGTTCAATAATATCTCAAGATATAGGAAACTTGGAAATGGCTTCAAGGGAGGTTTCAAGGGGAACTAATAGTTGAATAGAAGAGAACTACCTGGAGGTTGCTTAATTTGTGGAGTTGACCATTATGCTAGATAGTATACTTAGGGTAAATTACATGGAAAGAAAAAGGGTTTTACTTCACAATAAGAAAATTTTTACTAGAGGATTCATGCAACTATTGATAATCATCAAGCTGAGTTCCAAAATTATCATATTAAACTAACAAGTATTTTATTTGATCATCCAATTTATTTTGATTGACACTTGGGATAGTAAATATTTATTTCTCGTAGAATACTTAATAAGTTATCTAGAAAATATGGGATTATGGAAAATTCATGGTCAATATAGTATGGGAATGAATCAAAAGTTAAGGTTGATAAGTGTTTAGTGAAAGTTGAAATGCGGTTACCTAAACTTAGTATAATAGTGGATCTATATGTTGCACTTTTAGGGTCATATAATGTGATCCTAGGAGTTAATTGGATTGTGGATCATAAAACTAAGGTTTATTATTATCTGAAGAAGGTAGAGTGTTAAGATGATTTTTAAAATTAGACACAACTTCAATGTGAGAAAAAAGAATTAAAGATTAGACAAATTAATAAAATTCAATTCAATAAGGCTCAGAGAAAAATATGCCAAGAATTTATTGTTAAAAAAAATGAGATGGAGGAATCTAAGGAACCATCCATAGAGGATTATCCTTTTCTTAAGAACTTTCAAGATTTATTTCTAGAGGAATTACCTAGATTACCACCCAAATGCGAGTTTTATTTCTTAGTTGACATCATACCTAGATCTAAACCATAATCTAAGGCACCTTATATGACGATAACTATAGAATTGGTTGAGTTGATAGATCCACTTCAAGATTTTTTGTCAAAAGGGTTGGTTCAATTGAGTGTGTCATAATGGGGTGTACCAGTGGTGTTTATCAAGAATAAAGATGGTACTCATTGATCATATATTTATTACATGATGTTAAAGAAGGGGATAATCAAGAATAGGTATTATTTACCTCACATTGATTACCTCTTTGATCAGATGTGAGGGGAAATAATGTTCTCCAAGATTGATCTTTGAGTAGGGTATCATCAACTGAGAATCTGAGATAAAGGTATTCTTAAAATAATGTTCAAAACTTGGTATGGGCACTACGAGTTCATAATGATGCCTTTTAGGTTAACAGACGTTGTAACAACATTTATGAATCTCATGAATAGTGTGTTTAGGGATTTTATAAACCACTTTATGTTGGTTTTTATGGATAACATCATCATGTATTCTAAGAATTAGGAAGAACATCTTCAACCTTTAGAATTAGTTTTCTAGCATTTTTAGAAACACAAATTGTATGGTAATTTCTCCAAATGTTCATTTTTCAAGAGTAAAATACAATATTTGGGACACATTATCTCCATAGACATAATTTTAGTTGATCTAGTGAAGATAAAAGCCATAATGGAATAGCCAGTGACTAAAAATGTGCATGAGTTAAGGAGTTTTATGGGATTAGAAGGTTATTGTATAATTTTTTTCCCAAATTTATCGAATATATCTAACCAAATTACCTCTCTTCATTGAAAGAATTAGAGTTTTGTTTGGTCAGAAAAGTGCAAAAAGTCCTTTTAGGAGTTGAAAAGGGCTTTGTTTGGTTAGACAAGTGAGATAGATTATACTTAACTAGTGTCACTAATATGCCGATAAAGTGTAATTTGATTTAGTGGTGTGTATGAAATTAACTAATCCTAGAGATTAAATAACAATATAAAAACTTTGGCCAAAGTAGTGCTTATAGTTAAACATTGTCATTTTATCTATTTGATTTAGTTTACATGTTTAGTATGGTATCATGTTAAAATGGATTTATTTATGATATAATGTATGTAATATTTATCTTATATCACACAAGTTCTAGTTTTCACTCTTTATTCCCACACCATCATTATCTACACATTCATGAATGGAGGACAATTCCCTAGTTGGGAGATTATGTGGATGGTGTATGGTTGGTGTGGAAAAGCATTGGGATGATGCTCTCCCTCCCCTCAATAGTACTTTACTAGTGACTAAAATCATGAATACTTATGGATTATTTTATTTCATTTAGACTCATATGCTCTATGGATCATTATATCATTTTACATTATTAAGACATGTATTGTTTTGAAATTGTACTACTTTTTATATTTTATCATTATAATAATTAGATGTAACTTTGCATTAGTTGTGGCTAAATTTGTAAATATAATTTTATGAAATAAATGTATTATTAATATTTATATTAAAACTGTAATTGATTTTGATCTTATTATCATTAGCTAAATAAATTATCTATATACCTCAATTATGGTTATCTTTAAACTAATGTATTTAGTTAAAGATCACTGTATTTATTGGTTTCAATGTGATGAAATCTATTTATTAAATTTGCATAAATGTTTTAATATTTTTTAACTTATTTTAATGAAACCCACTGGGGTATTTTACATGTAAAATGAAAGTGAATAACTGCTATACTTAGTCAAATGGAAGAAACTTCACTATGAAAACAACTATGCACATTTACTTTTACTCTCACATGAAGGCTTTTATGCATGCTATATGTTTACTAACATATGAAATCATCTATGGTAATGATTCCTATATCAACTCAAATATCACAATCACATTCATTTACCTTAAAAACCTCATAGCCTATTCATCCAATGGCATAACTATATTCATATAATTCCATTGAGATGTAATTTTCAATATCATTTAAAAATAGACTATTTATATGCTAGTATAACTATTCAATGATTCACATGATTATTTCACTTTTTAAACTAAATAAATTGTCTATCTATTCAAATAGTTATAATGAAAATTGGAATGAACATTTTATAACCTCAATAAGATTCGTAAATGATAGGCGTCCTATCTTATTTCGTAGCTCTCCTTAAGCTATGTTTCTCACAATGAAACCATTTATAATCTTATTAATTTTTTTTATAAAGCACTAAATCCTCTAACAATTATATTTATATCCTATATCAATCTCAAAAAAATTTCACCATGAAAAGGGATGATATTAAATAAATGCATTATTACTTGATATTTAACTAAAATCTTTGTTATGCACCCTTACTATGTTACATATTAAAATTCACTAAAATTTTCGCATTCCATTACATTAGCTACTATTTAACCAATAATTTTCCCACACTATTCATATTATTTTATATTCACTTAAATACTTGTTACACCTCATACTATATATTTTTATAAATTAGTATTACTTACATTTATCATGTAAGACACAACCAATAATTTTATTAAATAATTGTATAATGATCACTTATTATCACTAAATATCTCGATTTGTACCACAACCAACATTGTAATGATTTATAACATGTATAATAATATATTATCATTTCACATTCTATCATTTACACTTATAACTTATACTCTTTTTTTCAATCTCCACATTTGTCTACACACTCAACTTAATTTGAATTTAACTTATTAAAACGTATATAACCACACATAATTGAATACTAAAACCTTTTTTATGATATTAATGAATCTTTGGTCACTAACATACACTATCACGAGTCCATGAAACTATGTTGTCTCAGTGCTCACAAGGAAAAGATAAGGTAGCAAGGTGCCATAAATAAAATTAAAACAATTTTAAAGTGAAAATGTTGTCTTATCACTCAGGTATGGAAAGCTATAGTTGTTCCTTCTATCCACCTCTCAAAATTATTCCAATCCAGCTATTGTGCACTAATAAAAATAAACATTGACTTATCTTTCATTAGGCAAAATCATGGCACCATAATAGTTGTAGTTAATGAAATGAAAATTCAAAAGAATTAAAATAATATTACACCTATTATAATGGAAATTAAGGCACTATACATAATAATTTAAAGGAGACATACTCACCTATTAATAGGTAAAAATTCACCAAAATACCAGCTATATAAACAAGATAAAAGGTGTCACTTATAGGTGATATTCAATTAATATTTAGAATATAAAATGGTATGACACACCTAAAGCTAGAATTTGTCCTTTCAGCTCAGGGTTGAAACAAAAGAGAATAAAATAATAACAAATTATTTGGCTTTGTCATGTATGTAACCAAAGTAGAGACTCAAGACAAAATTAAATAGGTGAAACCAACTCCAAATAACCTACTCAGATTGAGACATCTCATTACATCCCATATAGGTATATAATCACACAACACCAGTGGGATGTCATATTAAAAATATTTGAAATTCTTCATTCTCATTTTGATAGAACAAAGGAAGATAGATAAGACCACCCAAAAAATGTAAGATCAGGTAAAATTAGAGAAATATCATTAAAAGTAACCATATGATATATAATTATATCATTACTGAGATTATCCCTAACCTGAACCACATTTGTTTGCTACTAAGGAGATCAAATAATCTAATATGCTACCAAGAGAAAATAAATAAATGAAAACCAAAATGTTTAATAGCTAAATTTATATAGGGGTCTAACAAATAGGGGAAGTATTAATAAAACCTAAATGGAGGGAAAAAATGCTATAAAGGTAGTTATGTATTTCATAGGACAAAACTGTAAAAATTAATGTCAATTATTCAACTTCAATGTAGAAAATAAAAAATGAGAAATTACATACCATTCTATCTATTTTCACATACATCCCAACTAAGGCATGTATGTCAAAATGTATTCTTTTATAAATCAAATAAAAATTAGATTCTACTATAATTCTCTAATAACTAATGTCAGTGATGAATATCAAACAACTAGGTTCATTATTGCATCCCACTACAACCCACAAAAAATACTATTAGGAAAAATACCATTGCTTGGACATAATGGAATTGAAGATAATTATATGAACAAAACCAATAATTCATGACTAGGTTAAGATAAATTTTGATATATTCTAAGTTATAACAAATAAAAAATGTTTAGTTACATATAATAATAAAAATACATTTAATTAAGTGGGGTAATTATAACTTAAATATCGATAGACAATCTTCTTTATCATATTATGACTATCTTCTATCAGTTGATTACATATTTAGAGAAATATATAATAGGTAATGCTATGAATAACATCAAAAATAATGGATTCATCTAAAAATATAAGCTCATAAATAACAATCTTTAACACATTTATTTTCGATAAAACAATGGAATGTTGAAAACCAAATTTTACTTACCTATTCAGAATTCTTCTTCCTATTGCTTGGTTTCTCCTATCTAGGTTTTTAGAACCTTCCTCCTTTAATTTTGTTGATTTAATTTGTAAACTCATGTTATACCCCTTATATTCATGTCCACTCCAAAAACATTATTTTCCACAACCTTCCCAAAATTACACCACTCAACTATTATTTTTTTATAACTAAGATGTCCTCCACTCATAAATGCCTTCATTATTTGTTGGTGGCATCCTAAACCGATGTTTCTTCCTATGTCAATGAACCATATACTCAAAATGATGATGATTTGTCAATCCAACTAGTACTCCCTTTTACTATTAATATACTCTACTTTTCATTGAGTGGATGATTTAATTAATATAATAAATATATTTTATCTTTATTATTCTCCCTCTATTTAGATAGTGTCTTCTTATAGAGGCATTGGTACTAAGGTTTGTCCATTTTATCACTCCAACCACATGTCCTAAGGCAATGAGGAAATTAATATTTTAGTAAAATAAAGTTTCCTCACAAATGGACTTAAAAATGCTCTATATGTCTACCAATTGCACTAAATCATATTAGATTTCCTCTGTTATAAAATTAATTTTCCATTATATTTCCACAGATTATATTTCTTCACCCTAGACAAAATTAAAGTCACTTTAAACTTTGATTAATATCCTTACAAATATTAGAATTAATGAGATGAAAATAAGTAGCAAATAATTTTAATCAAGTTATTAACCATAACAATCTCAAACACAATTTGAGGTATGTCCAAGGTATATGGAAATTTTATTATACTAATTATTTAACAAGATACTAATGTAATGCATATGAAGGAGGCATAATTGGCATCTAGTCAATGATGACCTCAATAATGAGTTAATTACTTAATAAAATATTTAATAAAAAAATTCATTAAGGTGTCTTGGCATCCCCTAATTAATTAAAACTTGTTTAAATTAATAAAATAAGGAATGGGTATTACATTATCCCACCTTATAAAAACATTGTCCTCTATGTACCAACCAAAAAAATGGATTTCTAAACCACACACTCAGTCACCACAAGGTGAACAAAAAAGATATATAAACAAAAAGTTATTACACTCTAAGGATAAGTAAAGCCTCAAAAATATTTACCTAGTTAATTAGCCTTTAATGGAGAAATATAATATTTTGTGTTTAAGTAAAGATCTACATGACTCCATAAGTATAAACCAAGTGGTATATTCCCACTTCTATGTATAAACTGCTAGCTCTTAAATAGTCTCAACAACTAAAACCACATAATAATGCTATCAAAGCCTATGAATACAAGTGTATAAATAACCATCTCATAGAAGATCAACCCAAGCAACTGATTTCCATCCTAAGGTGAACATACATCATGATGAATACATTTCAATTCATTGTGAACATATCATGTGATGAATAAGTGAAAAACTATGGTAACATATTGGAATACCATGAATGCTATACAATGTTAAAAAAATCTAGTATATGGATTTATAATGGCATGTTATACCAAACTGAAAAATTGTGTAACAAATCCTCATGAATATCCCATATAAAGAATATGTCTTTAACATATAATATTCCCATAAATCAATAGTGAATAAAGTTGAAGACTACTGAGCCATACTTAACCACACTAAATCGTAAAGAAAAATATTGGGTAAAGCTGAGTCATAATATCTAGTATCATCTGAAACACATGAGTATATGCACCAATCTATTGTAGGGTTACACTAAATAGACTATGAGCATTCAAAATTAAAATTAATTATTAAACCATAGAATTAAAATATAATATCGACTCATGTTCACCACTACTAAGCTAAGTTGGGCCAACTATCATATTAAGCCCTACCACCCAACTAAGTCACACTAATCAATATCATAAGGTTATAATTAAAACATGAATAACATAATAAATGAGAGAACAAGAAAAAAATTCACTTTGATGTAAGTCATATTATGATACACATCAGTCACCAATCAACCAAAACCTAAAATAAATACTTTAAAAGAGCATGATGGCTCAAGTACCCATATATGTATAACTCATACAAATAAAAGAATGATGAGCTCTAATATATAGAAAAATTATACCACTAAGATAAGTGTCCATCCAAAAAATACCATTATGGGTAAAACTAAGTAATACTTCCCTAGATTGAATCATATTGAATTAACAATCAAATATATTTGCTAAGTGACCAAAAAGTCAATATATATCAATCCACCTCTTTAGACCTCCTAACAAGAATCATATCTCCAAGAAAGGACTATATTTATATATGTATAACTATCATGTCTAGTGGTGTAAGAAGGGTGGTATGATGAACATGCATGACAAGCTCCCACCTCAACCCACTAGCTATATTCCAAGTTACTTTTCCTCCCCCATGCCATGTCATATGCATAACAATTATGCACATACAAACACACGTGAAACTAGAAGCTAGAATTATCAAAATAAATTTTAAAATTAAATTGATCATGTAAAAGTAAAACTAATAAAAAGAGAACAAGTGGCCCTAGAAAAAAAATCAATTGTAAAAATAAATAAAAATTATCATGATCAGTCAATTGATTAAAATTTTTGAAGATAAGAAAAATAATATTATTTCAATTTGAGTAAAAATAAGGTGTTTAAACAAATTAAAATTAAATTTAGTAAAACATAGGTGAAAATAAATCACATTACAAACACTATGTGACTTAGCAAGTCACCCAAGGGAAGAAAGAATAGGGTAAGAGGGAATTGGTGATCCAATAATCATGTAGAAAATCTATCTACATAATTAACATAAAGGATATGGTCCATTGGACATTAATAACATGAAAATAGTCCACTAGCCATGTAGAGAATTGAACTACATCATCGGTATAGGGATATGGTCCACCATAAATAATCAATTGATACAAAATATGTAGAATAATAAATAACAACTCTCATACATGAAATCCCAATGCTATACAAGATCACATATCTTAATATCATATAACCAGTCTACTATCAAATAACATACCTTATAGAGAATAACTGTGTCAAAACATAACTCACTAAAATTATACGATCGAAGTACTATCAAGTGAAAATTGTCTATATGTCTGAGAGTTGGTGATTGAAAACTATCATCTGTTACAAATATATAAATTATCAAAAGAGGATAAAAACTAAAAATCACCATGCCTAGCATCATAATGTCCAAAGGTAATATAGATATGGTTTATACCATAGTTTAAAACTATACATCACCATAATCAATATTTTCACTGAGACATTAATCGATCTTAGGAATGGTTGTTATTTCACACAAAATTTAAACATATCAGTTACATACTAGGTAAGATAAAACACATAAATAATAATACACCTGGCCTTAATAATGTAACATCATATAAGTACTTAGTCATACACACATCATTCATATAATAGGGTTAGTTACATAACATAGTTCCATTGTTTATAAGGTTTGATGAGTGAACAAATGTTTCATGGGTTTACATAGAATCTTACAATTATAAATGTGACACAACATCAAATTAACATGCTAAGGTTACACATGTATAGCTCAAATATGACAGTCACACAGTTTCACAAGAATTGAAAAGAAATTTATCACAAAAGATTGCACAATTTACTAGTATCTCACAAGGGTCACATTAATCTCATTGGTCCAACCAATGTGCACTATCATCTTAGCTAGCATTGATAACAATCATCTACCACTACTGTATCCATAAGGAAAACATATATAGAAAACCTTTATACATAGTATCAAAGTTCTTCATATCAAAATGTACATATCTTTCCTATCAAAATGACCTTGAATTTAAACTACTCCAACTAACATTCATCATTATGTATGTTTCTAACAATGTAATAATCCTTGAATCTATATTGTAACAAAGTGTCATTATGTAATGTCTCACTAATTCATTGATAATAAATTGACCATATGGGAAGTATCTGACCAACCAAAAATCACATTTGATATCTTACCTCTGTGTAGAAAGTCTCATGAATCATACTAACAGAGAAAATACCTTTTATTTTTTATTTATTCATCAAGGTAATTTAATTATAAATATAAATTTTACCCAAAGTTCCCAATGTTACACCTCACTCTAATACAAAAATGTAATGAAAAAAAAAATTCATTCCAAAATCCCGTGTAATTTTTTTTATAAATCAATTCAATTATAATAAACTATGATTTCATAGTTGCTTAACTATTGTGTAATTCTATTAGAGTTAGAGTAGAGTGATACACATAATTATATAGTGAAACATTAATTCATATTATAAAAATATTTAATTTAGACATAATCACAAAATCCCAACAAAGGATGACAACAAACCACCCTAACATAAGCTAAGAAACTAGACTTGATGCCCCCACCATAAATTAAGTAGCTTACATATGCACTCCTTGGAATTAAGTTCCTATGTATTTATTTTACTTGTATTGAATCTAAAATCCCAATAAAGGATGACAAAAAACCACCCTAACATAACTTAAGAAACTAGACCCAATGCCCCCACCATAACCTAAATAGCCTACATATCCACTTCTTAGAATTAAGTTCATATGTAGTTATTTCACATGTGTTGAATCATACACCAAATAGGTTATAAATATAATCCAACAAGGAATATAACACTTCACTCAAACGATATACCAAACTCTAGTCACCTACTCAAAGGAATGACACATCTAAATATTGATAGTGATAATTCACCTTAACATCCCAAGGTATGTGTACTTGCCCAAACACTCTCACATGATTAGAAAAATAAGATTATAATATGATAAGGATCCCACATTATATGGGTACAAAAAACCTAAAATATTAGCAAGCATTTGGTTATGTTGCTTTAATAATATTTGTCTCTCAAACAAGTCTCTAATGGTGACACCCAAGGTCATAACATGGCAAAAAACCATCTCAATTATCAAATATCCAATGTGGGACACTACCATACAATAAGACAAAGTGATAACTAAAAATTACACATATGTAAATAAGTATACTCAAATGACCAAATTGAAACATGGATTCTAAAATTTAGTTGTTGGAGCACATGTCCTCTAAGAAGATCCTCCAAATAGTTGATAACACCCACATAAAGGGTGTCCTAACGGTTATTCTTCTAATCTATTCCCACTCATCAATATGCCTACATATCTATAGTGATCCCTTCATATATATAATCAAAGATGGATTTAGTTCAACCACTCCCTAATGAATGTTATATTATTGGAGAAAGTGTTTGGCATTCATATTTTAGTTACATGATTGACAATATAGAGTTATACTTGAATCAAATCCCTAACCTCTAACTAGTAGAAATAGAAAAGAACATAACCAAGGGTTACAACACATCAAAACATGTGATAATTATTCTTGTTAAGAATTTTAACTTTGAGCACAAGATTAAGTCTTATTCCAAAACATTTCAAAATAACAATATTTAATCTATTTGTCAAATAGATACTCAATATTTGTTCAAACCTCTAATAAATATATTGCACAAATGATCATTTAATAAAAGAGAAAACTAAACATGTTTAAATAAGTTTCCCTAATTTTCAAATGAAAACAATATAAGCAACACTTGCTTATTTACCCTATTAAAAACCTATTAAACATGATGTGTTATGCTTTCATGTGAAAGCACCATATCACTACACTAGTTAAGAGGAAACACCCTTAGTTGCTAGTCAAATATAAGCTTTACAAGAACACTAAACTATAAATATCAAATGAAAGTGAATCACCACTAATATTAATTAATTGGAAAAAAATTCACTATGAAAAAACTATCCACACTTAATTTTAATCTCACATGAAATATTTTATGCATGTTATATGTTTAATAACACATGAAAGCATCTATGGGTTTGATTCCTCTATCAACTCAAATATCATAACCACATTCATCAACCTTAAAAAATACATATCCTATTTTTCCACTAGAATATAAATATAAATATATTTCCATTGAGTTGTAACTTTGAATTACATTTCAAAAATAGACTATCTATATGCTAGTATAGTTATTCAATGATTCACATGATTATTTCCCTTTTGAAACTAATTAGATTATCTACCTAGTTAAATAATTATTATTACAACTGAAATTAAAATTTTATAACCTTAATAATATTTAGATAAGATTGGCCTCCAATCTTATTTCATAGCTCTCCTTAAGCTACACTTATCACAATGTAACCATTTACAATCTTTTTTTTTATAAAGTGCCAAATCCCCTAAAAATTATATTGATATCCTATAACAAGATCAGTAAAATTGAACTAAGAAAAGGGATGCTATTATTTAAATTAATTATTACCTAAAATTTATCTATAATCTTCATTTTGTACCCTTACTATGTTACATATTAAACTTCACTACGTTGATGTGGGTTTTAAGCACACCTCAAAAAGTTTAAACATGGCAACCTCTAATGTCTTTATGATATTTGTGGAACAAGGTTCCACTTTAGGACATGAGTTTTAGGTATGTATTTAAATAACCAAGTGATGGAATAACAAGTTGAGCCTATGGATTGCTTAACTAGGATTTGTGGATAGATGTGTGGAATATAATATAGAGTAATCACTAGGCAAGTTGGACTGGTGGAATTTTTTTCTATGGTGGGTAGAACTCAAAGAAACTCGAAAAGGGGAAATAAGGGTAAGGAGAAAAATAAGGTTTTGTGTTCCTAAAAAGTACCTTCTAAGATAATTTATTTGGTGGACATCTATCTCCAAGATCAATTTTTTCCACTTGTAGCTATTACACACTCACAAAAAAGCATGGTTAGCAGATCAAATTTTTCCACTTGTAGCTATTACATACTCACAAAAAAGCATGGTTAGCAGTCTACGATAACAAATATAGGATTCTCAATGATCTCAAATTAAGGTTGCTATTTTAGGGTTGATGTTGTGCACCCTTGCCTAAGAGATTATAGTTCAGACTAGAAAGTTTTTAGGGTATTTATGGATCATGCCTAGAAGATTATATCTAAAGAGATACCTCTACACACCTTTGATTTTCAATTCAACCTTTACTAAGTGATTAAATGAATGAAACATATCAATACTTAGTTACTATTACACATCTAATATTAATATTCACTAATTGAAATAATAAGATTCATATATAGAACTAGCACAATTCAAAATTATTGATTTAATAAAGATAAAGAAACTTTCAATTTCATTAACACAAAGAAGGAAGAAGAAAGAACAAACATAGTTTCATGACAATAAATCTTTTGATTTCTTCCTATATATTGATCCAAAACTTTGACCCTTTGAAAATAAGGTTCTACATGTATATAAATAACTTAAGGAAGGGGTCACCTCATCCTCTAAGTATAAAAAACATTGATTATATTCTGAATGACTATATCATAAGTCTCAGTTGTATGTCATAACTTATAGTTACCTTAGATATGAGATGTGTGCATATTGGAAAATTAATTTATTTAATTACAACATGAACATAACTAAAACTTAACTTTTCATTTGTAATTATTACATGAAAAATTATACAAAAATAACCTTCTTTTAGGTTATAATAGTTGTTACATAACATTTTTCAAAATTGTTACGAGAATTGCCATTGTGCTTGTTGATGTAGACATGGTGACTAGAGTTGTACTTGGTGATGAAATCATTGATTGGATTAGAGTTACAGTTGGATTTAAACTATGAGGTAATGTTGATGTAGTTGTTGAACTAGAAGGGGATAAATTTGATGGCAGTGTTGTTATTGGCATTGTAAGTGGTGTCTAAAGAGTAGAATTAGTAGGTGGTGCTAACACTAATTTATTATTTATTTCTAACTCTTGATAATAATTTTATGCCCTAGATGTTGCATTTGAATTAAGTTCATATCAAGAATATTAGGTCTAGTTACCCTACCCATTTATTCTATCAGCCATGTATTCTCTATCGTGGTGGCTCAAAATCCAACCCAGAATACCTCTACCTCTATTGCCTTCCTCCTTCATGTGATAAATTTTAATTCAATGTCCTCTAATCTTAGTCTTTATAAACTCTATTTGAAACTATATAAAACTTGTTGAATCATCTGATCAAAATTAGTTTGAGCTACTAGCTTCCCTCTACTATCTCTAACACCTATTAATTTAAGCTTGCCCAAAATTTATGTTTCTTTCCTTTCTTATTTTTCAAGCTTATTCACTAGAGAATCAGAAGATGGTAGCCAATCTAAGGCCTCTTGTGTTTTGAAGAAATATAAATTCAATGCATTAGTTACTTCTATAGGGGTCATCAAATCTAGGTGGTTGAATGCCTTATTAGGGGTGTATAATACAAAGAAATTCAATTTATTTTTATCTTATCTAATAAGCTTAAACAATTTATTATTAAAATCACATGCAAAGCCAATTAGAATCTCAAATAATGCATTGTATCCAAATTTTCATATAACCTACTTGCCAAATTTTGTACATCCTATTATATACTAAGGGAATTTGTATCACCTATTGCTACTCTTTGAGAGTTTACAACTCTTCTTGCATTTCTTATCTAATTATCTTCATTCCCTCATGGATGGCTAGTACTACCTTAGTATGGGTCCTCATATAGGACTTGATGTCCTCAAAGTATGGGGATTAAACCTTATTCATATTTTTCCTTTTTGAAAGGGAATAAATCTCATCCATTTCTTCAAAAATCAACCCTCACCCAATTATATCCTTGATCTTTCTTTTTATAACCCTCTAGATTAAGGCTATGGCTTTATAAAAAAGTTAGCTTATAGTGGGAAGCTCAATATTCTTCAAATTGGTCCTCTTAGAGGCCAAAGCTCCTAAATCTTTAGCCCAGTCTAGAAGAGTGATATTTGAAGTATTTGATCATTGAGATTTTATTTATGCATGTTCCTTAGTTTTAGGTTTAGGTTTAGAAGAGGGTTTGGGCATTGAGGTCCAATTTAATTTTGACTAGTCTATGTTCTTAAATTGTGGAATGGGGTGCAAAATATAGACTAGTCTCCTTTTTGGGCCCCTTTTAGTTGTTAATATTATTATGATTTCGAATAGTGTTGAAAAAGGCAAAGGTGAATCCATTTGGGTAGAAGAGGTAATAGTTTGAGTGATGGGTTGGTTGATGGCTATGGTAATATAAGTGGATACTATAAGAGTAGGAGTAGAGGTGGATGGTATGGAAATAAAAATGGTTGAAGTCATGGATACCAAAGAAATGGAATCTACAATGGTGGATATTGTAGGGGTAATGGTGTAAGAAGTAGAAGTGGCAATTAGAAGAGTAGAGGTGGGTACATGAAAAGAAGACCAACAAAAAGTGATTTCATAGGAATGAAAGTGGAAATCACTAGAATAGGTATTTTAGAATAAATAAGTAATGAAATTATATGAAAAAGGCCTAATAAGGAATTAAATAGAGCACTCTTAATAGATGAATCAATACTGAGGGGTGCCTTTGCTTTTAGTGCTTACAAGCTCAAGACCTTGTCTTGTTGTAATTCTTCCTTATCCACCTCTTGACTTGTCTTACCTTCCACTAAAGGTTATGACACTCTAAGTGATTCCATGGATGGGTTATAAGGTCTCTCCCCCCTTGGTTTCATTTGATAACATTGTATCATTTTCTTAGCTTGTGGAGTAGTCACCTATTGGGGAAGAGGGGAGGAGGTCATGTTGGATGTTAGGGTTGTTAAAGACACCATAATAGGTGATATTTATTCCTAATCATAAAAATCCAAGAAAATTATCTCCATATCTTCCCTACTTGTGATGTCCTTTTCTTATGTCAACTCCTCTATTAATTCTTTCTTAACTGTCCTTAGTTCAACAACATATTATTTAACTAGAGGAGTCTATTCCTCTTCTTATGTATAAATGAGTATATCTTCTAGTTATTAATATTATTCATGTTATTTAGAAAGATATGTTTCCAAAACTAGTTGTTCATGCTCTTGTTGTTGTTCTTGAGCCACTGATTGACGTTGGGTATTTTGTCATTGGTTTGTCAATTGTTGGTATGGCCTACCACTCTAGAAGTTAGAGGATTTCCATCCAGCTGGTGGGATCCTAAATTTAGCTCTGTTGACTATCAGGGAGGAATCACATTCTATCACCCTCAATAATTATTCACTTAATACCTCTATAATTACTCTTTCTTTTATTTCCTAATTGTACTTGGCATTAAGAAATAGGAAGTTATGGCCAAATGGCTCATGTTTATATGAGATACCTAAGTTGTCAATCTTCTGCTAAAATGTCCCATGGGGTTTCCAATCCTTATGGGGAAAAGTGTCCAATGCATATGATTTCATTTCATTCCTAACTTCCATAAAATGCCTCCTAAAAGTATATTGTATCCTCCCAATAGTGATATGGGAACCATGTAAAGTACATTTCTTGTTCTTTACTAGATCCTCATTTATTCCATTCCATATTTAGAAAGTAATTTATTATTCAGTCTCCTTATCTAGAATGAACTTGGGAAGTAGAAGAGGGTATATCCTATGACCAAAATCCATGATGATTATATAATTAGGGTAGATACATTAGTATCCTACATTGATGAGTGTTTTCACAATGCTAGGTGAAATCATAACTAGAGGCTAGATATGAATGACCATTAAAACTTGAGGGTAGAGGTCCTCTACAATTTTGGTGATGTTTATAACATATTCATATATGTGAATGAAAGATTAAATTCACATATTATGTTCCTAATAACATAAAGGTTAGTAATCCATAGAACCCCATTATGCATGTACACTATTCCCATGATTACATCTAGTAGGTATGATATCATATGAAAATTTCCCCTTGTGGATTATTGTCTTTGTGAATAATTTGTTCTTATAGGTGGGAACTAATGACTTCCCAAAATGCATAGGTGTACTCTAAAGTAATGAGCAGGTCTAGTAGGGGAACCAATTTTAGATGTAGTAAGTGGAAACTTGGGTAGATAGAGAGTCAGTTCAACAATGCCATGCCTATATAAATTGCCATCCCAAATCAGGTGATAGGGATGAGATTCTTAATGTTCTCTTTAATAGTGAATTTATTTCTTGGGAGAAGCCACTTGCATACTTCTCTCTCCACATTATTAATTTTTTTCCAAGTGACTACAATATGTAAGCCAAATGTAACATATGGGATAGGGAGACTTAAATATCTAATGAATGTTTATTTGGAGCGGTATGCCACAACTATGTTATTATCAATGTAGTGTAAATAACCACCATATATAATTCTACATTTGAATAACATGCCTCACATCAAGTCTATATATGGCATGACTTCCAACTTGGTGATTTCATAGTAAAGGGCCTATTGCTTGAATGGGATTGAGTGCATTGTAAGTTGTTTCTCCTCAATCAATATGTCTTATTATAACACAAATGAATCAATGTTCTCTATGACCTCTCATAAATCTAAGTAATTAAAATAGAGGTCATCAAACATAGTTGCATCATAATTCATGTCTAAGTATTTAGTAGAGTCCTTGATGGAAAACCTAGAGGGTGATGAGGGTCTCTTGTATGACTTGGATAAAGACACCATGACTATTTGATGGATGCTAGTATAATTCAATATTTAAAAAATCATATTGAAAAACACTAAATTACATGAGTTATAAGTCATTATGGTCATAATTTTGGCTTTTGAGATTGTAAAAGGCTAAGTTTACTCGAGATCTTAAAAATTAAATTAGATGAATTTAGTTGGGGGATTCAAAATATAGATTTTAATATTCATTTTAGTTTATGCACCATTAATCACCAATGTATATAAGCTCATCACCTTCATTCAATTCAAACTGGATTGCCTAGTCCTAGTGTACATACCACGTAGGATACTTGATCATTTGGGGTGAAAATATGTTGCCTTTTCCTTCTAACATTTTTAACTATATGGTTTAGTCAATGGATTCTATAATGACTAATAATAGACCCCAAAAATCAAAATTCTCTTTAGATAAATTAATTTTTAAAGAATTTATCTGAAAGCTACCAAAGGAATAGTTCTTGAAGATAAAGTACTCTTCAAAGAGATTGTCATTTGGGATAAAGTTTTCACATATGAAGTTACCAAAGATAAAAATTCTAAATGAAAGTTTTTGAAATGAAATTTTTTGAATTAAAGTTTACAAATACCAAAGTTCCAAAACATAAATATTGTGAATGAATTTTTATGACAGAAAGTTGTCAACTAAAATAAATTTCTAGAAGTCTAAGTTCCTGAAAGAAAAGTTTCCAAATTGTTTCAAAAGACCGAATATTCCAAAGATAAACATTCCAAAAATCAAAAACCTTTGAATAATCAAAACCTTCCAAAGACCAAAGTTTTCTAAGGAAAGTTGTCAAAGAGAAAGTATCTAAAGTAAAGCTTCTAAATACCAAAGATTTAGAAGGAAATTTATCAAATATAAAATCATCGACTATAATAAATGATTCAAAGAAAAGTCACAAAAATAAAGTTTGCGAATAAATATTTTTTGAAGGACAAATGTATCCAACTATAAATAATCTGAATAAGCTAATCTAAATACATGTCATACATAATATTTCTTCCCAAATTTTCATTAATAGATTTGTTTAAATAAGTCCTTTCAAGGTGCATGACAATAAAAATATGACTTAATGTCTAAAATATGAAGCTCCTTCAGATAATAAGGCTCATACACACCCAAATAAATTATATGTCCTCTAAAAATAATGGAAGTCCCCATTTTTTCAAAAGAAAAATACCAAGGTAGGGTGTGTTGAATACAAAAAATGGTGACCCACAAGAGTGAATACTACTGAGTTTTGAGGAACCTAGAATCCATGGTTTTGTAATCCTAATATCAACCATTAACCTCACTGTAAGAAATTATTAAATAAGAAATGAAAATAAACTCTCAAAAAATCCATGCTACATACTAACTTTATTTATACCTTGGACCAATGTGTGTCAATGTGATGTTCTCTATCTCTTGTCTAAGTATTTTAGGCAAAGACATGGGGTAAGTTGTAGGTTTCATTTTTATTATGTGTTAGGTACATAAACATTGGGGATTTTAGGCATTTTTATGATACTAGTTAGGGGTCCATGGCCCTGACAAAGATACCTTTGATCACCTCTTCTCTTTCTTCATATTTTTCATGATGTATTATACATTGATCTTATTTCATCATGTAGGCTTATAATCTTATTTGATTTTATTTTGGACATTTTATATTATGTAATTTATTTTATTTTATTTTATTTTTAAATGAAAGGGGGAAGAAGGTGACCACTATGATCTGGTCTTAGTAATGTTTTGGTTAATCAAAATGTCTCTACCAAATTTTACCCATGTCAGTGGTTATTACCTTAAACAAGTATTATCATTTTATGTGAATTTAACCCAAGGTAATGAGGAGAGTTTTCTAAATTTAAATATAACTATGGGAGTAGATTTAACATACCTGATGGAATCACTAGCTTTGGGATATGGTCATGGCTAACTTTCTCATTGCTTACCTAGATTAAGAATTTTGAACTATAATATGCAACACCCATTGATTTGGGTTAGATTAAAAACACCTCAAAATATAATTTTATTATACTAGGATTGATCAGCCTAGACTACCATGAAATAAAAAATAAAACTACCCAAAGTAGGAAAATTACCCAATGCAAACACATGAAATTGTAAAGCAAACTACTGGAAACAAAAATAGCTAATCTAGAAAACATGAACTACTCTAATAAAAATAAATGACTAAAATAATGAAACTAATAATTAAATAAAATATAACCTACACCTACCTCTACCAAAACATTTGTTATTACTCAGAGACCTCTCTAGATAGAGCAGTCATGAAGTAATGCTTCAAAAACAATTCGTTATCTAGATATGCCAAATCGTTAGCTTGAAGATCTTTGAAATAGAATGCAATATTATCCAAGATCCTATATATCTGATATGTTCATATCCACATTAGGGTAAACTTATCGTGCATTCCTTTTTTATCATGGGCTTTATCCCATAACAACACCAAGTCAAAGATCTTGAATGCTTTGAATTTTTCTCTCTTATTCAACCATCTCTTAAGCACATACTGATGTTTGCCAAAGTTTTATAATGATTCATTCTTAGAGTATTTTATTTTTATTATATGCAATAATATATACTCTATTTGGTCATTGAGCTATAGGTATTCTTGTATAAACTCATATGTCGGTAGTTTTAGCATTATTTGGAACACAAGTTATATCCCATAAACTAGTAGATATGGAAAGGATTTAAGGGCTTGTTTATATCTTTTCCAATATACCTAGAGTGAGTATTTTAGTAATATATTCCACTCCCTAGGTTTATTTATGGTTGACTTATTGATAACATCTATGAGGTTATTGTTAGTTGACTCAACCAATTCATTCCATTATGGGTAGTGATTGGAGTATGATCTAATTGTAATTTGATTATCATGGGTCCATTTAGTGATCTCAACTAATTGAAATGTTGGTCCATTATCACCAAATAAATACATGGGCATGCCAAACCTAGTTTTGATATGCTCTTTAAGAATATTGATCACATCTTGGGCTCTTGAGTTCTTGGTGGATACTACCTCAGTCCATCTAGTGCAATAATATGAGAAGTGAACATAAATTTATGCCTATATAAGTAATTTAGGTTTATAACATCAATGAAATCCAAGCTCCATTAGGTGAATGATCTTCCCTCAATCACAAGTTATAGTGGCATTCTTGTGTGTACCTCTCTTTTTCCAAGACCTAGCATTCATGACATGTCCTCACATGGAAGTGAACATCCTTAAAGTCTATTGACCAATTATAACCCATTTTGAGTATTTTTTGAGTTGTAGTATTTTTATATGGATGGTCATTGCCAAATTTTTTATGCATATTTTCTAAGATATCATAAGCTTATAACATGACACACATCTTAAATAGATGCCTTCATAGTTCTTCCTATAAAGGACTCCTTTAATGATCATATAATGAGTAAATTTATCCTTAAGGATATTTTTTTATTTCTTTTGAGTTCTTTGGGGCATGTTCTAGTGATAATGAATTTAATAATACTTGAATACCAATCCTCTTGGAAAACTTATGTTTTGTAAAACTCTTTTATGGTGATGCACAAATCTAGTTCATCCATAAATTGAACAATGCTTTGACCTCTAATGATCTTGGTAGGTTTAATTTCATTGTAAAAATATTTTAAATTTTCCATCCACTTACCTCTACACTCCCCCAATTCATTTTTTCCTAGTAAGCTTGACAATAGGTTTTGGTACTATGGTGATGGTATTGCTCTGGATGATGTAGTGCCTAAACTTATTAATCAATTTAACAAGAATAAAAATCTACTTGTTAATTAGGGAGTATTTGAGCTCTAGATATTTCAAGTTAGTGATCATGAATGTAATAGGATGCTCATTCTCTTCCATTTTCTATGTAAGTACAACAATAATAATATGCTTTGAGGTGAATAAGAACAATGAAAAGCCTTTAGTGAAATATGGGCTTATCAATACTAAGTATTATGAAATATCCTTCTTTATATATTGGAAAGACTTTTTAGCTTTAGGTTCCACTCTAATTTGGCATTCTACTCAAGCATTGCATTTAGAGGCCTAACAAGCTTTGTAAATCTTGATACAAACTTCCTTACAAAAATTATTTTTCCAAAAAAGGATTTGAGATCCTTTTTACTATTTGGAAACATTATTTTTGAAATCCCCTAGATCTTATTTGGGTTAATGGTGATCCCATATTTAGTAATAATGTATCCTAGTAGCTTTCCTTCAATAATGTTGAATATATGCTTCTTGGGGTTTAATGATATACCAAACTTCCTACACCTTTCAAAAATAGAATGAACGTGGTTGATATGATCAATTCTATTTTTATATAAAATATTGAGATCATCCATGTATATTATTATGCACTTTCTTATTAATCCCTATAATTCATGATCTATTGTTATTTAAAGAGTATCTCCAACATTGAACATCCCAAATGGCATTTGTTTGTATGTATATGTTCCCCATTTTGTAATAAATATCATTTTCATCATATCTTTTGATTTGACTAATAATTGATTATACCCTAAAAATATATTTAAGAAAGACATCATTTTAGACCCACTCGTAGCTTGTATTACTACATCTAAAGAGGGAAAAAAATAATTATCCTTTTCATAATATTTATTCATATTTTTGAATTCGACACACAATCTGATTTCACCACTCTTTTTCTTGAATGGAACTAGATTAGCCACCCAGGTTGAATGTTTGATATGAAAAACTATCTTATAACTTAGTATCTTCTCTATTTCATTCTATATCAATGGTTCTAAGATGGGATTAATTAGCCTTTGACTTTGCCTAAATGGTTTATGATCAGGCTTGAGTGGAATCATATGGGTGATGACTTTAGGATTAAATATCCCTAAGTTTTCATAGGTCCATGCAATTAAATTTTTATACCTAATAATCAATTTCTTAACCTTTTACCTTTCATCCAATGTGAATATTAATCTAATATTAATGAAGTGTGCCTTCCTCTCATCACCTACATTTTTTGAGCTAAACTTGGATTCATTAAACTTAAGTTGCTTATGTAATTGTGCCTGAGGATCCATATAAAATATCATCCCCATGTGATATGATTCTCCTTTAGTTTGATAACACCATATTCATCTATTTATTCATGACACCTATGGCTTCTTTCCTCATAATCAATTATCTAAGATTCAAACTATCCTATATTTGTCAAAAATTAAATGATTTATTGGCCATCATCAAACACTTGAAAATTTTCAACATTGTTTGGTACTGATAGATAGGATATCAATTTAATGGAGAACTTCTACACTCTTGAATCCTATAAGGGTTCCATTTTTTTTTTAAGTAGCTAGTGAACCAACAACTTAGTTTTGTTCTCTCAAGATAGATACTATGTTAAAATCTTCAAATAATTCAATCAGATCCTATGTCTTATGCTTATATTTCTTTAACTATGACAATTCGCATTGATATTTATTTTTATCTTGGTTAGTCACAAGTTCAGAGTCTCCATATACAAGAAGTACTTTTAAATTTTTCTTAAGCAAAAACTGTAATCCAAAAATTAGGGCTTCATACTATACTCTATTATTGGTGATGGTAATTAGAGCTTGTATGCTATTAACAATTTATTTCCTTGTGGATAGAACAATTTGATGCCAACACCTGATCCTTGTTTGGACCTTGATCATTCAAAATGGATGGTCCATAATTGGTAAGGGCCCTAGATTTATTCTTACACTTTATGTCTCATAATAAATGTCTAAATTCCAAGACTAGGAGACTTATAACTTACTTCTTCATTGGTGGTGTTGTTATCTATAATAGGGTGCTTCATTATTAGCTCTTTATCGATATTGATTTATTTAGCAATACCTCTTTAGGTTAGCAAAATATTTGAAAATTACATGGAAAGATATCCATTTAACATTTTTGACCAATATTTTCTCAATAATAATCCATATCCTTTAGGAATATCCACTACTAATATGTTGATAGTCATTTATACTCTAGGTTATAAGGAACCCTGAATTCTTACATCGTTAAGTTCTAAAAATGACACTACTATTTTATCCAATTATGACATAACCCTCTTATATGGATTTGGTTTCAAACCAAGCTTCTAATAAATGGAATATACAATTACTATTACTAAATCTCTAGAATCCACCAAACAATTATGTATATTCTTGCCAAATACCTAAATGGTTAGAAATAAAGGGGGAAACATAGGATTGATTTTGTATATTATTTTTATGTTAGATATATTGGAATTTTTTATGACAGACATACATATGATGGACTTACATAAGATCTCTTTTTAGTCTGTGATTTATGCCAGTTAATGAAGAGTGTTATTATCCTTAATTTTCTTCATATCCTTAACAATATTGTACCCTCATTTATTTAATTCCTCTTTATGTTGAGGATAATAATTCACTTTTGGGGGAGGAGAATTATTATCATCTTTGGGATTTGGAGGAATAATTATATTATTAGGAGTAGAATTAGTGAGAGGCTACCTTTTTTTGAGGTTATAATTTTTTTTATTAAAATATTGGAACACTTGCACTTCATCATAATTATCCTTTAGAATATTTTCATCTTCATTGGGGAAGGAAGAATACTAGGTTTCAAAGACCATAGCTAAGCTTAAAGGGCCAAAATCATGAGGGAGATATGTAAAATTCATCATTTGATCTTGTCTAATCATTTCTTTCTAGAATATTGTAAATTTTGCATAGAACTCTATATATTCCAATTCTCTATGTTGTGATGTGTTATGAAACCTGCACCAATTAAGCAAAGTTGTCTCCATGATATTAATTTTTGGTATCTTATTAGATTAATATTATTTTGCATTATTGGTGGTACTTTTGAAATTTCTATGTATCTTGGAAATCTATAATGTTGATTGTAATTTTGATTAGTGGTATCACCCATCCTTTTCTGCATATTCAAGAAATCATTGCTCAACTTCTAGACCATTCTTTGTATAGAATATAATTCATCTTTGTTGGAGTGAGAACCTTGAGTTACTACTAAGTTGGTGTTAGTATGATTTTGATTATACTAGTGACCATTCCTTTGTATATGATTGTTCAATAAATCATAATTCTAATTTGTTGATTGTTGTATCATAAGAGGTAGAGTGTACAATTGATTATAGTTAAATGTAGGGGTATTCTGATAAGCATGTGGATTTGTATTCAAAGATGGGATTCCATTTTTAAATTTTTGGTCCCTTTAATTATGAGGTCTAAGATGTGAATTAATATGTTTTTAGATAATAATATCTTCCTAGAATGCCAAAGGTAAATTATTGGCGATGGCAGTTCTTCATAAAAATAATGAAATAATGGGATCTAGGGTGTTCTTGTATATATTGAGCATCAAATTCACATCTGGATATATTAAACATTTAATCAAGTGTACAAGTTTTGTAATCTTGCATTAAAGGCCCAAATTGACTTGTTGGGTTACTTTTTTATGATGGTAAAGAGATGATATACTAGATTTGGATTAGTCACTTATCTAAATTATTAAAGGAACGTATTTTGACACTCATTATATGAGGTGATAGAATTTTCCTATAAATTGAGATACCAATCATAAGAAAAATCTTGTATAGTAAATTTAAAAAAATTTCAAGCAACATCCTCATGAATGACATTCATTAACCTTAAAGCAACCTTAAAAGATTTGATGTGTTCTTATACCATCCTCCCATTTTAGGGGGAGAAGGTAGGAAAATACTTTTATAGATTCCTTGGGAGGTCATGTTGGTCCCCAAAGATGGTAATAGAGGATTTGAGTAAGCAAATTTGAGCCATAGGAAGATTAATAAGTGGGACATTTACTACAGGGGAAGGTATCCTAGATCGATGTATCTCAAGGATGACATGTATGGATCTAGGCCTCCTAAGATTTGACAATGGTGAAACAAAAAGGATATCTTGGGATTTAAACCTTGTTAATCTCCTAGGTGTCTCTAGTGAAAATATACATAGTGAATAACCTCTGTTATTGGAAAAACACATAAGTGTGCCCTCTTTCTATCACTAACATCTATTTCTATTGATGTGGATTTTATGCACACATCATAAAGTTTAAACAAGGTAGCCTATAGTATTTTCTTATCTCTATGGAACAAGGTTCCACTTCAGGGCATGAGTTATAGGTATGTAATAAATAACCAAATGACAAAATAGTAGGTTGAACCCATGGATTGTTTAACTACGTTTTGTAGATAGATGCATGGAATCTAATAGAAAGTAATCACTAGGTGGGTTGGATGGGTGGAAAATTATTCTATGGTGGGTATATATTAAAGAAACTCAAAAATGATAAAGAAGGGTAAGGAAAAAAAAAGTTTTTGTGTTTTTGAAAGGTAGATTCTAAGATCATTTCTTTGGTGGAAAAATATCTCCAAGACCAGTGTTTAGTACTTGTAGTTATTTCACACTCATAAACAATCATGATTAGTAGGATAGGATTAAAAATATAGGATGTTCAATGATATACAATAAAGGTTGTTATATCAGGGTTGTTGTTGCACACCTTTTCATAAGAGATTATAGTTTGGACCTAAAATTTATCTAGGGTAGTTATGGCTCATGATTATAAGATTATATCAAAAGTGATACCTCTGTACACCTTTGATTATAAATTCAACCTTTAATAACCACTTAAACTAATGAAACCTATCAATCCTCAATTGCTATTAAACATCTAAGATTAATATTCATTAATCAAAAAAATAAAATTCATCTATATCACTAGCACACTTTAGAATTATTAAATTAATAAATACAAAGAAACTTTCAATTTCATTAACATAGAAAAGGAAGAAGAAAGACCAAATAAAGTTGTATGACAATCAATCTCTTTATCTCTTCCTATATATTGATCCCAAAGTTTGACCCTTAGAAAAGAGGGTTATGCATATATGTAAAGAAATTTGGGAAGAGGTCACCTCATCCTCTAAGTATTTAAAACTTTGATTACATCCTGAATGACTAGATCATAAGTCTTAGTTGTGTGTCATATCTTATAGATACCTCAAACATGCAACATGTGCATGATGGAAAAATAATTTACTTAATTAAAACATGAACATAGCTAAAAATTTACTATTCATTTGTAATTATTACATTCAAAATTATAAAAAAGGCTTATTTTAGGCTAAATTGGCTCCTACTTAACATTTTTCAATATTGTTTTTAGAACTACCATTATGCTTGTTGATGCAGACATGGTGACTAGAGATGTGCTTTGTGATGCACTCATTGATTGGACTAGAGTTATAGTTAGAGATGAATTTTGAGGTGATGTTGATGTAGTTTTTGAACCAAAATGGGATGAAATTGATGGTAGTGGTATTATTGGCACTATAGGTGGTGTCTAAAGAGAAAACCTAACAAGTGGCACTAATATTTCTTTCTTCTTTGCATATAATTCTTAATAATACTTGTATGATTTAACATGTTTCATGAAAATTAAGTTCATATAAAGAAGATGAGATCTAGTTACTCTACTTGTTCATTCTATTAGCCTTGTATTATCTATTTTGGTGCTTAAAATCCAACCTAGAAGACCTCTACATTTTTTACCTTCCTCATTATTGTGCTCAATTTTGCTTCAATGTCCTCTAAGATTAGTCCTTATAAACTCTATTTAAAATTATCTGAAACATGTTGAATCATCTGATAAAAAATGGTTTGAGCTACCAACTTCCTTTTGATATTCCCAAATCTTATTAATTTAAGCTTGCCCAAAATGTTTGTTATTTACTTTTATTATCCTATAAGCTTATTTAATAGAGCTTCAAAAGATGACACCTAATATTGGGCCTCCTATGTTGTGATGAGAGAAAAATTCAATACATTAGCAACCTATAGAGGGGTCATCAGATCTAGGTTGATGAATTCCTTATTAAGGGTGTATAATATCAACTAATTCAATTTATTGTCATCTTCTATAAGAAGCATAAACAATTTTATTATTGAGTTCACATGTGGAGCCAATTAGACTCTCAAAGAATGAATTGTATCCAAATTTTCATACAACCTAAGTGCCATATTTTTTACATCCATTTATATACTCAGGGGAACTTATATCACCTATTATTGTTCTTTGAGAGTTTCCAAATATTATTCCAGTTCTTATCTGGATATCTTCATTCCCTCATGGATGGCCTATACTACCTCGATATGGGTATCCATATAGGATTGAGGTCCTTAATGTAGGGGATTGACCCTTATTCATGTTCTTACTTTTTGATAGTGAATAAATTTGTTCCTTTCTTCCAAAATCAACCCTCTCCTAGTGTTACCATTAATCTTTCTTTTTTTGATCCTTTAGACTAAGGTTGTGGCTTTGAAAAAAGGTGATATTCTAGTGGGAAGATCAGTAATATTTATATTTAGACATTTAGAAGATGAATATTCTAAATCCTTGGCCCAATCTGGAAAAGTGAGCTTGGAAAGATATGATGGTTTAGATTCTTTTTATGCATGCTCCTTAGGTTTAGGTTTAGTTTTAGAAGAGGGTTTGGGCATTGAGGTCCAAATTATTTTGGAGTAGTATATGTTCCCAAATTATGGCATAGGGTACACAACATAGATTGGTCTCATTTTTAGGTCTCTCTTAGTTGTTAATAATTTTGTGGTTTGGATTAGTGTTGAATAAGGCAAAGTTTAACCTAATTGCATAGAGAAGGCAATTATTTGAGTGATGGGTTGGCTAATGGTTATGGTAATATAAGTGGAGACTACAAGAGTGGAAATATAGGTGGATGGTATGATACTAACTATGGTTTAAGGAATGGATATTGAAGGAATAGAAACTATAGTGGGAAAGACTACAAGGGCAATGGTGGAAGAAGTAGAAGTGGAAATTGGAAGAGTAGAGGTGGGGTGCATCAAAATAAGACCACAAAAAAGTGATTATATGGGAATGAAAGTGGAAATGACAAAAATAGGTATGGTAGAAATAATAGGTAATGACATTAGAGGAAAAAGGAATAAGGGGTTAGTAAATAGATCACCCTTATCATATGAATCATTATTGAGGGGTACCTTTTCTTTCAATGATTATAATCTCAAGACCTTGACTTATTGTAGTTATTCTTTATCCACCTCTTGACTTGATCACCTTACACTAAAGGTTGTGCCTCTCTGAGTGATTATGTGAAAGGGGTCTAAGGTATCTCCCTCCATGGTTTCCTTTGATAATACTATGTTATTTTCCCATATTTTAGCTCATTCACTTATTGGGAAAGAGGAGGGAAACTCATGTTAGATGTCAGGGTTATTAAAACCACCATAATATGTGTTATTTCTTCCTCATTAGAAGAATCCAGGTAATTATTGTTAATCTCTTACCTACTTGTGTTGTCTTTTTATTATGCCAACTCCTCTAATAATTCATGATTAACTCTCCTTAATTCAACAAAAAATTCTTGAAATTTATGATTTTGTTCCTCTTCTTCCCATGTAGAATCATGTATCTCTTCTAGCTCTTGTTTTTGTTCATGTTATTCATCAAGAGATGTTTCCCCAGCTAGTTGATCTTGATATATTTTTTCTTGAGACACTAATGGATGTTGGGGATATTATCCTTGGTCTAACAGCTATTGGTATGGTCTACCACTCTATAAGTTAGAGGATCTCCATCCTCCTAGTGGTGGGATCTTGAATTTAACTTAGCTGAGTGTAAGGGAGGGGTCAACTTGTATCACCCTCAATATGTCTTTACTCAATCCTTTTGTCATTGATATTTATTTTATTTCCTCATCATCCTTAGCATTAATAAATAAGAAGTCATGGTCAAATGTCTCATGTTTATATGGTATACCTAGTATGTGGATCTTTTGTTGGACTCTCACATAGGGGTCCTAATCATATGGGGAATAGTGGATAATACATATGCTTTTCTTGCATTCCTAACTTATATAAAATAACTATTTCAAGTATAATTCATCCTCCCAATAGTGACATGGTAAAAATGGAAAGCACCTTTCTTTTTCTTTACTAGATCCTCATCTATTCCATTATATATCTAGAAAGCAATTTATTGTCTGACCACCTTGCTAGGAATGAATTTGGGAAAAAGAAGAGGGTCCACCATATGAGAAACAATAATAATTATGGTATAATTTAGGTAAATACAATAGTCTTCCCAATTGGTGTGTGTTTTATAAATGTTGGGTGAAATCCTAGATAGAGGCTAGCCATGAATGGCCATCAAAACCTAAGGGTAGAGGTCCTCTAAAATTATGGTGATGTTTCTAAAATATGCATATATGTGAATAAAAGAGTAAAGTCACATTTTTTATTTTTGATAACATCAAGTTTGGGACTCCATAGAACCTCATTGTGCCTATACACTTTTATCATAATTGCATTTAGTAGGTATGACATCATATGAAAATTTCCCCCTTGGGGCCTCTTGTCTTTGTGTAGAATTTATTCCTATGGGCAGGCACTAATAACTTACCCAAATGTATAGGTGTACTCTTAAGTAATGAGAAATTCTAGTAGGAGAACCCATTATATATGTAATAGGTAGATGCTTAGGTGGTCAAAGAGTTGATTCAACAATGTCATACCTATGTGAATCCCCATCCTAAATTGGGTGATAGGGACATGATTCTTAATATGCTCTTTGATAGTGAATGTCTCACCTAGGAGAATCCACTTCCCTAATGCTCTCTCCACATTGTTGATTTTCTTCCAACTGACTACAATATGTAAGTCAAATGTAACATATAGGATAGGAACACTTAAATACCTCATGAATGATTCTTTAGAGATTTATGCCACAACTATGTTGTTCCCAACATAGTGTAAATAAACACCATATGTAATTATACCTTTGAAGAATAGGCCTTGTAGCAAGTCTATACAGGGCATGACCTCTACCTTAGTAGATCCATAGTGAAGGGACTATTAATTTAATGAGATTAGGTCTACTATAAGATATTTATCCTCATCCAAGATGTATTCTTCTAACGTAAATGAATTAATATTCTTGAGGGCCTCTCATAAATTTAAGTAATTTGGGTGGGGTCGTCAAACATAGTTGTGTCAAAAGTCATGTCTAAGTATTTAGTAGAGTCCTTGATGGAAAACCTAGAGGGTGTTGAGGGTCCCTTGTATTACCAGGATGAAGACACCTTGGTTCTTTTATGGATTGTGGTATAATTCAATCTTTTTAAAATGACAATGCAAAAAACTAAATTACGTGAGTTTTAAGTCATTCTTGTCACAACTAGGGATTTTAATATTGTAGAAGGATAAGTTTTCTTGATATCTTGAAAATTGAATGAGATTAACTTGATTGGGGGATTGATGTTATATATTTATTCAATAATTATAGTTTGTGTACCATTAATCACCAATGTCTATGATATTTTCACATTCATTCAATTTAAACTTGACCACCCAGTCCTAGTGTACATGCCATGTAGGATGATTGATCATTTAGGGTGACATGGTGTTGCCTTTTCCTTCTAACATTTATTTTTATATGGTTTAGTTGGGGGAGTAAAAAATTACCTTCAAGCCTAATAGACCCTAAAAAAAATTCTCTTAAAATAAATTTATTCTAAAATAATTTTTCTAAAATCTATTGAATGAATAACTCCCAAAGAAAAAGTAATCTTTAGAGAGGTTGTCATTCAGGAGGAAGTTATTGCATACAAAGTTATTAAAGATGAACCTTCTGAATAAAAGATATTTAAGAGAAAGTTTCTAAAGTAAAGATTCTGAATACCAAAGTTCTTGAATGTAAACCTTCTAAATTTGTCTAAAATAAAGTTGCCAACTAAAATAAATCTCCCAAAGACTAAGTTCTTGAATGAAAAGTTCCCAAAATAAAAGTTCCTATTTTTTTTTCAAGACTAAAGCTTCTAAAATAAACCTTTTGAAGATCAAATTTTCCAAAGGAAAGTTTCTGAAGTGAAGCTTCTGAATACCAAATTTTCTAAAGGAAAGTTGCCAAAGAGAAAATTGTTGACCAGAACAAATGATCTAAGAAAAGTCCCTGAAATAAAGTTTGTGAACCAATAGTTTCCAAAAGCCAAAAATATCCAAATAAAATTATTCTAAATGAAAATAATCCATATAATCTAATCTGAATACCTATCATACATAGAAAATCTTCCCAAATTTTCATTAATAGATTAGGTTCAATAAGTCCTTTCAAATGAAAATAGGTGAACAATAATTAAAACATGAATTAATGTCCAAAATATCAACCTCCTTCAAATAATAAGGCTCATACATACCTAAATAAAATATATGTTCTCTAATAAGAAAAGGGGTCCCCAATTTTCAAAATAAAAATACCAAGTTGGGGTGTGTTGAATACAACACACTATAATTCTCACATTTAATTTCATTACCTATTCTTAAACCAATACTTTTTTGAAACTATTCATATTATTTTATATTCACTTAAATACTTATTACATCTCATACTCTTTATTTTCAGAAATTAATATTACTTACATTTATCATGTAACACATAGTCAATAATTTTACTAGATAATTGTATAATGATCACTTATTATTACTAAATATATCCATTTATACCACAAATCACATTTTAATGATTTATAACTTGTATAATAATATATGGTCATTTCACATTCTATCATTTACACTTATAACTTCTACTTTTTTTTTCAGTCTCCATGTTTGTTTATGCACTAAGATTAATTTACAACATAACTTATTAATAAGTATATAACCACACATAATTGAATATTAAAACCTTATTTTATGATATTTATTAATCCTTAGTCACTAACATGAACTATCAAGGATACATGAAATTATGTTGTCTTAGTGTTAACAAGGAAAAGACAAAGTAACAAGGCACAATAAAGAATTTTTTTTTTAAAAAAAAAAAGTGGAAAATTTGTCTTATCACTCAATTTTAGAAAGCTACACATATCCATTCTCTCCACATCTAGAACTTATACCAATAATAAAATTACACATTAATAAACACAATAATTTTTCCTTGCCTTTCATCAATAAAAAACATGTCACCATAATGGTTGAAGCTAATGAGTTGAAAATTCAAAAGAATTGAATTAATATTAAACCTACTATAATATAAATTAGGGTGTTATACATACTAATTTAAAGGTTCCATACTCACCTATCAAGAGGTAAAACTTCACCAAAATACTATATATATATATATATATATATATATATATATATATATATAGGTTGAAAGGCATCACTTATATGTGATATCCTATTAGTATTTAGAATAGAAAATTGGATGCCACACCCAAATATATAAGTTGTCCTTCTTTTAGCTCAGGTTGAAAACAAAAGAGAACAAAATAATAACCAATTGTTTAGATATATCATGTATGTAGCCAAAATAAATACTCAAGACAAAATTTAATGTGTGTGTGTGTGTGTGTGTGTGTGTGTGTGTGTGTGTGTGTGTGTGTGTGTGTGTGTGTGTGTGTGTGTGTGTGTGTGTGTGTGTGTGTGTGTGTGTGTGTGTGTGTGTGCACATAAACCAAATCCAAGTAGACTACTAAAATTTGGATGCCTCATTGCATCCCATATAGGCATAAAATCACACAACACAATGTGGGATTTCATTATAAAAATTATTTGAAATCTTCAATCTTGTTTTGAAAAAACAAAGGAAGATAGATCAGAACACCTAGACAAATATAGGAATAGGAATAATTAAATCAAGATAATTACCTGTAACCAAATTATATATAATAATATCATTAATAAGATTATCCCTAACCTAAACCACATCAATTCACTACCAAAGAGACCAAATAATCTAATATGTTGCCAAGAGAAAATAAATAAATGAAAACAAAAATGTTTAATAGTTGAAGTTATATAGGTATTGATCAAATAGGTGAAGTATAATCACATCCTAATGGAGGGAAAAATTATATAAAGGTATTTGTGCACTTTTAAGGACAAAACCATGCAAACAAATTTCAACTATTCAACTTTACTATAGAAAATAGAAAGGAGAATTTATATAACATTTTATCTATTTTCACATGTAACCCAGCTAAGAGACATATGTCAAAATGTATTATTTTATAAATAAGATAAAAATTATATTCCACTGGAATAATTTAATAACTAATGTCAATGGTGAATATAAAATAACTAGGTCCATTATTTTATCCCACTACAACCCATATAAAAATTACTACTAAGAAAAATACCATTGGTTGGACATAATGGAACGAAGATAATTATACCAGCAAAACCAATAATCCATGACCAAGTGAAGTTATGTTTTGATATATTATAAGTTATAAGAAATAGGATATGTTTAGTTACATCTAAGAACAAAATTATATTTAACTAAGTCGAGTCATTATAACGCAGATATCGGTAGACAATATTCCTTATCAAAAGACTACTATCTCTTATCAAATGGTTAAATATCTGGAGAAATATATAATAGGTAACATTATTAATAACATAAAAATTAATGGATTCATATACAAATATAGTCTCAAAAATAACATCCTTTAACACATTCATTTCCCAAAAAATAATAAAGAGTTGAAAAAAAAAGTTTACTGGCCTATTCAAAATTCTTCCTCCTCTTGCTCGGTTTCTCCTATTTGGGTTACCAGAAGCTTCTTCCTCCTTTATTTTTTTTATTTTATATATAAACTCATGTTATAACAATAAAATTTGTGTCCACCCTAGTACCATTATTTTACACCACCTTCCCAAAAAGGTTCCACTAATAACTATTGTTTCTGTGCAACTAAGGAATCCTTTGCTCATAAATGCCTTCATTATTTGTTGGTGGCAACCTAGACTAGCATATCATCTTATGTTAGTGATCCATCTACTAAAAATTATGATGATTTGATAATCCAAACAATAATCCCTTGTAATATTTATATACTCTACTTATCATTGAGTGGATGATTTGATTGACATAATAAATTTATTTCATATTTATTATTCTCCCTCTATTTAGATGGTGTCTTCTTCTAGTTGCATTGGTACTAAGTTTTATCCATTTTATCACTCCACCCACATTCCCCAAGGTAATGAGGAGACTAAGATTTTAATAAAATAATTTTTACTCATAAATGGACTTAAATACACCCCAAATGTATACCACTTGCACTGAATCATATTAGATTTCCTCTGTTATAAAAGTAATTTCCCATTATATTTCCTCATATTATATTTATACACCCTAACCAAAATTAAAGTCACCTTAAAATATAAATAATAAACATAAAAATATTTGAATTAATGAGATGAATATAAGTAGTAAATAATTTTAATCAAGCTAATAATCATAATAATTTGAAACATAATTTGAGGTATGTCCAAGGTCTATGTAAATTTTATTATACTAATTACTTAACAAGATACTAATGTAATACATAAGAATGAGGCATAATTGGAATCTAATCAATAACAAACTCAATAATTATTTAATTACTTAAGAAAAGGTTGAAGTAAATTTCACATTAATGTTTCTTGACATCCACTAATCAATTGAAACTTTTATAAATTACTGTGACAAGGAAGGGGTATTAAACCCATACCAATGTCATCGCATAAATTCTCAACACTAGGAAATGATTTGGAAATATTTGTCATGTAACATATTTTGAGTTAGGTTTCCCATAACAATGTTGATGTAGGGCTCAATTCACAACACTGGGATTAATTTCAAAAATATTTTCTATGTTTCATATTTTGAGTTGGGCTTCCATACCAATGTCATTTTCTAGTGTAATTCATAACACTGGGATAGATTTTATAAATATTTGGGGTTTTAATATTTGAGTTAGGTTTCATATACCAATTTTTTTACATGGTAAAATTCACAACACTAGAAGAAATTTTAAAAATATTTGGGGTGTTGCTTATTTTGAGTCGGGTTTATCGTACCGATTTTATTTTGTAGCGTGATTCATAAGACTGGCAAAAAATTTAGAATTATTTAGGGTGTTGCATATTTTGAGTTGGATTTCTCATAACAATGTCATTATATGATTTAATTCACAAAAATAATAAAAAATTCAAAAATATATGGGGTGTTACATATTTTGAGTTGGGTTTCACATACCAATGTCATTACATAGTGCAATTCATAAAACTATAAATAATTTCAAAAATATTTGGGGTGTTGCATATTTTGAGTTATTTTTACCATATCGATGTTGTTATGTGTCAAAATTTATAATACTGGAAGAAAATTTTAGATTTATTTGGAGTGTTGAATATTTTGAATTGATTTTCCCATACCAATTTCATTGTGTAACACAATTCCAACCTCTAGGATAAATTTTTGGGGTGTTGTATTTTATGAGTCAAGTTATCCATAAAAATGTTGTTTTATAGTGAAATTCATAACATTGGGATAAATTTCATAAACATTTATGGTTTTGTATATTTTGAGTAAGATTTCCCATACCAATGCCATTGCATGGCATAATTTGCAACACTAGGACAAATTTCAAAAATATTTGGGGTGTTGTATATTTTGAGTCACATTTCTCATACCAATGTCATTGTAAGGAACAATTCCCAACACTAGGACAAATTATATATATCTTTGGGGTGTTTCATATTTTGAATCAAGTTTCTCATACCAATGTCATTGCCCAACAAAATTTATAATGCTAGGAAAATTTAGAAAATATTTGGAGTGTTGCATATTTTGAGTTAGGTTTCCCATACCAATGTCATTGCATAGTGTAATTTTGAACATTGGGATATATTTATAAAATATTTGGGGTGTTTCATATTTCATGTTAGTTTTTTCATACCAATATTGTTGTGTGGTGTAGTTTGTAACACAAGGAATTTTTTTGTAAATATTTGGGATGTTACATATTATTAGTTAGGTTTTGTATACCTATGTCATTATGTGGCATAATTTGAAACACTAGGAATTTTTTTTAAAACACTTGGATAAATTATATACCAATGTCATTACATAACAAAATTTGAAATAGTTGCATAAATTTTTAAAATATTTTGGGGTGTCATTATTTTGGGTGGGGTTTCCTATACCAATGTTGTTGTGTAATGCAATTCACAACATTAAGATTTTTTTTGAAATATTTGAGGTGTTACATATTTTTTAGTGGGGTTTATCATACCAATTTTGTTACTCTACATAATTCATAACATTGGGACAAATTTTATAAATATGTGGGTTGTTGCATATTTTAAGTCAGGTTTTATGTACCATTATTGTTGTGTTGCAGAATTCATAACACTAGGGAAAATTTATGAAGTATTTGGGATGTTTAAAATTTTTAATGGGGCTTCCCATACCATGTTGTTTCATGGTGTAACTCACAACATTGGGAAAATATCAAAAAAAATTGGGGTGTTTCATATTTTTACTTAGGTTTCCCATATTAGTGTCATTACATGACATAATTTGTAACACTAGGAATAAATTTAGAGATATTTAGTGTGTTTCATGTATTTATCTAGGTGTCATGCCCATTTTTTTATTAAACAAACATGACTACCACTATCTCATATGAAATCAGACCCAAGAAACATAAGCAAGTATATAATATATGTACATACATATTTTTTATCATCAATTACTAAGAATATTTTCCAATCACATGCTACTAAATAAGAGGTTGAATAGTTTTCAATTTCTTATATGAATGGTAAAGACATCATTCATTATAATATGCCCATAATTATAATGCTAAAACATTAAGTCACATGCCAATTTAAAACTTAGTATATTTATAGCATGTTTAGGTGCCACATGGCTCCTTTGGGTCTGCTTCATGTCTAAACTCATCATGGGCCATAATCATGCCATGTGGCAAGTTCATGAGCTCACATGCTAAACTCTAAATTCAAAGCCTTACAAGATTTTTAGTGCCATGATGTTACCACTCAGCAACATCTTGGGTCCTCAAACCCATATAAGAATTAAGGAGTTTGACCATAGTTAAAAGGTCTAAACCCTCAGGGATTTTGAATTCTAGGATGCTACTACCTGACATCATCTCGGGTCCCTGAGCCCTCAGAGGCATTAATAAGTTATTCAAGACCTTATTATCCTCTTGAGGTTTTGAGTCCCCATGATGTTTCTACTTGGTGACATCATATAACCTTGAGCTATTAGGGGATTAATAGTTTTTTTGACTCCCCAAACCATAAAAATGATGACACATGGCATCATTTAGCCAACTTTCAAAAATCCAAAAATTGGATAAAGCAAAAGGTGATGAAAATATCCAAATAAATAAACAACTACATAAAAAATCAACTAAAATAAGCCAAAGTGATAAATGGCAAAGGAAAAAATATAGAGAAATATACAAACTAAATTGATGATACATAAAGGCTAAGAAAATGCTAAATATGCCTATTACTGGACTACCACCAATAACATGTCTGATCTTAAACTTGCATCCTTTAGAAAGTCTAAGCTAAGATATTAAATCCTATGTTCACATAAATAATTGAAACAAATAGGAATCAAGGCCTAAGTAAATTTATAGACATTAAACTAATATTCCCATTGGTTTAGTCTATTATTAGAATCAAAAGGTAAGCTCAACCTATCAAAACATATATTAAGGAGTTGATCAATACTACAAACTAACTAGACCATCATCAAGGAGATAATGCATCTAGCATTGGCACTTAGACCCATTCTAATACATATGATAATATATCAAATGATAAATTTATTAAATAGTAAAGCAAAAAATATTGGAATGGTATTCGATATCCACTCTTTCATTAATGAATCCCTACCATGGTTACCTTAGTCAAACCTAAAGGTTTACATGCCTTGTTATTTATATAAAAATGGATCCCAACTTTATTATAAATACATTTTATATTAGCTTGTCTTGTTATAGGAAAAGTCTTCAACAATTAGCTTACTCAAATGCTTTAATCAAGTATCTCTTACACAATACATTTCCTTTACCATAACATCATTAATATTTAGGTTATATAGACAAGCTATATTTTTATTTCCAATAACAATCTCATAGATATTTATTTAAGTTCTTCTTATACATAAATAGGTTTCACCCATTATGATAAGTCATAATAGATTATACAAAGAGACACAAAGCACCATCAATAATTTTATCCTAAAAAATATTTAAGCAAGTGAATCCCACTATCATTATATTATTAGTTCCATATGACATAAGGATCTTCCTTTACATTAATGAATTCCTTCCAAAAGGATCAATAGTCAAAGCATATACTAGCTAGTTACATCTGATTTTATAAAAAAAGGTTTCAACAAGTAAATAATAAAAGTCATCTCCCATAGCTCAAGAATTATAAAAAATATTAACTTCCATAAAATTATTACAAGTAGATTGTGTGCTATTAACATAGTCAAAGTTTGAAATTTCATCCATCTATTACATAAGCATGAGCCATAACTCTGAGCCTAATTTAATAAATGCAAGAAGAAAAGACTTTAACAATGGTCCTTGTACACTCCACTATAATTATAGGCCAATTAAAGGTGGGATCACCTAAAAACCTTTTTCCATCATTAATCTATTTCTCTAGGAACCTCTAACTTGAGACTCCCAACTTTGAGCATTTCTACATCACTACAAATGAAAGTATGGGTATATAAAGAAAGGGTACCATAATATAAGAGAATGATCATGCACAAACCTATATTCCTACTCCCATTTATTACCCAAAGAGACTCCTAGTCCCAAATACAAGTCATATAATAATTCAAATGAGAATTCAAGTGAAGCTAAGCATTTTCATAAATAAAATTGACAAGCAATCAATGACATTATAAAATAAGATTAATATTAGACTAGATATCATAAGGATGCCTCACTCAACTAATTATATCCAATAGTCATGAGAGGATTAGTGATATTCCACCATGTCCCATATGGGAGGAATTAACAATCTTCCACCATGACCGTCATAAGAGGGTTAAGTAGTCTACCACCATACTCTACATGAGAGAGCTTAACAATATACCACCATGAGAAATATTTCTCATATAAGATCACTTCATATTATCATTGTAGATATAACACATAAAAAATATATATGAACATTATATTTAATAAATATATGAAAAATATTTCTAAGGCACTCAAATGGGAAAAAACTATATGGTGGCCAATGCACATCCATGGAAAAGATTAAAAAAGATAGACAGAATAAACCAAGTGGTCTTATTCATCATATAGTTAACACATCAATCAAATGGATAAAAAAATGATTTAATTTAAATAAAAAAATATATAAACATTTATATGGAGTCTAATATATTAACTCAAAGGCCTTTGGGCACTATCCTCGAGTAGTCTAAAGGATCAACTCTCCTACATTGCTATTCCTTCTCACCGATCTTCCTCCTCTTTCTCTCTACTCAATTTATTGAATTGGATAAAGTCCCTCTGGTAGAGAGATAAAATTATACATATATAAGTATTACAATCTACCAACTAATTTCATTCACCATCCCATGCCTCATTAATTGATGTTCTTTTCCATGTCCTTAATGGTGCTAGGAACTTTATAGATTTCTATGATTACTTCCTAGACTAATTCATATTTACTTCATTCAATATGTATGTAATTAATGTAAATCTATACCCATCAGCCACTATACATCATAACATTGGTTTAATAATGTTACAATATCTTAAGGTGAAGAAACAATAAGTTTTACCAACCAAAATTAAAAGTTAACCACCTATACAACATGTCGATTCTTGAAAGAGAGGGTAAATAAAATATAGACAATGAAATAATAGGATGGTTTAATAAGTGTTTAAGATATGAATTAATATTTTTTAGTTATATAAACATGCTTATCATATTATAATTACTTCATTTGACCCTTCCTTGTTTCTATGCACTCGTTTCACATATCAAATTATTCTAACCTAATAATCGAAGCTAAAAAAATGAATCAAAATAGGAATCACTCAATAAATTATCAATATTCAACATACCAAATAATAAAATCATCCAAATATATATACTCTCATAGAATCATACACATTAATTTATCAATTTACAATCTTAAAATCAATGATTCACATAATATTTATTCAACATTTCACATGGACATAATCTAGTTCTTAATTGCAACATCACATAAAATAAAAAAATCATATAATTTCATAATTAATTAAGAAATTATTTCTAATAGGTATTTATCATGGTATTGACACATGATAAGTCTCCTTAAAATCCTTTCATGCCTCAGTAGGACAAGAATAATAACATAGTCTAGAATCAAAGTCTAAAAAGCAATAATCTCATAGTCATCATTTATCAAATATGAACATTGTAAAAAATAGGGGCCTTACATCCCCCTCCCCTTATGTAGTTTTATTCATGGAAGTTACTAAAAGAGGTAAGGGTATTAAACCCTAAATGGTGTTACATATTCCAAACTATCTAATGATTAATCATATTTGTCCCACTATACCTTGACCTAATCTATCTCTATACCTCAAAAGTCTAGCATCCTTTATTCTATAATCCACATAGGATCCAAAACTAAAGCTTCATTGATCTCAACCTAAAATTCCATTTAATAGATTACATGAATAATGTTAGATAAATGTTGATGTAAAATTGATACATGGAATATATCATGAACATGAGATAGGATGGGTGGTAAGGCAAGTCGATAAGCTATTGGGCCAATGGTCTCCAAGACCTCAAATGTCCCAACAAAATGTAAACCTCTTATATAGTAGATGGGGATCTTATTGGGTCTCACTTACAAGAATACCTTGTCACCAATATTGAAATGTTAATCAATCATCTTTGCATTGGCATACTTCTTGTGTGAATCCATGTAGTCTTAAGGTGCTAGAAAATATTAACTACTTATTATTCCATATTTTATAACATAACAAGACCAATTACAAATTTACCCCCAATTTGATCCTAACTTTGTGGGGTTATACATGCTCTACCATAAAAATACTAGGAAGGTGCCATATTGATTTAACTCTAATAGATATTATTATAGGAAAATTTTATAATATATAGATAATTATCCCAATGATATTGTTTGTCCATAACATACATGCAAAACATGTCCTTAAGAACCTAATTACATCTCTCAGTCCATCTATCTTAAGATAATATGAAGTACTAAAATTGAGTTGCATGCCTAATGCCTTCTATAAAAATGTCAAGAAGTGTGAAGTGTAAAAAACACCTCTATCTAAGATAATACTATAGGTAATCCCATTTAATCATAGGATGTCATCAGAGAAGACTCTCACCACTGAAGTTGCATTGTAGGTAGTCTTTACTGGAGAAAACTGAGATACTTTAGTCAACCTATCTATAATGACCATGATCACATCATGATGATATGATGAGGTAGGAAAAACTATAATGAAATCCATGGAGATAATATACCTTTCCATTCTAGGATTTCATAAGGATATAATAATCTTGTTGGATGTTGGTTCTTAGCCTTGACCCCTTAGAATTCTAAGTAACAAGCTACAAAACCAGCAATGTCATGCCTCAAACCAACCCAATGATAAAATTAACTTATATTTGAATGTATCTTATTCACCCTAAGGTGTGATTGGTAATGATCTATATGTGATTTAGAAAAAATCATCTCACATAAGCCATCCACTATAAGAACATAGATACACCCTTTATGGTGCAAAAAGACATCTAGATCAAGAGAATAGCCTTCAAATTTACCTTTTAGATTCAAACCATAATCCAACACCATTCAAACTTCCTTGTAAAGGTTGTCCTTAATAGTTTGGTCCAAAATCTAAATTTGTAAGTAAGTAAATAAGCTCATCATTTCCAACTCATGATGCCTCCTACTCAAGGAATCAAAAACCATGTTCTCATTTATTTTGATATATAGAATATCAAAATCATATCCACATAATATTTTCATCCAATGAATTTGATGTACATTAAGGTTGGTAGATTGAATAGATGTTGTAGACTCAAGTGGTATTTTTTAAATAAAAATGTGGTGACCATGCAATAAGTGTCACCATATTAGGCAAGCATGTATGATAAATACAAATTATAGATCATGTGTGGGGTATCTCAACTTAAAATAAATAATTTTTCAAGACTCATACACTATGACTCTTCCCTCTTTCATGAGTATATCTCATAACCCTACCTTCAATGCATATGTGTAAATGAAGAACACTCTTGTAGGATTAGGTACAACCAAAATAACAGCATTAGTGAGTCTCTCTTTTAAAAACTAAAATTATTATTCAATCTCTTCTAACCATATAAACTTATTTCCCTTATTTTGAAGTGAAGTAATGATATTCATAATGTGATAAAAATTCTCTACAAAGTGTAAATAATAGCATAAAAAAACCATGCAACTATGAACCTATGTAGTGTTTGTGGGAACTAACCATTCTATAATAGCTTGAATATTAAAGGGTTTCATGAAAATCCCTTCCCTTGAGATAATTTTCATGAGGTATTATACCTCTAATTGTGAAAAATCACACTTCTCCAAGTTTCCAAACAAGTAATTCTCCTATAAAACCTATGGGACTTGACTTAAATGATCTTCATGTTATTCCTCATTTTTTGAATTGATCAAGAGATCATCAAGAAATATCAACATGAAATGGTCCAAGTAAGTGTGAAACACTTCATTCATGAAGATAATGAACACTATTATGTGATTATTCAAACCAAACGATACCACTTTAAACTCATAATGCCCATAACACATTCAAAACATGTTTTTATGAATATATACCTCTCCAATACATAAATCATGGTATCCACTTTTTAGTTTTATCTTGGATAACACCTTGAATCCTTCATTTTATCAAAAAAATAATAAATAATAGGCAAGGGATAATTATTCTTAATCATTTCCTTATTCAAATAGCAATAATCAATGTAAAGACAAAGTGATATATCCTTATTCTTCATGAAGATGATTGGTGCTCCCCATGAGGACACACTAGGATGAATTAATACCTTATATAAAAGGTTTTGAAGCTACATATTTAGCTCACACAAATATAGTGTGGTCATCCAATAGGGTGATTCAAAGATGGGTTTCACCCTTAGTACAAGGTTAATTTGGAAATTTGTCTCTCTTAAAGGCAGCATAATTGATAACCCATTTAAAAACATATTAGGGATATACCAAATAATTGGATGGTCATTTATAGAATCTATATGTATCTTATTTAACCTAAAATGTTAGAATAAAAAAAAATTAAGTGGACCATTTACCCTTAACATTATGCTATGGTTAATAAATAAAAAAAATTATTTAATTTATCAACACAAGGTAACCTCATGTAAGTAAATTAAACATATTTTACCATTGGTTCATTAGGGAAAGGTTAGAATCATTGGTTATAATTTTCTAACTCCACACCTAATTATTTAAAAACATTTTACCCTTAGTAAATGTCATTTGAACATATTTATTCTCATGATATTTGTGAAGAATATGTTTATATTTGTGTATGACAAATATTGTTCTAAGAATATTTTTGTGAAGGTTTATCTGAAAATGAGTGAGAGGAAGATTAATTATGTATTTGGGTGTTTCTCAAATATTGAATAATCACTATGGGTTTTTTTATCTCATTTAGATGGTTTTCCACCTACATATATGTTGTGGATATTCACTGTGTGCTTTCCTTATTAACTCACATATAGATCAATGCATACATATTATATTACTAAATATTTATTCATATTATCAGAGCCTGGATATGTGTGTTGATTTTTAATATAATTGGTGAGATCAAATTAAATAATTTTCTAGTTTTTTTGGACATTGAGAATAGTGGTATGACCATAGTATGACCCAAACAAGTTTAATTTTTTTATTTTCTCCATTTTTTGATGTTGTGGAGTCTTATTGAGGACAAATTTTACCTAAAAAATACATTATAGTATTAAAAATATCTTTTTAATCAACCAATATTAATTTTTTGAAGATTTTTTGCTTCCTAAGCATGGTTGTATGGCCCTATGGAGTTAGAAATTGAAAAAAAATCAAAAAATTAAATATCTATCTCTGAAGACTATTTGTTTCTCTAAGGGGTGAAATCATGGATTTTTAAGGATCTCAAAAAAACTTACAAAGCCTAATAAGGATCCTAAATATTTTGTTGAATTTTTTTCAACCACCTGGGTGTCATAGTATGGCCCCCCTAGTTGGAAAATTCAAAATTTTGGCTCAAAACTTAATTTTAAATGCATAAAATACTTCTAACTATTTTAGGAATATCTAGAAATTTTTAGGGCATGAGAAGGCCTTTTTCTACCTCAAAAAATATCCTCTACTTCTATTATATTTTATACTTGTGCCATGATAAGCTATAGGTAAGTATTTCTTTCATATAGTTTGTGAAAATATTTTTAAAAAAAAATACTTTAATTTTTTAAATTCACAATTTCCATGCAAAAATATAGTGGCCCCCACTTTATTCAAATTATTTTAAAATTTTTTAACAAAAAAGTAACTTTTATTTTAAAAACTTTTAAAAAAGTGTGTGAATTTGACTATAGCTTAGTTAAACTTAAAAGTAAATTACTAGTTTAACTAAGCTATAATCGAATTTATAGTTAAAGTTTTGATAAAAATTTGAAAAAGGGGAGGTATTGTGTTAAAATATATCCAAACCTATTTCAAAGCTATTTTTTCTCAAATGAATTATTTTTTGAATTTTGTTTTTTGGTTTGCATGCCAATCTTCTGATGTGTAAAACTCTAGACATGTCAACCTTGTTGGGACATTTGACCTATTGAATATCTTGTTAAGCATAGTCATGTGACTAGTTGATACCTCACTTTTGTCATGTTCCTAATGAATTATTGTGGTATAAATTTTGTTTTAAATCCTCCTATTACAATTTTTAATCCTTTTTTAATCCTAGTGTTAAATAGATGTTTTATGGGTGACTCTTGTGACACATAAATTAGTGCATTTTTCTTCAAAATTTTCACATTATTTAGTATCTATTTTAATATTTGAAAATTATAATTTAATTTATATCCAATAAAGTTAAAATTAACATTAAACAAGGTTTATTTTAATAAATTATTCTTACATTAATGTATTTTTGTGACACTTAATTTTGTTGTAATATTTCACAATTTTCTTGCTTTGTCTAGCATTAATATGAATAATTAGTGTTTATTTACACTAAAAAATTACTTTATTTTCAAATAGATTATAAATTAACATTTAAAAGGGTACAAATCTATGATTCATCTAGTGACATAGTGTCAATTTTAAAGGGAAGCAATGACATTTCCTAATTTTATTCTAGATAAATCACAAATGCTTAATGGATCAAACTATTACATATGAAAAATTCACATTAAATAAGAATTTATGGATTAATATGTATAGAATATTATTTTTAGGAAAAAAAAATCATGTCATGATGACATGTTAGCCTATATCTTTTACATGTGTTTCAATAGAAATCACAAGAATCTATGTTGATTATCTTATAGAGTGTTAAGAATGAATTCTTACTCCATATCAACAATCAGGAGTCTCCTATAGATGCTTGAAAACTCCTTGAGTCTATGCATGATGTAACTCATATCTCAAAGATTATTAAATTGATTCTTGAACTATTGACTATAGTTATGAAAGGTGATGAAAAGGTTGTTAATTTTATTACTAAAATTAAATCATTAAACCTCAGTTAGATGGTTATAATTGTAATTTGATTCAAGATAAATTGTTTTATTTTATTATTTAGCTTAACATTCAATTTTTTTTTGTAATTTTATCTCAAATATAAATTAAAGTTACTAATTAGATCAATATATCCCTGACATAACTAACTTATCTTCTTTTTTGATAAAAGAAAAATAAGTGATGTCTAATTTTTATTCTAAATAAAATTCCACTTAGGCACTTCTTGATCTTAACCCTATTTCTAAGAATAATAGAAACTAGAAAATATAAACCTAACCCTAATTATAATAATGAAATAAATGGAAATAAGAGTTATTTTCATAATAACCATAAACCTAAGTTTAATGGGAATTACAATCTATGTGGTAAATTTGGTCATAAAAAGAAAACCTATTATAAAAACAAAGATAGAGTTAATAATCAATTTGATTTAACAATATTGGGAATATTGGTGTTTTATTCTTAATTTAGTTAAAGGGTATGGATTTATATATTAGTAAATAATATACAATAAATAATCTATTTATTTATGAAATTTATTTATAATTAGATATTTTCCAAAAATAATATAAAAGGAAGAAAATAAGACTTATCTTAAACTATACTAATCCAACTGAGACAAAGTCTAATATTCACTATGCAGGCCTATGACACTATCAAAAATAGGATTCTATATTTAATTTTATGATTGGATAGGATAAATAAAATTGGATAGGAGTGGCATCGGTGATATAGTCATTGTCTAGTGTTATTATCTTGAGGAGATAAGTTTTCTAGGTTTTATTCGATAGGTCTATGTGACACTATCTCTAAATTTTCAAAGCCTCGATATTAGTAGTATTCCTTATAAATATGATTTTATTAATTTATATTCCATAAATGTATTTTAAAAAAACTTAGGTGAATAGGTAAAATGGGTTAGTATGTGTAAAATGTACTAGACATGCTTCACACCCAATGTGTGGGCACATTGCCTACATACCAATATTCCAAAGAGGGATCAAGCCATATGAAGTTATCCCTTTGAAAGTGATTGGTATAATTATTATATGAGAATGAAATCAATTCTTAATTATATGTGATTGAGGTGGCTAAGGACGAGTGTAGAGGTTTAGATGTGCTTAGGACTATACTGGATGGTTGTATGCAAAGAATAGGGAATATTACCTGAGTGGTTTCACTTGTATTCTTGCTTGCTTGATAATATTTTCCAACTCTTTCCAAATGATATTTGAATTTGATTTTAGAGGGATTTATTTGTCATGTATTAAATTTTCTTGCATTAGGTTGACAAGGCTAAGGATGGGAAATTGGAAAGAATTGACCATTGGGGCCAAAAATGAGCTTGGACAATAGCACCAAAAGTGGATGGGAGTGGCATTGGCACTATTGTCCTAGTGTGTTATTATCTTCCTTAGTTTATGGGACATAGGGGATGGATTGGTCATAAAAATAGGGTCATAGATAATCTAGATTCAAGTTTGGAAGCCTGTGGATGACTGGAAATTAGTGAAAGATGCCTACGAGGGTCATGAGAGTAAGAAAGAGGGACCTATAGGTTGGGTGTTTTTAGTCATACTCAAGTTAATTTTTTTTTTCATTTTATATGATTAAATTTCCCCAAACCAATTTATTCTAGTGATGAAACAAAGTTAAATATTAGGATAAAATTAAAAAACAATGTACCTAAACTTACCTATAAGGGTGAAGCCCATGAAGCTGTGTGATGATGGGTGTGGATATAAAGAGCACACTATGAAGTGTAAATATACAAGATATAATAAGGAGTAGATCATTTCTTACTAGATATTCTATATCTAAAATAAGATCATAAAAAATTGGGTAAGAGAGAAAATAAGAGAAAGGAATGAATACACATCACTGGGTATGCAAACTAATACAAAACCTATTGTGATTCTAGATTATGTTGAGTAATGTTGGATGTGTGTTGTACCAAGAGTAATATCATTAACAAAGCTAAGTGTTAAATTCCCTAAGAGTGTCTCAATGATGAAAAGGTTGGCCCTTTGGCTCTATCATCACACACTAAGTGAAGCTAGGTGGTCATGCATGTGTTGATCAATGTTTGGACTATGTGTCCAATCCCTATAAATAGGAGGCTCAAGAATACAAAGGATAGCTAGAGCTTTCGATCCACCATTGGCATGTGAAGTGAAGTTGTAAATTGATACTAGTATGAAATTTGTGTCATGTGAGATGGCTCTTAAAGCCCATGAAAGGACTATGATATGATAATGTTATCATGGATATCCAAATTTTTGCTAGAAATTAGGCCACTCTTGGCCATTCTAAGAGATGGAGGTTAAGTTATTAATCAAAGTCACTCTAAAACTAAGAATCTAGTTTATGTGGAAGCCACTCGAGAACTCAAAAAATTAGGAACTCAAAATTTAGGCTTGTATGATAGCCAAACCAAAAATAATGTCAACCACCTATAAATAGATTAAGGCATATAACTATTGAGAATGTCTAGACAATGTTGAACTAGGAAAGAAAGAAAATAAATGTGTCATGCACATTGCCTCCAATCAGTGGTGTCTAAAACATGGATTTTGATATAGAAGTTGTACTAACTAACCTATCTAAAACTAGAAGCAAGAGCCATCATACCATACATGATTCCCCCTATATCTAGATTCTATGACAAAATTGTATTGAAACTACTAATTTTGATATAAATTGCAGCTGAAAAAATTGTAACCAAATTTACCTTTATACCTACTTCTATAAATTCTAATTTTTCTACTGTTTGGACAAGAGTGATGGAAATGGATAGTAGCACCACCGATGTTATAGTCTAGTATCAACACTATTGTCTTGGGCCAAATTTGATAGTTATTCTAGATTATTGACTATCTACTTGGTCTATTCTGACTAGTTTGATGTTTGGTTATTATTCTAAGTGTTCTAAAACTAGAATTTTTTAGTTGATAAGAGATATATTCTTTATGACAAAACACCTATTTATTTCCCCCTCTTTTGAGGGTAGGAATGGAAACCCTACAATGACTTCCTTCAGAAGAAAGGGCCCTAAAAGTGTGTTATGATACACATATACATGATATATCAATGATAATCTATAAGATATCTTAAGTTATATCATGGGTTGTAGTGAGATATTGTTAGATCAATAGGGGTATGCCTAGATAGATATAATAATGTAATAACATGTGTAATATACTGAACTAGAATTTAAAGTTTGGTTAGTTGTTATTTTTTATTAGTTGGAGGGATAGAGCATGATGTCCATCATCGCATCCAAGAAAATATGAATAATGCATTATATGGATCCTACCATTGAAAACAATATAAAGCAATCAAGAAAAAATAACACAAGGTAAGAAGAAAGAAGTGTAAAAGGGTGGCCAAGGGGCCAATAAAATAAGGGACATGGGAACATGTCACTCAAAATAGAAAGCAATCATACAAGGCATGTTCAAATGCCACATACACATATATTTGAAGCAAACAAGTTGGTGTGTAATCCACAATCACATAGAGGAGTATAGGCAAAGGACATTGGTAAATGTCCTAAGGCACATATTAGAAATAAGTAGGAACTAATAAAATGCAAATAATTTAGTTACGCTAAGTAAGACAAAAAATCATGTAAGAAACTAGAAAATATAAGCACATATAACTAATCAAATCAAGAGTTAAAAAATGCAAGACATGTTAGGACAAGATTAGGTATATACAAAGAAATACATAAATGTTAAATGCTAGTGAGTGTCGATAGAATACTCTATATAAGATAGTACATAATGTACATCAACATGATAACTAGAGTCTACGGTTTATAAATGACATAACCTGGATGGTGTAGTAATGTAGAAGATGCCCCCATTGGGTATGTATATCGATGTATGTCTCAATGTAGTATTATAATGCCCCTTCAATGGGTAGAGTGAAGCAATCAAGGGTTTGGAAGTCACTACACACAATCAAAGAAGATCAAGTGAAGCATGGTAATGTAGATAAATCGATAGACAATAAGCATATAACAACAAATGTAAGTCTAGAATAGTAGTATACATGTAAAGCATGGATGATGCATAAAATCAAAATATTTTTGGTATTTTTGAGTGTTATTATACTTTTTATATTTTGAAATATTTGAATGTTTTTAGTATTTTTGATGTTTTGTATTATTTTTGAATTTTTGATATTCTAAAAAATGTACAATAAATCATAAGGAGACTATGTACAAGTAACTAAAAAGAATCTATATACAAGTAATTATGAAATATTATGTACAAGCAAGGTGGAGAAGAGATGATACTAACAGATGAGACTCATGAGAGATTCCCTATCATTGTTAAGATAAAATAAAACACAAATTTATCCCCAAATCACATACAAGATAAAATATGAAATGAATCAATCAAACATATATAAAATAATCATAAACATGCAAACAATAGGAGACACTAGATTTAACATGATTCACCCAAGATGGGCTACATCCACCAAACTTGTCTAGTATATTATTTATAGTAATACAAGGGAGAAATAAATCATACAACAAAACTTGTTACACCTCTCTACCTTCTCTACCTCCTCTCTATGTATAATAATATTCTCTTTCCTCGTAGACATATCTCAATTAACTTTTAGGGTGGAAAAACACCTAAACATAATCTCTACCATCAGATCTGGAGACATATAATCAATGGCCCAGATTGAATACAAAATTATAATTTTACAAGGTAATTTTAATAAAATTTTCCATTTCAACTCCTATCTACATCATGGATATAAATAATGGGATCCAAAACTTGACTGAAAAAACATCAAAATTTTAACCTCTAATCTTGGAAGATAATCAGGCTCCACACCCAACAATCTCCCACTTGGAGACCTATTGTAGTAAATCCACTGCTAATACATCTACCATAGTTTTTAAGACCTAGACAAGTTCATTAATTTAATTATCATCTATTAAGACCAATTAAATCTGAACAAATCTTTAACTTATCTTTTGTAACTACCTTGGCCATCCTATCTACAAGATTTTTATTGGTATGTATCTTTTCCAATTTTAGATTCTCTTCCTCTATCACTAAACAAATAAAATGATATAATAATTAAATATGTTTTTTTCTAGAGTGAAAAACTAAGTTTTTGGCTAGATGGATTGAGCTCTGACTATCACTATATAGGATGTATAATTCTTGTCTATGTCTCAATTCTTCCATCAACCTCTATAACCAAATTATTTCCTTACTTGATTTTGTATCATCAACATACTCAACCTCTTTGGTTGAATGTGGCACAACATTATATAACCATGATACCCAACTAACTATTATACTAGCTACTATAAACACATACCCTATAGTGCTTCTTTTACCATCTAAGTCACCTATCATATCTGATTCAACATATCCCTATAATGTCACATCTGGTTCACCATAGCTTAACATTGTATCTATGGTCCCTCTTAAGTAATTAAGGATCCATTTTACTACCTTCTAATGTTCCTTTCCTGGATCACTCATGAACCTACTTACCACTCCCACTGCATATGCAATGTTTGACCTCCTACACACCATTGTATACATTAAACTGCCAACTGCTATTGAGAATGGAATTTTAGAAATTTGATTATTTTCTACTTATGTTTTAGGACATTATTCCTTTGTTAATTTAAAGTGTGCAATCAAAGGTATCCTAACTAATTTTTCATCCTACATATTAAATCTTTCCAACACTTTTCTAATTTACTCTCCATGTGATAATTCTAGCTTCCTATTCTTTCTATCTCTAGTTAACCTCATACCAATGATCTATTTAGCTACACTTAGATCCTTCATAGAAAAGCTATCACTTAACTATTTATTGAGTACATTAATATCATGCATGTTGGAACCAGATACAATAATATCATCTACATATAAAATTAAAATAATGTAGCTACCATTTTCATAACTTTAAAAATATACACAATGCTCTAAATGACATCTACAATAACCCTATTTTGCCATAAAACTGTCAAATTTCAAATACCATTGTCTTGGAGCTTGTTTTAGGCCATACAAACTCTTCTTCAACCTACACACCATTTTCTCCTTTGCTTTTAATTCATAGCCCTATGGCTGATCCATAGATATTTCCTCCTCCAAGTCACCATGAAGGAATAAAGTCTTCACATTTAATTGTTCAAGGTAAAAATATTCTATTTCTATTGAACTTAAAACAGCTCTTATAGAAGTCAGTTTAACTACTGGAGAAAATATTTCATCAAATTTTATACTTTATTTAGTGAAAAACCTTTAACCACCATTTTATCCTTGAATTTATTTTACATTTTTTCTCCTCCTTTATCTTATATACCCACTTACTTTTCAATGCCTTCTTTCCTTTGGAAAGATCCACCAAATCCCATGTTTGGTTTTCCATTAGAGCATCATACTCCTCATCCATAGCTTGCTCCCACTTATCCTTGTTATTAATCTGAACGTCTTATTCATAAATTTTTGGCTCACCACCATAAATAAGTGATAAATAATATAAATAAGGAGAAAAATGATTAGGTGGTCTAATTACTCTTACAAATATTCTAATAGGGGTTTTAGGTACCTGTTCCTATTACACATTTTGATCAAGAAATTCTGGGACATGTTTTTCTATAATGTCTTCTAATATTGTATATTCCCTTTTAGATTCTTCTTTCTTCTTTTCTTGTAATTTGTCCTTGTACATAAATTTTTCATGGAACACAACATCTCTACTCCTGATTATTTTCTTATCTTCTAGATTCCACAACCACAATCCATAATCATCAGTACCATAACCAATAAATGTGCATTTCTAAGACTTAGATTCTAACTTATTCCTAAGATCTTTGTCAATATAAGAAAATTCCTCACAACCGAAAACTCTTGTAAAATAATAATCTACCTTCTTTCCAGTCCATGCCTCCTCTGGTATTCCTCCATTCAAAGAACTCGAAGTTCCTCTATTTATCATATAAACTATAGTAGTTATAACATCTAACCAAAATTGTAAAGGAAAACTTTCATATAATCTCATGCATCTGGCATGATCAATAATAGTCCTATTCATTCTTTCTAACACACCATTTTATTGTGGTATTATTGGAACTATTTTTTTTCTACAAATTCCACTTTTTGAATAGTAATTGTTAAAAGCATTACTACAATAGTCACCTCCATTATCTAATCTAAGACATTTTAGTTTTAAACATGTTTTATTTTCAACTAGAGCTTTCCATTTCTTGAATGTATCCAAAACATTAGACTTCATTTTTATATAATATAACTAAACCTTCCTAGTTTCATCATCAATAAAGGTAACATAATAATTTGATCCACCAAGTCAAGATACATGAGTTGGTCTCTATACATCCATATGCACAAGCTCTAATTTTTTCTCCTTCCTGGTTAGTCCAACCCTAAGAAACCTCACATGTTTTTATTTTCCATATATGTAGTGCTCACAAAATTCTAGATCTAATTATTTTAGACCTTGTAGTTTATCTTTTGTATGTAGTGTCTTCATTCCCTTTTCACTCATGTGGCCAAGTCTGTAATGACACAAAGCTGCATCTTTACCTATAACAACTATAAGACAATATGAATTAACATTATCTATAGAAAAATATAAAGTTCTTACTTTATTACATTTTAAAAAAACTAAGGAAAACTTTGTAACCTTCCATGATTCAGCTATAAATGTGACCATACAACCCTCACTAGCTAGCTACCTTACATATATCAAATTTCTCCTCAAGCTCAAAACATGCTTGACATACTTCAACACCCAAGTGTTTCTATTCTATAATTTAACCTAAAAAATTCATTTTATAATAATACTATAGGGTTTATCATCACCGAGGTAAACATTCCCATAATTATTTTGAACATGATCTATAAAATAATGTCTATGAGGGGTACCATGAAAAGAAGCACTTGAATATAAAACACAAGATTCAATAATATTATCTAAAGAAAGTATAATAGCATCTTATAGTACATCACCTACTAAATTTTCTTCTCTATTACCTTCCTATTGGTCCTTACCCAATTTATCCTTTCAAAACCAATACTCTTTCTTTGTGTGTCCTAGCTTACCATATATCTAACATTCCATCTTACCTCTTGATTTAGATCTTTCACCCCCTTTTGATTTTCCATGGTTTCCTCTTCCTCTATTATTTTTCATTCCTCTATTCTCCACTATTAATGCATTTATAGATATAGATGTTTCACGTGTACTTTTCCTTCACATTTCCTTGATTAGGATAACGCCCTCCACATCTTCAAACTTTAGTTTAATATTATTAGATAGAGTTTCTTACTACCATTACCAAGCTATTCCAACTTCCAAGTAAGGAACAAAGAATGAGAAGAGCCCTAAATTCATCATCAAATTAAATATTTAAGGAATGTAACTAACTAGTAACCATGTTAAACTCATCTAAATGATCTGGTACTAAACCATTTTCAAACATTTTCATATTGAATAGTTTTTTCATCAAAAATATGTTTTTTGAGGAAGAGGGTTTTTCATATAAATTTTCTAATGTGATCATAAGACATTCTATCATATTTTCTTATGATATGTTGAATTCTAAAAAATATGTAAGGCATAATTATATGGTTCCAAGGGCTTTCTGATCTAATAGTTCCCAAGCTTCATCTGACATTATTGATGGCTTATTGGCTTGCCTTCCCAATAGTAAACATAGGTCCTTCTGGTAAAGGTAATCCTCCATCTACATATTCTACAATACAAAGTTCTATCCATTGAACTTCTCAACCTTATATTTATTTCATCCACCATATCTCCCACTTGAGGTCAAATCTTTTTCTTCTCGTGATTGAAAATTATGCAAAAAAGCCTATTTTTGATACCATTAGTTAGGATAAAATAAAACACAAATTTTTCCCCAAATCACATATAAGATAAACTATGAAACAAATCAAACAAACATATATAAAATAATCATAAACATGCATAAAATAGGAGACACTAGATTTAACATGGTTCACCCAAGATGGACTACATCCACTAAACCTGTCCAGTATATTATTTATAGAAATACAAGGGAGAAACAAATCCTATAAAAAAACTTGTTACACCTCTCTACCTTTTCTACCTCCTCTCTATGTAAAATAATATACTATTTTATCTTATCCATATCTCAATTCACTTTTAGGGTGGAAAAACACCTAAACATAACCTCTAGAATTAGATTTGGAAACATATAATCAATGGCCTAAATTGACTATGAAATTATAATTTTACAAGGTAATTTTAATAAAAGTTTCCCTTCAGGGGCAGTGCCTCTGAACCCCCATCAAGGTGCATGGCCCTAAAACTCCTAGTTGGGGGGTCATTTCCCCTAGACCCTATAAGGGGGGTCTAATGTTTTTGTGCTATGACATTTCTAATGTTTTTAGCATGATAAACATGAAATTTTTTCCATATGAGAGATAGAAAGTAATGGATAGAAATCATGAATTTTTGCATGAATGCATAGAAACTTTGACATGAATCATAACATTTATAACATGTTTATCATGATAAGCTTCAAAAATTTCCACATGAATGAGAGAGAGTATACAAAAGGAATATTGAAATTTTGTGCATGTTTAACAATGAATTTTGTAATATCATCCCTTAGTATAAAAATTAATAATGAAATTAAAATAGTGAATCTTTGTGCTAATATATGGTAAACTTCATGACTCATGTACATGATATGACCAATGATGGTCTCTTTATTTTTTGAAAGAAATGTAAGAAAAAATTGTAAATAAGTGAGATCTATTTTTTGAAATCTGATTTTTAGAATGTGAGGTGATATCTCAAAATAAATAGGTTCTAGTGTATTCAACTAGGGTTTTGAAAGATAATTATTTGAATAATTACTATGAAATTTTGAAATTGAAAGTGAATTTTTGAGTTAGATATGCAAGTAAAAAATCAGAAATTTATTAGAAAGTTAATGATTTAACAAGACCTAGTATGTGTAACTAGGGTTCTGAGAAATTTTTTTTGTAATTACTATTGAATTTTTAATTTTGAATGTATTTTTTTCTTTTAATATGCTATAAAAAATTTATAAAATTATTGTAAAATTACTAAAAAAATATTGGGACCTAGTATGGGCAACTAGGGTTTAAAAGAAAATTATTTTAAAATTTACTACTAAATTTTAAAATTTGAAATGAATTTATGATTTAAGTATTCATGTAAAACTTTATAAAATGATTAGAAAAATAAATAATAATTTTAACTTATGGTTTCTAAGTTTTTTGTGTATAAATGAAGTAAGTCAGGTTCACCAAATGATTTAACAGTTTTGGGAATATTGGTGTTTTATTCCTAATTTAGTTAAAGGGTCTAGATTGATAAATCAATAAATAATATGCAATAAATAATCTATTAATTTTTAAAAATTATTTTTAATTATATCTTTTCTAAAAATAGTAATAAAAGGAATAAAATAAGACTTAGCTTAAACTATGTTGATCTGATTGAGATAGGGTCTGATATTCACTATGCGGGCCTGAGACATTATCACAAACCAGATTTTAAATTTAATTTTTTGATTGGACAAGAGAATTTAAAGTTAATAGGAGTGGCACTAGAGATGTATTATTTGTCTAACATTGTTTTCCTAAGGAGATAAGTTTTTTGAGTTTTGTTCGGTAGGTCTGTGTGATACTATCTCTAAATTTTTGAAGCCTCACTGTTAGTAGTGCTCCTTGTAGAGATAATTTTATTTATTCATATGCCTTCAATGAATTTGAACAATACTTTATCAAATAGGTAAAATGGGTTAGTGTGTGTAAGATGCACTAGACATGCTTCACACCCCATGTATGAGCATATTGCCTAGATACCAATACTCTGAAGAAGGATCAAGCCATATATATTTCTCAATTTTAAAGTGTTTTGTGTAATTATGATATGAGAATTAAATTAATGCTAAACTATATGTGCTTAAGGGGGCTAGGGACTAGTGTGAAGGTTTGGATGTGCTTAGGAATATATTGGATGGTTGTATGTAGAGAATAGGGAAGATTTCCTAAGTGGTTTTACTTATATTCTTGTTTGCTTGATAATATATTCCAACCCTTTCCAAATTATCTTTGAATTGGATTTTATAGGTATCTATTGGTCATGGATTGAATTTGGTTACATTAGGCTAACAAGGCTAAGGATGGAAGACTAGAAGAAATTGACTATTGGGGCCAAAAATGAGCTTGGAAAATAACGTCAAAAGAAAACAAGAGTGGAATTGGTGATATTATCCTAGTGTGGTACTATTTTCCTTGGTATATGGGACATGGGGGGATGGATTAGTCATGAAAAGAGGGTCTTGGATTAGCTAGGGTCAAGTCTAGAAGGCTAAAAATGATTGGGAATCAATGAAAGATGCCTAGGAAGGTCATGAGAGCAAGAAAGAAGGACCTATGGGTTGGGTGTCATTAGTAATTATAAACATACCAATTTTTTCATTTTATATGACTACACAATCTTATAAAAATAAAAAAAGGAACAAATCCAATAGAAATAAATAGAAGAATCAAAACCCTAATCAAAATAACAATCAAGGTTAAAATTAAAATGTTATTACTTTATATGTTGCTTTATTTTCTTCAAATAAGAGAAAAATGATTATATAGAGTGGTTCATCACACCATATTAATTTCTTATATAATATTTTATATTATTCTAAGTATATATCTAAAAATATCTACTTATGAGATAATTCAATTTTAGGAATAACTAAGTAAAGAAAGGAAAAATTTATAAATGTTTTTATTAATGATGTTTTCTATGTACCTAAGCTTTAGAATTTTTTTAATATTATTCTAAACTTATGAATGATAATTTCATTGTAACATTTCTTAAAGATAGTTGGGCCATTAGAAATCAATCTAGTTATTTGATTGTTTAAGGTGTTCAAAAGAATATTTTATACATTTTTTTTCTTTTTATACATGTTTACTTATTGGATTCACAATAAATAAGAGAGGATGTGAATAATTGTCTTAAAAAAATTATTTCAATTCCTCCTTAGCATACATGAACCATCACATCAACATATAGATCAAGCAATGCATAATTAATCAACTATACAAGTATGAAACAAGATTACATATCATATATGTGGGAAATCCTCAATGGGAATAAAAATTACTGATCCTTGTAAATTTACTATACTCATATAAGTAAAAATATCACAATTTATTGAAGTAACGACTCCACATGGAGAACCTACCCCAAATAGCTAAGCACTAACCTAACTAGGCTTTAACAAACACCAACTTGCAAGGAGGAACCAACCCCATAGATGACTCAGCACCAAGTTAGCCACATAAAACCTTTGATAATATTTATAACACCTTAATTATAATAAAATATATGATGATCACCTTATTCAACTCTTCTCTCTCTTCTACCTCTCAAACTATCTTCTAAGCCTTTTCGCTCAATTAGGTTTATTCAATATTGATTAAGTCATATCACCTTGATATTATATGTAGACACACTTTTATATATTAATTAAAAATAATATACACTCCTATGATGGTCTAAAATACCTCCTTATTCTCACAATGTACTATCTTATTCACATACTCTCATTCATCCACAAATAGGCCTTAAACTGACTTGTATATATACCATTCCTTGTTCAAATGCCACGTAATCAAATAGTCACCCTTAATCTCTAAGTTAAGCCATGGAATATTTCATACAACATATGATAAACATTATTTGAATATATTTTTATTCCCTTTTTGTCTATCATAAATTTATTAAACCTCATTTCACCTTTAGGTCTCATGGAAACCTAATTCCATTAGGTCAACTTTAAGGCACATTACACTTTGCCTTTATAGGAATATTTTACCCTCATTTATGAATATTATACTTTCATAAATTTATAATATATACCCAAATAAACATATTATAATGTCCATAACACTTTTTATCACCAACTCCTTCATGAACATTCCTTGTAGCACTATTCATAATTAGGCCTATGAAGCTACAAAAAGTCTACCAAGCAAAACTAAAGAATATACACAAATTAGTAAAAAAATTATGAAAATAAATAAAATAGATTACCTTAAAACCATAACCATGTGATTAATACTTCACCACTCATGGGAAAAGGAATCAAACATTTCTCAGCAAATAGCCCACTCAGAACTATGAGAACACTCCAAAAACTAGTTACGAATAACTTGATCTTCAAAACCTATAATAAAACTTCCCATGATCAATAACACTTTATAAATATCAATTGAAATATATATAACACTCTAAAATACAAACATAACAATGTCTAATGTCAAATATTGGTCTTGCAGACTAATCCTCTGACATTATCTTACACATACTTACATGAACCATATAAGCCATTTTGACTTTAACTTTTCAATCTATTAAACTAACTTAAAATATTTAAAAAATAATTAAATGGAATTTAAAATCATATAAAATAACACCATATTAATTATATACTTTACCTCAAGGTATAGAGCCTCAAACTCATCACTTTCAACTTACTTACCTAAAACTACTAGTTTAACTTAAAGCACAATCATGATAACAATTACCTTCAACACCTACATGACAAATTTAAAATAATTATTATGTAGTTATATGATCCTATGAGATCGTTATACCATTATTATATATAAATATCACATGTATAAATGGAAAATATTGGTCTTGTAGACCAATCTTGTGACTTCACTATACACATACCTTACTCAATGAGACAAGCCATTTTGGCTTCATTCTTTTCACCATTGTACATGAATTGAAATATTTATATAAATAATTAATAGGAAATATCATTAATAAAAAAAATATCCATGCACTTTGTTTCATCACTCTATCATGATAACACATTTCTAATCATCTTCTCACTATTACTTGGGTTTCTCACTATTTGCACAATTAAGCATATTAGTGACTGTCTAACTTGGATGACTAGTTTAGCATACTTGAGACTAGAACATATATAAAAAAATTCATGGACATGAAACATGATTCTTAAGATTCAACCTTATTCAATTTTCAAACTTTGTCTAATACAAATTTTTATAGCTACAACCTATTTATAAATTGTGTGTGTGTGTGTGTGTGTGTGTGTGTGTGTGTGTGTGTGTGTGTGTGTGTGTGTGTGTGTGTGTGTGTGTGTGTGTGTGTGTGTGTGTGTGTGTGTGTGTGTGTGTGTGTGTGTGTGTGTGTGTGTGTGTGTGTGTGTGTGTTAGTATAAATTCCAAGTTTTAAATTTAAAAATAAATACCTAGCCTTAAATGTTTAAAATAATTGAGTTTATCATGATATTTTTGGGTTGGGGGTGGTTATTATAAATTATTGAATACCATATTCAAATTTTTAGTCTTGGATAATTTTGGGTTATTTTATTTTGATTTAAAAGATCACTTTTCCATTCAAATTATGTAATTTTCAAAAATCTTGATGTAATTAACATTATATGTACCTAGATATGCTAAAACCCAACCATATTAACTTCTGTTTATGAACATTATGCATTCCTCTTTTTGACTCATTTGAGATATATGGTTATTGGGAGTTGGTTCCCTTATGTTATTTATCTTATGCTCAGATAAGCCCATTGGGTCGAGAAATGGACCCTGGAAAACCTCTCAGCATTATGAATTGGGTACATATTAGACTATAATTTATGTTGTAAATCATTCCCTATAAAAGTCTAATGTATGCCTTAGACATTATTTAGGCCCATGGTTTGGTTGAATGTCTTGTATTTATGTTTTATTTATGTTTTTTGTCCTTGTTGGCTATTGTAAGTCTTTAATAGTGGCTCAATATTATGTGTATACCTCCTACCCTCACCCAATTACCTGGTTGATGAAACCTTCCACCAAAATGATGGTTGGAGTGGTAAGGCCACCGATGGTTGGGCTCATAGGACTAGTTTTTAGGGGTGTCCCTCTTGCTATGTTCATTCTTCTTCGTTGATGAACTTAGTTTTGTATATTGGCTCATCTCTCATCCATACCTATTGACATATGATGTTGGAATGGAAAACTATGGTTGACTCACTATTTTATGTTGTGTCTCATTTTATCACCTTATGTAGCTTGGTAATATTGTTATATTGTAATAAGAACATTATTGGATAGGATGTTGACTTAGAGGCATTCTTATTGCTACTTATTGGATCTTGTAAAACTAACCAACTATATTTACTTTCTTGGTATGCTTTTGAATTGGACTCTAATTACCATTTGAGTGGTGGTGTAGTTATAATGCCTCTTCTTATATCATATTATACATATATATAGACACACACACACACACATATATACATACATATATATACAAATACATACATACACGCACACACGCACACACGCACACACACACACACACACACACACACATACATACATACATATATATGTGTGTGTGTATACACACACACATATATACACATACATATATATACACATACATATATATATATATACACACACACACACACACACACACACACACACACACACACACACACACACACACACACACACACACACACACATACATATATATACACATGCATATGATTTTAAAGTTCATGGTAAACATTATAAACATTATCTAATATCATCTTCATCATATGGAATGCCCAATTAACAAATGGATTTATCTATTTATTACGATGGTAACATGATGATAACTAACTATATTGGAAAATTTTATTGTTGGAATAACTGATACTAAAATGTCATTAATATCAAATTACATGAAAGTAATATGGTGTTATGTTATGATGTTCCAAAATTAATGTAAGATTGTAAAATATCCTGGATGGAATTAAGCATGTTTTTACATAATTTTCATAATGAGCACTTATTGGTGACACTCTCATAGGATATAATATATATTTAGTATGTCGGATTACCTTTTGTTATTGCATTAACATTGATGATAGATAATTAAAATGAGATATATTATTATTTTAGAACATGATTGATAATGAGATAGACTTGGGATTAATTTAGTAACCATAGATAGGTAAATAACCTATTGTGAATTTAAATGCATACTCCTAGAGATTATTTTCATTATGATATTCTATGAGTGCATGGTTTTATATTTATAACCTTAGTTGAGATAAAAAAAAATTGTACTTGACTTATGTAATCCATTTTGCCTTAGGTATTTAAGACACCCATTAATTTTTAGTGTGAATTCTAAACACATGGCTTCAATAGGAATGTGATATTGGCTGAAAATTAAGCTATTGAAAATAGATTATGCAATTAACCCCTAATGATTCAAAACAATATGCTCTCATTATATATTATAGCAATGAATGCCTATTGATCATAATGTCATTTTTAGTGAGCTTAATTCCATTACTTAAGTAATGAAATAAGATAGATCAATGATATTTACATATGAATCCTCATCTTGGGTTATGGATTATTTTATTAATGGTGTCATAGTGTTTTAGATATATGACATTTTTTCTTAAAATTATTAACTCAGATGTTATAATGTAACTCCTTTTTAATGAAATTTGATAAAATAATCATTAATACTTTCCTAAGAACACATAGTCACTAGTTATAGAAGATAAGATTGCTTAAAAGTATAAGTGTATTTTAACAATGGATTTCAAGATACACTTGGTGTTATGAATATTAAGATGTGAATAATCCATGTAGTTGGTAAATAAACCTAGTATGTGGATAAGAAATAGTAGGTTATGGAAACCTTTAAGTTAACACTCGACTATATGATTAATTAATCCACCTTGTTAATGAGATACTAATTCATAATATTCCTTAATGAAAACTCAAGCTAATGCTAGAGACTAATTAACTGATGAACTTTGACATGGTCATACGCATGATATTTGTATGGCACAAATACCTAGTTTATTAAATAACATGGTAGGATGACTAAAGGATAATTAATCAAAATTTAGGTGTGAGATCCCTTTGGTTGGCTCACAGGATAGTGATCTTGTATCATGCTAAGTAATTGAATCTTCTTATGTAACTTATAGGCTTATTCAATAGGATGGTCATGTATGTGATGTCATCCACCTTGAGTTGATTATATTGTAATTTTTCTAAATTAATGAGAACAATTATTCTTATAGAGTTGCTAACAAGATGCTTTGCACTAAATTTATTTTATGAAGTGGGAACTATTGATGTACTATTGTATACTTTGTTATATAACTTCAAAAAAAATTAAGGTTTGTTTCAAAACATTGTTTAAATTTAAATAAAAGGCCTAATGTTTTTTTATACTAACTTTCATGGCTATTTAAATGATAACAACTTGTTAGATTCTTGGATAATAATCTAATTTACCAACTTAAACCCCTAATCACTAACATATTAGCCAAAGTGCTAACTTTCATCCTTACATCCAATCCTTAGGGGTATCAAGATATCCACATGGTCATATGAGTGATTACCATCTAATTTAAGTCAACTAACCTAAAATACAAGGACAATGACATTATAAATGGACTGTCTAAAAACAAACTATGATGTGGAGTATTAATTTTCAAAAATTCATACCATAAAATCTAGGAGTCAAAAAATTATGAAACTAGCAGTGTTGGAATCTAATTTTCTAATTTCATTATAACTTTATTTCAGGCATCTGGTTGCCTTGTTTTACATGCTTAAAAATTTCATGATTTTTGGTTGATTAATAAAGGAAAATAAACCATTTTTAGTGATTGAATTTTAAAATTCCATAACTTTGAAATGAAAACATAAAAAAATTCCATAAATTGATATAAAATTCTAAAAAAGCCTAATTTTTAATAAAATTGATTTCGAGAAAAATAGGTGAGTTTAAAATGTTAAAAGATTATAAAAATATATTTATCCTTCCTTGGATTTACACAAATCAATGAATCTTGTAATTTTAGGAAAGATAAAACTTATATTTTTAGTCAAATATAAAAATAAAAAATATACATGTTCTATACTAAATATACAATTAGAATTTAAACATAAAATAATATTTTCATTAATTTTACAATCTAATACACTCACTAGGGAGAGTATGAAAATGGTAAGGGAGTTTCACACTATTTACAATAAATAATAAAAAAACTGCTTCCAATATATATATATATATATATATATATATATATATATAATTTCAACTAAAAAAATAATAATAACATGGTTCTCAATTAACTAATATAATTTATCTATAAATTTATACAAAGTATTGAGGAAATCGGTATTGACATGGAATCTAAATGTAAATACAAGGTCAACTAAAGGAAGTGCTTTCCTCCCATAATTTTAATGTCCTTAGGTTCTTGCTAAATTAACTCCTAAGCCTAAGACTCCTAGATATGGGAATTATCACATCACAATTTAAGGTGGACAAGTTGATAAAATGACTAGGTAATACATACTCAATAGGAAAATACATCTAAGATGCTATAAGTTCAAATACAAAAAATGGGTTTCCATATCCAAAACCAACATGAAATGAAGGAAAAAAACAACATAAAATTACAAATGATAACAAGCATCCATAAGATGTTTCCAACACAAAGAAGGCTCACTGAAGGAGAAGAATGTGGGGATAACTCACCCTTATCTACCATCTCTTATCCATAATTAGTGATAGTTCCACCAATTATAAATACCAAAATATGATTTACATATCATCTTAATCTTGAATAATTGAAAAATATTGTTAACAGGTAGATATGAGCACAAAACTACATGTCTGGATGCATGTGCCAAATAGACATAACACTAGGTTTACTATTACATGATTATTTCATTGTGTCATAAACATATTTAATCCATAAATAACTCAATTAAGTTATAAAAACATAGGGTTCACATTTATATATGTTGTTTTAGAATCTAATAGTGGGGTTGGATTCATTGTAATCAATAGATGGTTCAAAAAGTATGGTGGATTTATTGTAACTGAGAGATTGCTCAATAATTATTGTTATAAGTTTGATAATTTTGTATAATATAGTTTTAAATAAATTTTATATTGTTTCTCTCTATTTTTTCATTGATTTACAAAGTTAGACAAATGTGAATGGATTTTTTTTTGTATTTTTATTAATAACATTCTGCCTCTTACATAATTAAGCTTGATCTATGTGATTATTATAAGTTATTAAGTTAATAATATATATTTACTTATGAAAATGTTATATTCATTTTATTATCTATGTTTTCTCATATTTCATAATTTAATTCACATAATTATCCTTGTAATTTACATGTTCTAATGAATCATTAGGAACATCTACTAACAATGGTGTTGTGAGCATGGATCCTCACTAACTAAATAGATGATTTGATGCTTCCCTAATAAAAAAGAGGTATAAATCTAGTTAGAAAATAATATTCATAAATTCATAGATGAGGAAGCACCAAGGAAAGGATGTACCATGAGATAAATAGTACAAGAACATATCTATGGCAAGACTTATGAAATATTTTTGTGTGAACTATCTGGACTATTAGTTGCTTAGTTATCTTGATTAAAATATCAATATCTTTGATTTAGTGCTACCAATTATATTACATAGATTGAAGATAAGATAAATTTGTTGCATAACCTAGACAATATTTAAACTTGGGTGATTGATCACTAAATAACTACTACCATTGATGGATACATAATTGAGTTTATAGTATGATGGTATATACAATTTGAAGTGTAAAAGGATCTATTTATTAAGGGGATCATAAGAAACTTTTTATAACAGCTCCATTTGTTGATCAATATGTTGGATATAGAAAATGCCATGGTGCTTATTCTAGTTAGCATAGAGTTGTCACTTTGGACAACATGGGGATGTGTGTGATAAAAGGGTGAATGATGAGACACTAAAAAGGTAGAGTTTTAACTTGAGTCCAAAATGGATAACCAAGAGAAAAAAAATTGGAAGAATACTATGGAGTTAGAAAGAGATCTATGACAATAGAAATGGTGGAATAAATAGAGTGACACCCAAGAAGTTATGAATACAAGGAGTTTTAATATCATACAAAAAAAAAGGAGAATGAGATAGGGGAAGAAGATATAAGTGATGAGAAGAGGAATAAGGAGCCTGAGCATAGTATGGATAGAGAATGAGAGGATTATGATGATTGAGTGAGAGAGGAAGATGAAAAAAATAAGGTAAAATTAGATCATGTAGTTAATATTTTTTAGACCTATATAAGGGTGTTATATGGAGGATAAATAAGATTATTATATAGTCATAGACATAGCATAGGTTCAATTTTTGAGAAATATGTTGTTAAACGTGCAAATCATTCACCTTAGGAACACACATATCTTAAGCCTATTTTAATTCAAAATTATATCAATTATAATATATATTTAGAAGATAAGGATTGACAAGGACCATTCACAAAATAGATTTACCATAGAGGTATTGAGTTATAAACATTAGAATTGATAGAGACAGACCCCATAATATTTGTGAAAATAAGGCAATTCCTCATACAAATAACTTTTTTTAATAAGATGAAGAGGATGAGGATAAATGTGAGGATTTTTCATCGCCAGAATGAGTGGGGACACAATAGGCATCAAAATATTTAGTATTCCCCTCAGTCCCACAAAATTCATAGATACCAATTATTCAATAACTAACTATGATACCTATGAGAAATAATAATATGGAGGCTCAATTTTGAGCCTTTATTAATATTAAACCCTATGATGGGTCTATGGAATCTAAATAATACTTACTCATAAGCAAACATAAGTAGTAGTCTAAACTAATTACTAATGATAAGGTAAAGAAGTGTGAAATGATTAGAGCTTTGTGTGGTCACAAAATATAATGCATATTGTGTAGAAATGTTAATTAAGTGGATCTACAATAGGTAAAATACATACTTATCATAAAATTTAAGATCAATAAATGTTCTAGTCAAATTATATAGGATTTAAAATAAATTTGACGTAGAGAAAAATAGACCATATTTGAATATGATCACAATTTTTTTGATGTAATGAATAAGGTAGAGTTTTCCCTAGAAGATAAAGATAAAGAGGCTTGGTTTATGGAAGGAATAAAAATAATAACATGGTTCACCTTTTATCATACACAATTCAACACCAATCTAGATGCAAGTGAAACTATGGTTATGGTCAAATAGATCAAAGAGTATGGCAATACTTCAACCTCAACTTTAAAAAGAGAAAACACTCTACAAACAATCCTGATAAGGATGGATCAATATCAAGGAGGAGGTAAGTATAAGTTAGGCCTATGTTGTATATAGTGTGGCAAGGAAGGGCATCACAAAACATAGTGCCCAAGAATCAAAATAATGTTTTTCAAAATATAAAGAGTGGTAGGGCATGTAACATCTCATTACCATATCCTAAAACAATATGTCAAGAATCCATAGAATATATATTGTAACTTCCATAGGTCACCTAATCATGATGGAAAAAGTTTTATATCTCTCCATGAACTAAAGGAGGATATTACAAATAGTGTGTTTGTAGTCCCTATGTAGTAAACAATTATTATGACAAATAATTCATTGTCCATAAGTTAGCATTACACATGAAATACAGTTGATTACACTATATATTTCAAATGGAATGAAATATCAATATATAGATATGATTAGTTAGACACCATTATCTTAGGTTTGGATAACTCCATCCCAAAACTGGACACCTCCATCAACACAATATCAATATTCATACCATTGGAATACTGTGATTCCCCAGGCACAATAGACAACTTGGGAGACATTGCTTCCTCACTAAAAATATGGTGGTTATGATGGCCTATAAAAATAATCAGTATGGAATGCAAAGCAAGCTTATGGGAGATTTGGGATGCAATAACCAAATGGTTGGGGATTATAAGCAAATAGGGGATGATATAGGGGAGGATACTGAGGTGGTGCACAAGGAGGTACGAGAAATAATTATTAACAATATTTAATTTAGTGCTACTTTTTTAGAGAATTTAATAATGTACAAAGGAATTATCCATCAAATCCTCAATGACAATCCTATTGTGCCTACTATAGTATTTTAGATCAACATGACATAGAGGATTGTCTAGTTCTGGAGAAACAATGAATATAGAAAGTAGTAAGAAATGTGAATATGATGAATACATAACCTAATAAGATTATTTTATTAAAGTAGTGACATGAGAAAAATATGTAGGATAAGGATTACTACCCCAAGAGATGCCACAAAATCAAGGGATAAGAAATTCTTGGAAAGATAAATGTCCTAAACTAGTCAGCAAAAAAGGATTAATGTGATAAGCTAGAAATATTTTGAAAATAATCCAATAAAAAGAGAGTAATGAAGATGATGTTGTGGCTATAAATGTGTAGATATATGGATAGATAGTGTGCATTATGTAACAAGGTGTTATCACCACCTTGAAAAATTTAATGAGGTTACTCATCACACTACTCAATGAAGACATATCTTAGAATATCACCAACCCAATTCATAATTTTTGGTAATGTGTATCGAAAGGATATCAATAGATAAATAGAATGATATGGTATGTTAAGACTAAAAAAACTTAGGATGTTGACTTTAGAATGGATATTAAGTTGGTAGAGTATGAAATAACCAATGTAGTATTTTATTTTGGTAGCACTATTAACATGATCCTAAGATCAACATGGGTAGATATCAAGTGACTTATACTAAGATATAATACTATCACTCTAAGCCTTATAGACTATGAATGAGTTGAACCTATTTTATGTCTAAATGACATGAAAATAAAAATTGTAGAGCTGAGTTTTCATAGTTACTTTGAAGTTATGACATGAAAAGATAGATGAGACTCACTTCCATACATTGATTGGAAAGAAGTGGGTATATGATGGTTAGATGACCATTAACATAGTGATTAACCAACTAGAATCACATCAGGGAGATAAGATCACAGTAATTCCACTAAATAAATGTGGGCAAAATCATATTTCATACCCAAAGAGCCTAACTCACCTTATGTTTGTGTGGAAAGTATATGGATGAAATTTAATACAAAAGATAAATAAAAATCTCTATTAGCTACTGAATATAGAATTATCTATGATAACACCAATCCCAAAACACAAACTCTATGTAAGAAAAAACTACTTTGTAAGCTTGTGCTAAATAAAATAGAGATTATGGAGTTGGAATTAGAGGATGTGTTATCTATGTCTATAAGGTAGCCATCTCAATCTAACATATATTCTTATACCAAACAAGTCACATAGACAAAGATTACATAGAACCAACTCTAGAAGGTATTCTCCATGGGATATAGCTTCTTCAGTGAGTGGGAATTTTGATACGTAAATACTAAACTAGGCCAAGGGAGATCATGATATATGTTCTCTACAAATGGACTTTATGATAGAGTAATAAATAGACCAATATTTTACCATTGAGGATGTTATCTAGTTTATTATTTGATTTTAATAAAACATACTAGATACTAATTAGAGGGTGAGTGATCTCAATTATGCACTAAAGGGTATTACTAAAAAATGGTTTTTAGTTCACCATGATGACCATTTATGCCAACATGAAACATGTGAAATAATTTTAGTCTAGTTTTATTTACCAAAGGTCATTAGAAAAGACTTGCCAATGTTCAAAGAGGGAGACTATCTTGAACTTCATATTTAATGATATATTGAAGTCTAGATTTTAGAAGCTATGAACCTAAAGTATTGGGTACATGTTTTCAAATATACACTAAATTTTTTCCCAACTACCTTGTACATACATCAAGATCATAGGAGATACATTAAGCATTCAGCACATGTCTAACGTGACTTCATTAAAACATTAATTTCTTAAGATGATAACCTCTTGATTAACAAAGTATTATATAATTTAAAGAGTTTTATATGTCATGGGAGGACTGAGGACTTGGATATTATAGTTGAGTCATCTTCACAACAAAGTACATCTTATAAATTTAATGAAGCCTTATTGATCCATAAAGTAGAAAAAAGGAAGGATAAAATCCCAATTCAACCTTTCCATAAGATATAAGATCAAGTGAATAGGACATATAATTAATATAATGAGGATGATATGGATTTATTCAATCTATTTAAACATGAATGAGAGGTTGAGCCACTTACATGCTCAGTCACAGAGCAGATAGAAGAAAAGCCATGACACATCAATTTTATAGAGCGATAAGCCCAACATATATTCTATGACTCAATTCATGAGGGGGAATGTAAAATATATAAATAACCTCTAAAATAACATGTTGGAAACATTAGAATAAAGGCCATTCCTAATTTATCACATATTGGAGAATATTGGTGTCAAAAAGACAAACCAAAAGTTATGAAACTCCTAAGGGATTACTAAGATGTGTTCCCTACAAAATTCATAGAGGGTAAGGGTGTGGATCGATCCTTATAAGAAATTTACATTTAGCTATAGGAGTTTTCACACCTAATTAAGAAAATAACTTATTTATTTAATCCAAATATAAAGCTTAAAATGGAATATGAGATGAATAACATGCATGAAGCTAGTATTATCTTCCCTATAGAGAAATTTGATTGGGTTAGCCCCATAGTAGTGCAACCTAAGAAGATAGGTGAGATCTAAATATATTAAGACTATCACATCTTGAATGAGGCTTGTGTCAATGATCCATTTCAAATTTCATTCATAGATGAAGTTTTAGAAGGGGTCATAGGGTATAAAGTGTATTCTTTCATAGACATATTCAATGGATATCATTAGATTATGATTGTAGAATAAGATAGGGACAAGACCACTTAAAAAATTTAATGGGGTTATATTTTCATATAAGGTAATGTAATTTGGTTTGAAGAATGTACATGAAATTTTTTTAGAGCTATAGTCACTACATTTAAGGATTTTATCCATGAATTTTTAAAAGTCTACTTAGATGACTGGGAAATGTTTAATTTGTTTAGAAATCATTTGTCTAAACTTATACTTATATTGGAGAGGTGTAAGGTGCTATGAATTATGCTTAATTTGAAAAAATATTTATTTTTCATTTCATTTGGAGTTATTCTAGGACATGTAGTCTACAATAAGGGCATCACAATAATTATGGGAATGCCTCCACCTATAATTTTAATATATATGCGATATTTTATGGGACATATAAGATACTACCAAATTTTCATTAAGGGGTATGCAACCATATCTATCCCTTTAGAGAAGTTGTTTTATAAAGGAACATAGTGTGTATGGTTAAAAGAATGCCAATTATTATTCATTTAATTGAAGAAGACATTGGTTACTGAACTGATCTTGGTCTTCCTAGACTAGAGTAAACCATTTCATGTACATGTAGATGCATCAAGAATCATAGTTGGAGTAGTATTAGCATAACTAGGAAAGGATGGATTGGATCACCCTATCCATTTCACAAGTAGTAAATTGTCTATTGTGGAGAAAAATTATATGAAAACTGAGTGGGAGACATTAGTTATGGTGTTTATATTTTATAATTTATAGCACTACCTTTTGACCACACCTTTTAAGTTATTCATTGGTCACCAAACATTTTGATACTTGGTTACTAAGCCCATGCTAGGAAGATGAATTTCATGATGGTTGATACTATTACGAGACTTTCAATTCTAGATAAATGTTAATCCAAGTTGTATGAATGTGGGTCTAAATCATTTGAGTAGGATGCAAAACAATTAGGAACTAGAGGAGATCCTAATTGAGTCTTTAGACACACATCCATTTCATGTGTTTGTGATCCTAAACCATTTATAATACATCACAAAATTTATTTAACAAGGGATATTTCTATAAAATTTTATGTAAAAGGATAAGAAAAAACTCATTACTAGAGCCTTGATATATAGTAGTATCAATGGATTTTTTATCATCTGGGCAAGGATGAAGTGTTGCATGGAATTGCATTGGAGAATGAAAGGCCATAGTTGTTTGAAGAGACGCATTTGGGATCACAAGGAGTAAATTCATAGGATATGAAACTATGAATAATATCTTATAGAGTTTCCTTTGGTGGCCCTATCTATTTTAAGATACCCACAAAGTTGCATAGTAGTGCAATGTATGTCAGAAGATGGGAAAACTAAACCAAAGAGATGAAATTCCTCTATACCCAATGTTAGTACAACAACCCTTTTATTAATGTTGAATTGATTTTATTGGGCTCATTAGTCCACCTAGTAAACACATCCATGCTAGATAAATTATTACTTTGATAGACTATTTTAAAAATTGGATGGAAGCTACTATGATGCCCAATTGTGGTGTTAAGGATGCATTAAATTTCTGGTATGAAAATATCATTACTAGGTTTGGATATCCTATAAAAATAGTGAGTGATAGAGGAACCCATTTATTGAAAAAACTATGAATATTCTCATTGATAAATTTTTAATTTCACACCACAAAAGTATAACATATCATCCCTAGGCTAACAACCAAGTTGAAGCTATGAATAAGGTGTTGGGTAAGATGCTTACTAAAATATATGATTTTTAAAGGGATGATTGGGAAAATCAATTTTTTGTAGTTATATGTTACACGTTATAAGCATGTGATAGGATAAAATCCATTTTAGTTGGTCTATGAGTTGGAAATGATCATGCACATGGAGTATGTATTACCTAGTTTATGAATTACAATCATTATGCACATGGGTGATCAAGAATCATTCAAAAGTAGGTTTTAAAAAAAATCTATATCACATAGATGAAGATAGACCTAGAGCACATTTAACACAAGAAGTGAATAAATGTAACTAGAAATCCTATCATGACAAAAACATGCACATCAAAGAGTTTTAGGTGGATCAATTAGTATTACTTTATGATAGTTGGTTTAGAGCCTTCTCCATCAATCTCAACATCATATGGAGAGGTTCATACATTATACATGAGTTATCACAACTAGGAATGGTAGTCTTAATGGATTTACAAATAACTATTTTACCTGTATGGGTGAGTGGTATTAGGCTCAAAACCTATTGATATTAATTTATCTCTACAAGTATTACAAAGTGTGGAGTCACACCATATAGTTTAGTATTTATTTTAGTTATTTTTTTGGAGTGTATTTTTTTTTTATGTGCATAGGTTATATTACACTCTTATTGAGTTTTACAAGAGTGGAATAAGGAGCAATGTTATAGAAGGAACTAATGTACAATAAAATAAAAAGGATTGAGTATGAATTTAATTAAGTATGGGAATCATACATAAGTGAAATGTAAAGAATATATAGATACTAAAAATTAAATGTGGTCATTAATGACAAAGTAGGTGAAGATTTGATAAATATCCAAAAATAAATCATCAGTCAAAATCATGGATGGAATAATTAATTATGATGTAAATAAAATATGGTGATGGGATAACTCTTGTATTTAATTCACTACTAGAAGGATAAGATATCTAAACAAATTTAACACATAATTTAGACATGATTATTTATATTTGATGCATGCCTGGGCAAGATCAAATGGAAATTGATAAAATTTAAAGTGACATAAGGTAGAAGAGTACATGAGAAGCTATAAAAGTTAGGTTGGTTACATAATTAGGGAATATTATAATAAATACATAATAAAATATCTTCATCTCTACATTTTCCCATCTCCTTGAGTGAAGAGCATAAGTTTTCTACATTTTATATAGTGTTGGATTTTGAGAGGGTATACTAGCTGATTTTGATTTTTCCCAATCAATCAAAACTCTCACTAATTCTCAAAAGAAATATCTAGGCATTGGGTTGGTTTCAAACCTAGATTCCTTAGAATTCATCAAAGTTATTGATAAAAATTTGTTCATAAGATAGGCACTCCAAGGCATACAACTCCTTACTTTGGTGTAACCACGCCACTTTCACTCCACAAATATTAAATGACTAATCTAACTATAAACTTTTAGTGACCTTAATGATATTATGTAATTATTTATAGGTTGATATAATGAGGTAAGATATATATATCTAAAGAGGTTAAAATCTACATCAATGAGGCTATGATGTCATGGGTCATGGGTTTTCTATCTCATAATAAATCAATAAAAGCTTATAAATCTAAAGCACCACTAATTTTGCCAAAAGTTCTCAAATTTTATGTTACGGGTTCCATGGGAATCCCACTTATAGATATTATAGATGAATAATTACAAGTGTTTGAAACATATTACATGATAATATTATCAAAAACCCAAGAATACCAAATAATCTCCCAAGGGGTTAACTGACATTTCTCACTACATTATTTGTCTCAATGAAGAATTTAAATGGATTGAATTCTTGGTCTTCAAGCTAACCACTAATATTGATAAAGTATTGATCTATATGAACCAAAATTTCCAATATAAGTTTGTATTTCTCCTTATAATCTTTTTGTAGTGTAAATCACCTAAAATATAGGTATATCTAGATGTGTATTACTAGCCCAACATGGAGTTTTAGAACCTTATTTAGATGTCATAGAGCACATATTTTTCACACCAAGTGAAGTTATAAGCATGGTGGAAGGAATTGATCCAATTTTTTTGCATATAATCCTAGATTTTATCCTAATCTAATGTGGTACTTGGGATAAGATACCATGGTAACCAAAATATACAAATGGATCATGGTGCACATCCATGATTTTCCCAAAACAATGGGTCACATTCTACCAATTTTTATTAACATTTAGATGGCATATAATGAATTCAATAGATAAAAATCATTAGATACACACCATGTAGTGCTATTATATATAGTATCTATAATTATTTCAGTACCAATAGTATAACAACCTAGGCCTAACACATCATAAATATAGAGGGGAAAGAGAAAAGCACTAGTATAAATCCAATCCCCTCCTCTGTCAAAAATAAAAACACACAAAACTTATACATGGATGGATGATCCCCAAGTAATAATGATTCTATCTCTTTATGACTTGTCAACACTAGGGATTGATGAGACAAGAAGTATATCAAGTAATTCTTGATGAATGGTTGGGGACATGTATGATAGATAAGATGAAAAAGATTTTTTATTTTGGAAAGTAGTGCACATGATGCAAGTGCATAAATAAGTCCTAAAATAAATATGGGTTGACATCCATAATTATCTTCCTTATATCATATTTGAAACTACAAAATAATAATTTGAATGAGTAAATATCACATCATATTTGTTTGACAAGAATCAATAAGAGACTTCTACTCCATTAAATGTATTTACACCACTTCCTAATATCCCCTTGGAGTCCCTTTTCTATAGGTGTAGAACATGAACGGAGGTCAGGGTACCTCTAACAATAAGTGATCATTCCATAGGGATTAATACCATAAAGGAGGAGCCTATGCACTATAAGTCACCATAGCCTATAACACAGGAGGAATAACAACCACAAATAGAGTCTACACAACAAAGTAAAAGAAAATTGGTTACTGGTAGTAAGATGAAAACTTGTGTTTTTAAAGAAATGGTATAGGGAATAGTATTTTACTCATTGAAAAAAGATCCTATCATAGATACTATAGATATAATGATAAAACAACAAACTAAAAATAAATAATAGGCCACCCAGGAGGAGGCATAGAGGGCCACAACATGCAGAGTGTGTAAGGAACATAAGAGGTAAAAGAGGGAGGATGATAAAAAAGGAAGAATCTATACAAAAAAATAAATAGGACATAGAACAAGAAAAATCTAAGGAAGTTGAGGCTTAAAAACATGCCATAAATACTAAGGCATTTTTCTAGAAAAATGAGGATGATGAATAGCGAAAGCTAGAGGCATAAGATACAACCAAGAATATAGAGGCATAGGAGGCACATAAGAGAAAAGAGGATAATGGAAAACTAAATAATAATAAAGATACTAAGGTGTAGTGTAATAAAGATGTAATAGACTCAAAATTATAGACAAAATTAGATGTAGAAGAAGAATCAAGCCAAGGAGGAAGAATAAAAGAAGGAAATAATTGAGGAGAACAAGAAGAAATCACATAAAGAGGTACAAAAAATGAATCAAGTGTAGGAGGAAGAAACCTTTGTAAACCCAAATTAAGATGAGGCATAAGGATCACAAGACATAGAGGATGATGTGACCATGAAGTAAATTATATTATAGGAAACACATATAAAGGGATAATAATAGCCTTACATTACAAATCCTTAAGACACTTCTCTAATAATGCCACTATAAAACATTTTGCTTTTAGATGTAACCAATCTATCCTCTCAGTGAGCCATATTCTCACTACTAATAGAACCATTGTAATAGGTGCTTTCCACAACATCAACCACAACATTGGCACTTACCCCACCAATCACTAAGGCATCCTTGGATGTTCCACAGTTACCATAGCCCAAGTAGCTAGAAGGCATAATCACATTCCAAGAATTGATCACCCAAAAAGTAACATCATTAAAGGCAAAATTGAAACAATTACATATAGATAACATAACACTGAGGCAAAAAAATAGTAATTCTAATGTGATCATTGAGAACATTTGTCTAGGTATTTGTGTATAGGTCATAAGGAGTCAATTTATATTAGACTACTAGTAGTTTCCACTTCTTATGCATATGGTATAGGATTGGTAAGACATTTAGAGGGTCCACCAAATATAGGCATAGTTTCAAGCCATAAAATTAGAGACTAAGGTTCTATTCAAACTCCTTTAATAATATCAATTGGTTTTGAATGTTGTCTATGTCTAAGCAACTCAAGTGGCCCAATAGTTACCTGAATGGAAGAAATATATTGATGCAATTTGGGGAGGTAAATAACATGGCTTTCTAGAGGCAATAAAATCCAAAGAAACTATGATTAACTAAGACATAACATCTAAGGAGATGGATTCATAACTATAGGAGTCTAATAGTGCATGAGACATAGTCATGACACATTTCCAAACTTGATAGAACCAGGTGATATGAAGTACATTACTAGAGTACAAGTGTAGTGGTATGTCAATAAGTTGAATGATCTACAACAAGATATCACTTAGTATCTCAATACTACCAAATATTCCTTACCTCTTAAAATGGATGATGGCATCCAATCATTACTTTTTTTGTAAGGTTAGTTGCATGTTCTACTATGACTCATTCAGGAGTTTATGCTTAACTAACAGGCTTACAATGTAGACTTTGACATCCAATTAGACAATGTGATTACACATTTGGTGAACTCACTAAAATTCATACCTCCAAGTGATATCCAATTGATTATTCAATATAAAAAGAGTGTGTTAAATTTTTTTGTCAAAGACTCTTAGCCTTCATCACATGTTTCTTCATCTCAATCCACTCTACCCATGTTGTTACTTACCAATTATGTACTATGACATTAAAGTTTCGAAGTTTTGATCTTAAATTTTGATAGAGGATAATTCTATAGGATAAGTGGTTTTATTATATTAAAAAATAAAAAGGGTTGTAAATTAGTTAATTAGTTAGTTGAAAACCCAAAAGGGTGGCTAAGTAGTGCACATAGGGTGAAAACTAGTAAAAAACACTTTACGTAGTTCCTACTATTTCTACTAAGGGTTATTTTGTTTAAGTTTTTATATTAAATGGGATACCTACCTCTATGACATTATCTCAAGATGAGACAACCTATTAAGTTCGGGAAAGTGTTAGTGGGTAGATACAAGTGAAAAATTACATGTTTAGATGTATGTGCCAAATAGACATAATGTTGGCTTTACTAGTACATGGTCATTCTATTTTATTTCACAAGCATAATACTCCATGAATAACTCAAAAAAAGTTACAAAAATTTAGGATTCATGTTTACATATGTTGTTTTAGAATGTAATATCAAGTTTGGATTCATTGTAATAAATAAATAGTTTGATAAGTATGGTGGATTTATAGTAAATTAGAGACTGCTCAATAAATATTTTTTTATATTTGATAAGTTTCTATAATAGAGATTTAACTATGTTTTCTATGGTTTTTCTCTCTATATTTTAGTGATTCACATATTTATATGAATGTGAATGTCTTATTCTCATATCTCTATTAATAGTGTTCTGCCTCCTGCATAATTAAGCTTGATCTGTGTGATTTTTATAATTTCTTAAGTTAATAACATATGTGATTGTTATAAAATTTGGCTCTGACTTGTGTGATTTTTATAAAAGTGATCTCAATCCACACAACATGCACACAACATATCCAAGGCATCACATATCAATGGTAATAAAATAATAACAATCATATAACCATATGTATAATAAAATATGAGTTAATTATAATATCTATAGTAGTATTAAATAAACACTCACCAATATGGAGATCAAAAATAGTGTAATTAAAATGACATCACAATGTATATAATCATCATATAATCTAAGAAAATAATTGTTCTAGTATAAGAAAATAAACATTATCACATAACATATATAGAATATCTATCCTAGTCATAAGGACTTAATAACATCCAATGTCTAAAAAACATATAGAGCACATATCAATAAGATTATTATACAACATAACTTGTCTATAGTAAACACTACAAAAATAGGGGTCTCACAACTAAGATACATCCATAGTCAATAAAATTGAACTAACTATGCTACCACTCACTTACAGTGGGAATGTCTAGATTTTTTCCCTAATACTAAACATGCAAAATTTATTCTCTTAGTGATTTTAATTTTTCATATATTAAAAAATACAGTACAAATCTATGCATAGGCTAAGTATATAACTTCTTAGTATTTCCCAAAATGGTAGTTTTCTATTTTTAGCATTTGTCAAAATTAGAATACATATGTATTATACACATTTAACATTATAATATTTTCTAGATTTACACTTACAATCACATTAATCATATTATTATTATTATATCAAAAAAAGGGTAAAATAGATCTCTACATTGAAAATCTCGACAAAAATATAACTAAAATGAATCAATTAGCATTGGTAACACTAGAAGGTATATAATAAAATATGGAAAGAGAGCTATTTAGTTTACACCCAAAAAATTATCAATGAGATGAGGAAGTGACTATTTGATATATTCTCACTTGTGAGCACACTAGAATTATTCATAACCCTTGGGAGAGGAACCCCAGTTTGTGATGAAAAACACCAACCAAATTGAATGAGGCATAAGGAATAATATAGAAACATATAGAGAAGATATAATAGTTAAACAAAAGAAGGGAACATATATAATAATATTTATATACAATGAAAGGAAGTAAATAAAGTGTTGAACTAAAAATATAAGAAATGAGTAGAGCAGAGAGTGATTAAGTTAATTCAATAAGAGAAGGATTAGTTAATTAAGGTAGTATAGAAGAAAGAATGTAGAGGTAGGATACAAATAAGAAGAGAAAGAAGTGTTGCCCTACTTCAAAGCCCTAATTGAAAGAGACTATGAGAGAAAATTAACCCTTTGGACCACATTCCATCTCTCATGCCACTTCACGTCCAAATAGAACACCCATTAATTAAATTCCAATAGATACATATAAGAAATGATGTAGAGATTAGTCATAATAAATTTAGTGAGGAAGTTAGGAATATAAAACATTTTTAGTGAATCAAACATAAATATTAGGAAATAGATATTCTTAGGAGGAAATAAAGAGAGATGAAAAAATAAAAAGAACCTTAAAAAGTAAAAAATAGATAACCAACATAGAAGTTTTAGTAATTCATGAACAAGTACATCATGTAATTAGAGTATTAACATTTAGGGCACATAGTCAAATACTTCATACATGACACATGATAGAATGAAACTAATCATTTTTTTAAAATTCACAAAGGATGTAGAGGAACATTTATTTTTACTAGACTCATACTAGAAAAGTCATAATATTGTAGATGATAAAGTGATATTTTTGATTTCAGGGGATCACTACAGGATCATGAACTAAAATGTTATATAAAGACAAATGTAATAAATATAATTCTTGGGCAGATATACATAAGGAATTTAAAGGATATTTTAATTATTTGGATATACCTAAAAAAGTGTTAGTAAGCTTAGGGAATTGATACCAAAAAAAAAGGAAATGGTGAAAGACTATGATCAATGATTTAAAATCATAATTCAAAGATTAGAAGAACCCTTGAATGAAAAATAATAAATATAATGGTTTATTTCTAGATTAGTGCCTTAATTAAGATCCAACATAAATGGGAATATTTTTAGTATGTTTTTAGAAACCTTAGATATGGATTCAAGACTAGAATCACAATCATGGAGAAGGGAAACAAAATATTCATTAAAAGACAATATAGAAAGGTTGAAACAATATCTAGCAGAACCAAGGTTAAAATGATAAATATAGATGAAAGGAGATGAATATAATACACCACAAGCAATAAATAATATTTCATGACCATAAATATGGTATATTATTTGTTGTATAGAAAGAAACCTTAGAATAGAATTCTTACATCAAGAAATGGCAAAAAGAGTGTCAATAATTAGATCATCACAAACATCGATTGGTATGGCACAACCATTTCAATAACTCATATATGTAAATATAATATATTATGGAATATTCCAAATTTATGATCAACATTAACAACACTTATACCCCATGATGGAATTAGAACCACCAATAAATCAACTAATGCATTGTATTATGTACATATATTTTAATAATTAGAATAATACATGTTTTGGCCATGATATAATATCAAACATCAATGATATAAATAGAAGACAAGATTTATAAATTCAAAAAATGACACCATTAACCAAATGAATTTTTAATCTAATTAAAATACAACATGAACCTTAGTACTAAATCCTCCAAGAATGTAAAATTTCACACCCTAGAGTCAACAAAACCTATACCACAATAAAGAATAAGTCGGGTATATGGGAGGGGGCCAAAATGGAAATATAGAAGGGTGAAATAATTGAAGAGGATATAATTATGGATAAAACTAATTATACATCCAAGAATTACCTCATATAGTATGCTTAAAATGTGGAAAATAAAGACATATAAAGAGAAATGTGATGAAGAACCACTGCTAGAATGCAGATTCTTTCAGAAGAAAAGGAAAAAATGACTCATTTTCATGTCTTAAGGTATAAAAACAATTAAAAAATGGGAAAATAACTAAATAGTAATCAATCTCACCACCACAAAAGTGCACTAAATAGGTGAATAAATTCTTGAAAAATCTAAAGCCAAAGGGCGATGTAATGAAGTAAGACAAGTGAAGAGGACATAAAAATTGATGATGGGGCAGAGTTTTAACATAAAATGTTATCTCTATCATAAAATATAAAATAATTTAAAATAATTATTAAGGAATATTATAAAAACCACAATAACTAACAACATGGAATAAAACTGAATGAATCGAAACAAAGAGTGGTGGTGACTACTTGTAGTATTACTACCACTGAAAAAGGAGAAAACAAAATAGTTTAAATAGAATAGGAATCAAATAAAGATGGTGACAAGTATTACCCCAACACTTATAGATATGAAAAATAATATATATATATATATGTATGTATGTATGTATATATTATAGATATGAATATATATAATATATACAATATAGATATATATATATATATATATATATATATATATATATATATATATAAAATAAAGACAAAATAAGGAAAACACAAAATTAACATACTTTGATGAAAATGAAATTACAAATTCGAAAAAAAATTTAAAATTAGTAAAAAAAACACTTGTTGAAAAAAATTACATAAATTTGTAAATATTGGAATAAACAAGAGATGATACACCAAGTAATAAAATTAAAAATTAATAAATAAAAAATAAAAAGTTCAAATAAATGTTTTTTAAGTGAACCAAAATTAGAAAAAGATAGGTATCTTACTAGATGTAAAAAATTAGAGAACATAAATAAAGATGTTACTAGACCTTAGGGTCAATACAAATGTTGTGCTAAGAAGCACATTGGAATTATTTGAAAAAATAAGTCAGGTAAATGGGAGGGGGCCAAAATGGAAACATAAGAGGGTGCCATAATGGAAAAGGATATAATTATGGATACAACTAATTATACATCCAAGAATGACCTCATCTAGTATGCTAAAAATGTGGAAAATAAGGACATATAAAGAGAAATGCGATGAAGAACCACTGCTAAAATGTAGATTCTATCAGGGAAAAAGGAACACATGACTCATTTTCATGTATTAAGGTAGATAATAATACAAAATGGGGAAATAATTGAATAATAATAAATCTCACCACCACAAAAGTACACTAAGTAGGTGAAGAAATTCTTGAAAACATCTCAAGCTAGAGGGTGATGTAATGAAGTAAGACAAGTAAAGAGGACATAAAAATGGATGATGGGGGAGAATTTTCATATAGAATGGTATCTCTATCATAAAATATAAAATAAATATGAAGGAATATTATAAAAACCACATGAAACATCAACATGGTGTTAAGGGCAGCATACCCTCATTTCTAAAAAATGGGAATCCTTGTGTTAAAATAATGCAAAATTTATATTTTGAAGTTGAAATTCACTTGACTAGAGCATCATTAAAATGTATTACACATTATTTTCATTTGAATATCATCCACCCCTTTGTTTGGTTGGTCTTCTTTTTTCATGGTTTTGCTTTAGCTTTGCCTAATACTAATAATGGATCTCTATGTTTTAGATCATAGGTTTAATGGAGCTCTGCTTGATGTAATCATACCTAGGTTTTATAATTAGAGTGATTTTATCTCAATTTTACGTTTTAATATCCTTTGGTATATTAAAATTCAAGTTAAATTCATGTTCAAGTTACTTGAAACCCTCATTCAAAAACCCTACAACAAGATTCTTATAGACCAAATTCAAAAACTAGCCAGAATGATTTGTGCATGAACATTTCAAATATGTTATAGACTTAAGACTAATTTTTATACTGAGGCTTGGTCATGTTTTTCAACACAACCATACCCTAGCCTAAAAAATTATAATCTTGGTCTTCTTTATGTCCTGAGCTCCTTTATCCCCTTTTATTTTAACATGGTCTAAAATAAATGTTTGTAGGATCTTTTTAATTTCCTAACATGGTCTAACTTTAATTTGCATAATCCCTCTTTTTAAAAGCTTAGACTAATGTATTAATCATAATGCCCCATTCATGTTTATTAACATGAATTAGATCTTAGTCTTAAGGCTTTATCCTAAGTCCCTTCATGTCTACATGCCCTAACTTAAATATCACACATTTTTGTAGGATCAACGGTCCATGCTTAATTAGAGATAGAAGTTCAATTGGAGAGAGATAAACCTAATAGATCCAAGACATTACCCCATGGACCAATCATGATTGATCATTTTGATCATGATCAATAGCTCATGGTTAAGTAGATGTTGAAGATCAGATAGTGCAAAATCAAGAGGGACCCCCTTTATGACATAGACTTAACCTAAATCTTACCCTAATTTTTTATTATATTTGTCAATATAATAAAACCTTAGGCTAAAGGTTAATGTTAAGTCCTTTTAATTATTCAAGGGGTCCATTCTTTATTATGTTCATCTTAGATTATAGACTTTAATCATAAATCCTATTCATATTCATTAATGTGAACAAAAAAATAGTCTATAATCTTGGTCTATATTTTATGAGGTCTCAAGCTTACTTAATCCATTTGTCACTATAGGAACCAATCATATCCAACTTCTCATATCATGATCAACAGTTCATGCTTACTCAGATGAAGCTGAGCAAATGATATGTAATGGGTCAAAATTTCCATAGGGCCTACTATGTTCTATGAGACATAAATTTGACATTCTTACACCCGTTATTTGACATCTACAAGGCCATCATTGATGTCTATGAGGCCATCAAATTTAAGCCTCAATGATACACTACTAGAGATTAATTTTTATGATCTCATGCCTATAATTTGATGTCCATAAGGCCATCAAATTTAAGCCCTAGTGATACATTGCTAGATCTTAATTTTGATATTCATTTGAATGTCATTGACATCTATGAGGCCATCATTGACATCCATGAGGCTGTCAAAATTCAAGATCATATACCAATCTCACTTATATAAATGAACATGTTGTTTTCCTTAATTATGATTTGAAGTTTTGTGGTTCAATGTTAAGATTGGTTTTAGATTAAAAGGACTATTTCAGATAATCTAGACTTATGTCCCTAAATTGGATGGGAGGTAATCTTTTAAAATGAATGTTTTCTAGGTTATGTGTATTTTCACATGGAGAGTATGTAAATAATTTGGATCTATTCCCCATTTATTATATTGGAGATAATTTATAATTATAAAATTTTGAATAATGTAGGCATATTCTTGATATTTATTTTTTAATTGGACTATAGATAAGTCCAAATTATCTGAAATAGATCATTTAATTAGAAGCTATGTTTTGACCTAAAATTTAAATGTACATGTGGGAAATTATAAATTCTATAGACTTAGATTGAATATTATCATAAGGTTGAATCATTTTTCTTAACATTAAACCAGACCTTAGTTCAAAACCTCATACTTAGTATATATATACATACCCCCATGGTCTTGTGGAATATTTAATGGGCTTATTAGTGAGGCTTGATAAAATTAAAGGTCATATGGTATGAATCCTAGATAAAACATTTATCCCAAGGTTTTCCTCATATTTATTAATGTGCTAAAAAATATAGGTTACAATACCTTAAATTAGGTCCTCTTTATTATATCAGGTCCCCTTTTACTATGATCTAAAATTAGCCTAAATACTTTAGCCTCAAGATTATTTCATTTTTATTAACAAAAATTAAAACCTTAGACTAAAGTATTTAACCTAAGTTCTTTACATGGTCATGTTTTAACTTAAATTTTGTTCACCTTTTTAGGATTGATGACTTGCTTCTAATTAGGATAAGAAAATTGAATAGAGTGAGATCAATGTGGACTATTCAATAGAACCTTTGAGAAAGGATGGAGCCACCATGTGGCATGATGCATTTACTAAGATATTAGTAGAGACACAGAGCTTATAAGGGCCCATGGGATGACCAAGTGGTATAACCATGGGGCCTAGTGCAAAGGATAGCTCATTGCATGTAACTCACATGATTGAAATCAATGACTCACATTGATCCATACCAGGTGATTTGATGGAGCGTGATCAAAGAAATTTTAAAAAAAGGAAACAATCAAGTTTTAAACCATTTATGAACACAGTTATCATGAAAAGACCAACTAGATGCCACAAAGCTTCCACATAGATGCCACACAAGTAGAAATGGACAAAACCAAAGATTTTGTGGGCTTAAAAAAAGAAAAGGTATAAATATAAAGTCCTAATCAAAACTAAGGCATGAATTTTCCTAAGTGAAAATAGATTCCACCATTAAATCTTAGAAAGACCTATAAAAAACCCTAACATCTATAGAATCCCTAATTTAATACCAATTTGATCAAAATCAAGCTAGAGATAGCTTAATTGTCACCTAAACAAGTACAAATTTATCTAGAATTAATTTATAGATCACTAATGAGCAATTTATAAATCTCACAATCATGACAACATAAAAACAACAAAATAGGGAGGACATAGAGTTGTATTTGACTTAAGACATAGAAGGAAGGATCTTCATAGACACTAAATTTGATGATGTAGCACTGAACACCAAGGATAATAACTAGTCCAAGCTTTTCTAGGCCATTGAAGAGTTGTAAGTAATCACCAAAGAAGATGAAAATAATGCCACAATCCATTAGAGATACTATGACATGGTTTCCATCCAAATGATGAGTCTTCACCATGTGGTAATTAAACTAGAGGTATTACATTACATCAATCTTATTTCCCCTATTTTGAACATTATAGAGTTGATTAGGACATGATAGTCCATGAATGAAATTTTAGGAAATTTGCTTATATCTACCCCATTACCTTTGAGAGTTACTATAAACTTCCCATACATTAAGTAGATTTTCCCACAATTATGGAATGGTCTAGTAAAAATTACCTAAAAACCACCATTTACCCATGGTTATATTTGGGAACCCATATGATCTAAGACCCCACTAGAAAGATATAAATCACCTAATTTAGGGTAAGAATTAGAATGATTATGATTTTGGTCAATAGATTGTCTAAGGCCCCCTCCACCACTTATGTCAACAAAATTTGGGTCCCTTATAAATATTCCATGGTTGAAAAGGGACTTATTCCCCCATTAGTGTAGATGATGAATATTTTACTAAAGAAATAATTATTTTCCATAAAGAAGAGGACTAGAAATCACTTCTTTATGACATATAATATTTTGGATACCCTATTGGTCACTAAAAAATATCTAACATTAAAAATTGGTCACCTAATGGAAGGCAAATATTCTCCCATTACTATTCCAAACTGCATATATTCAAGTATAGGGACCACATACAATAAATTTGTGATTAAGTGTACCCATCCCTAGTAGAGGATATTATAGGGATACGTATGATGAGGGTAAGTCCCTTAATCAAGAAGCATGTGGAACTTATTGGGGTCATTTGGTTATATCCCAACTACATTATAATCAGGATAGAGGGAATCTTATGTCAACCACTTAAACTACTAGTCGATGTACCCACCAAGATAGATGAATAAGGTATAACATACCAATTATTCCATGGTATTTATGGTGTATGTAAGGGAAAAATTAAGGGGATGTTCCATCCTCTCATTTTGACTATTAGTAGAATTGTGATATAGAATTAGGATAATGTAGACACCATTTCTATGCATAGAGAATCATTCAATTTACAACTTGATGATTTAAGATATTGGGACCCTAAAAATAATATTATGAAATTTTTTAAAGTGAAATAGATTAACATGACATATGAACATTATCTCAATGTCCATGATTTAATGTACATCTAAGCATCTTCATTTTTAGATGTATTGGCCAAGACCATCTTCTAGGCCTTCTCCAAAATAAATAGAGGCACAAGTTACAAAAGGATTAAGAAAAGAGAAACTTTAAGAAATACTTGGTGAAGGGGCATAATCTTCTACCCAACCTAAAAATATAAAGCCACTTATTGAGTTCATTGACATGATTGCATTAGATCTTGGGGAAACATTAAAATATGCCTTGGAAGCACTAGTTCATGCTTACAAATTAGATGAGGAAAAGGTCTAGGAAGAGGAGCCTCAAACTCAAGATGAGGAAGTAGGAAAGCAAAAGGGGAAGGAGATATATTTGGACTTAGTTCTATTTGTTCCCCCTCAAAAGAGAAAGTTTGATCTAGCCTTAGTTCTTGTAGGAACCAAGAGGCCCAAATTAAACCTCACTCACCCTTTGAGTGAGGTTAATTTGTTTAGTGATGAAAACCCTATTCATGGACCAACCATTATAGAGTGGTTGATATGTGGAAATTTTCAAAAGATCCCAACTCTACACCGTCAATGGGCAATTAGAAATTTTATTAACATCCATGTTCACGAGGAGCTCAAACCATGGATTATAGAGTTGTAAAAGGAAGATAAGGAAATAAAAGTGGTTGATCTTGGATATTTAAGTGGTTCACAAATTGAGACCCCAAAGCCTTAAAATATTACACACTCTTTAGTTTTGTCAAATTTGACCCAACCACAACTATCTTGTAGAGAGTTTCTAAAAAAGGCCATGATTATAGGGGAGGAATTCACTTTTCAAAAGGTAGAACCCTTCATTGGATTTAATTAAGTGGAGGGTTAGAAACTATGTGATTACCCTATTTTTAAATATTATATACTTGAGGTTACCCAAGCTCAAAGTGACTAGATACAAACTAACATCAAGGGCATGAAACAACAAAACCAAAACTTGTAGAGGTAGAAGGAGAATATGGAGAAATAAGTTATTTTTTTATTATTAATGCAATGATTAAAATGTTTGAGGGATCATTTCATGACATGTTTGAATCTCTAAAGTCGATAAAGGCAAGATAGGTTGCACTAAACTAACAGGATGCAACAAACAAGGTCTTAATTACCTAATGGTAGAGTTCTAAAGACAAGGTGAAGGATTTAATTAACATCTTGACATGGGATAAAATCAATAATTTAAAGACCATTAAAATTTCTCATCTCAACAACATCTTGGGGTTGATTATAGATAAAATCAATAGTTTGAGCACATGGTCCAAGTTCTTAGAGAGACTCATTAAAGATGAAAAAGAGCTATTGGATATAATTAAATGATTCTTGGGGATCATTATTATAACACCTACAAAACTCAACTCCATGAGTATCATTATCGATGATTATTTCAAACATATGACCACTTTGGTCATGCAGGAAGTCAGGAGGAAGAGCCAAGGAAGATATGGGTCTAACAAAAATAGGGCCATGTATATGATCTTGATAGTAGATGAGAAGATTGCCAAGGTAAGGAACATTAAGGAGGCTTTAGAGAGAAATGATAGGGAACTAATAAATTTGTTAGATAAAGAGGATGAGTTCCTCTTAGAACCTATAGTCAATTTAAGACTTATTGATGAGCAACATCAAAAGGAAATGAGGTTACATTAGTAGGATCAAGGGACTTCATCAACATAGGGTCCACTAGTTAGGAATATTCCATTTTGTGGAAGCATTTTAATATTTTGAAAATGGAATATTCTTTTGTAAAGGCATGTGTAACTTTTTAACACATTTGCCTAAAGGTTAGTGTATTTTAGAAACTTTGTAGAAAGGACAACTACCCTTTACATTTTATATACTTGTAAGTTGATGCAACTGATTGACATGCTTCCTTGAAGTATGCAAAAGGATAAATTGTAATTTATAAATAAGGGGAGAGAGTTTTGATATCTAAAAAATACTTTGTAACTTTTGGAGCAATTTAATGCAAGCAAGGAATACTACAAAGTTTGTCTTAATTATTTGTGTGAATTGTCATACTGGTACTAGAAGGAGGGCCTCTACAAATCCTTGTGAATTTGTAAGATCTTTATTGGTTTTGGTGTATTTTGATCAAATATCATTCTATTATTTTCATAATTATGATTCTGTTCACATAATTATGTAAAGGTTGGTGATCTTCATGGTTTTAGACCCATATTTGGGTTTCTTTTAGACAAAGGTCAACATTCTTTGAAAGTATACACTTGATTATGGTAAATATGAATTTAACTTTGTCAATTCAATAGGTTTTATTTTAGTAATAGCTATTTTGGTTAAATATTCATAGATCCTTTATAAATTTGAGCTCATTTGAGCTTAGATTTATAAATATAATTAACATTTATGTATTTAGACATATCTTTAAGCAAATTTAGTTGAATAACTTAATCCTTTATTGTTCTTCAGATGAATGTTTGCAAAATTCACTTAATGTGCAAGTTTAACATTTATTCTTTGTAAATATTTATTTGACACATCATATTTCAAACAAAATTTAAATTTCTCAAGCTAGAATTGTCAAGAATCAGAACAATGTCACATTCAAAAATAAGAGAACCTCTACTTGAACTAGAAATCCATAGGGGAGCTAGGTGAGACAAACATAGATAGATACATTTGAATTATTTTCTAACTTCACCACTCTAAGGTACTCTTGAATTTGACCTTCATCAAGGTTTGGCTTGGTTGGGTGGATCTCCTATAAATGTGCTAGGTGTGGTACATGACCTTCCCCATAACCCTGATAAATATTTGCCAACATTTATCCCAACTACTATTGTAACTATAGAGAAACATATTACATCATTCAAATTTACACTAAGATTTATAAATGTGGTCCATGAGGATGTAGCATGTAGGCTATTTCATTTTCCTTTTAAAGATGTTACTTATGAATGGTTTTTAAATTTACCTAAAAATTACATTAATAGTTGGGACCACTTTAATAATGTTTTTATTGATCATTTTAGAAAAATTAATAGTCCTTATGTATTATACCAAAAATTCACCATGATTAAAAGGAATGAAAATGAACCTATAAGAACATTTAATGCTAGGTTTCAAAAGATAAATAGTCAGACCATATATCCCTACAAACTAGATGATGCTTTATCTCTAGAAATATATAAGGATGTTTTAGATCTCATGACCTCTATTTTCATAAAAAGGAATATTGGACCTATGAATACTCTAGATTTAGCCTATTTTAAAGAATTGGTCATCAATGATCAGATGTAACCCCAAGTTTAGTTGGCTTACTCCATCTCTAATGTCAACCCACATATCCCCACCTTGAATAGCTTTCCTAATAATAATCAAAATATACCAACTCTAAATTAGATCCCAACTTTGAAATATTAAGTCATGTTACTCCTAATCAGAGTTTAGAATTTTTAAACCATACTATAACAGGGTTTAATCCAAATGATCAAAAGGATTTGGTACCAACCAATGGTGCTAATAATAATTAGGATCATAATTTAGAAGCTCCCAAGAGTGAGAATGACTCTATCTTAAAGATGGTCAAAAATCTTAGAATTGATTTCCTTTAGTTGCAAAATCAAGTTAGCCATACAAGAAAAAACTCAGGTAGGAACTTCTCATTTAAAATATTCAATAGACCCAATAATCAATTCTATAATGATAGTTTCCACAATAATAAGAATAATGAATCATCTACTAATGAGAAGACCATGGACATTAATCTTATTGATATTGAATTAAATGATTACTATAGAGTTTATTGTACTAATAAGCATGGTGAAATGGACTGCATTGAATTTTTTAAAGCATATAAGGCCTTTAAAAAAGAATTGGATATGTTTGAAGTAGTTCCTAATAAGGATAATGGTATACATGCATCAAGGTCCAAATCTACTTACCAAGCCTTCATGGTGGAGATGTTTGACTTCCCTTTCCAAGAAGATAATGAACTTGATGATATTCTTTAGGAAGTCCATGATTTTCAGTAATTATTGAAGAAGACTTATCCTCTAAGGAATAGAGGGTAGAAATAGTCCTTGACTACTTCAATACATCCAAACAACTTTGGTACTCATCTAGATATTACATCAAATAATAACCTAGAGACTCTAAAGGGAAGTACTTTTAAATAAAGTACCAATGTATTTATTTCTTCAAATAAATTTTGGTATAATATTATGAAGGAAATGAAGAAAATAAAGGAAAACATCACATTGCATGAATTGAAGTAGATCACTAACTAAAGGCACCTATTACTAGAGTCCTTGTTCAAGAAAGCTAGCAAGCCATCCAAGACTGACAATGCCAATGTTGTTATGTACAACTATAAAATAGAATCCCCACCTTTTTTGCTTACCATCAAAATGTTTGGTAAGAATCTACATAACTATTTGTTAGATTCTAGTGTATCCACCAACATTATGCCAACAAGTATTTATAAATAACTTGGCTTAACTCCTATCAAACGTGATAGATTTATCACTCCGTTAGATGAGTTTAGAGTTAAGGTAGTTCAGGAATTATTAAATTTACATATGCAACTTGCCTCTAAACCTATACTCTATCAATTTATTGACATCCAAGTGGTAGACATTCTTGATGCTTATGATTTTATGTTAAGTAAGGAATGGACAAAGGCCCTAAATAGATATATGCCCACTAAATTTTCTAATTTTTAGATACCATGGAATGGAGTCCCAAATCAAATCAAAGTGGAAAGGGAGCCTTATATGAAGCACATGATCACAAAATATAATGTTGTGAATGAAAAGGTGAACATAGTTGAATTTGATTTGTGATTTTTCACTCTTGAAACTACCAATGTATGTGAGTCTAAACCTTCTCATAATGTTCTTGGATTTAAGAAGATACATTTTGATGGGGCTAGATGTAATTTTGGGTCCAAAGTAGGAGTTGTTCTGACCAACCCTATTGGTAAGATATATCATTCCTCTTATAAACTTCAATTTTCATGCACCAATAATCTTGTAAAGTATGAAACATTGATCTTATGTTTATAATTTTCCATCAAGTACAAAGTCAAAGAATTGTTGGTTCATGGTAACTCAGAACTAGTAGTCAATTAGGTAAGGATTAGATACCAGTGCAAATTCTCATACCTCAAGAGATACAAGTTTAGAGTCTTGGATCTATTGGAATATTATTATGAATTTAACATTATTTCCATCCCTAGGGAAGAAAATAAGGTTACTAATGATCTTGCCTTAGATATAACCAATCTTGTGCCAAACCTTGAATGTTAGAACTTTATCATTGAGTTGGTTCCATACCCTTCTATCCCTGATAATGTAAACCATATGCAAGTCTTAAATGATGACTAATAGATCCTAGCTTTCATGAATAATTTTGGATTATTTAAGGCACATGTCATAAATGAGGCCAATGAGAATGCTCTTAAAGAAGATGGAAAATTTGATGGTAATGTACTTCAGTTGAATGTCAAAAAAAATCCAAAAGACATAACTACCTTGGAGAGGTTATTCAACTAGGATAAGGTAGCTAAGAACATAAGGATTCCCAAAGTAAGTGGGAAGGATTATAAGGTAGTTAATTTAGACCTCAAGATTAACCTAAGCTAGTTAACATTGGAACAACATGTACAAGCATTGAAGATAAAAAAATCCAAATACCTACTGACAAACTATAAAGACATAATAGCATGGTCCTATGATGACTTGAAGATTTTTGATCTAAAAGTCATGACTCATACCATACCCTTGAAGAAAGATTGCAAACCTTTTAGACAAAAGTAGAGGCATATCAACCCTATTTTAGAACAAATGATTTTTAAAGAGGTTAAAAATTTGATAGATACAAATATTATATTTCCCATTTGGCACTCTACCTAGGTCACTAATTTGGTCATAGTCAGAAAAAATAATTATGAAATAAGGCTATGCATTGATTTTAATAATTTAAATAAGTCATATAAAAAAACAACTATCCTTTGCCTTATTTGGAACAAGTTATACAAAGTTTTTCTAGTTCTAATATGATGTCCTTTCTTAATGGATTTGTAGGGTATACTAGGTACTGGTAAATCAGGAAGATAGGATGAAGACCGATTTCACTACCAAATGGGGCACATTTGTATAAAATAGGATGCCATTAAAACTAATCAATCTAGGAGCAATGTTATAAAGTGACATGTATCATGATTTTCAAGGTTTTTTAGGTAAATGCATCATTATATACATGGATGATCTGACTATTTTTTCTAAGAACAAGGAAGACTACATTATGCATTTATAGTAGGTATTTGAAAGGTACAAAAAGTATGGGATTTACCTTCACCCAAAGAAGAGTATTTTTTGTGTTACTAAGGGTAAATTTTTAGGCCATGTCATTAATAAGGTGGTAATATCTATATATCCTAAAATAATACAAGTTATATCAAAGATATAACCTCCTAACAATAGGAAATAACTAAAATTATTCTTTGGAAAAATTAAATTTATAAGAAAGTTTATTTTTGTGTTTGAAAAAATTGTCAAACCATTGAATGACATGCTGAAAAAGGATACCAAAATCACTTAGAATGAGGAAACTAAGAAAGCCTTTAAGGACATCAAGAATTTAATTGGTCAAGCTCCAGTCTTGATAAAGAAGACTTCTCCAAGGATTTCTACCTTTACTCCTTTACTTTTGACCATATTATTATTACAATATTAACCTATAAAATTGATGTATGTGACCATCTAATTGCTTTCATGAGAACAAACTTTGAAAATGTTGAGTTAAATTATCATTTAATTTATAAAAAAGCATGTGCATTAGTAAAATCAATAAATAAATGTAGACACTACATTATTAGGAATAAAGTGCATGTTATCTTACCTGACCTTGCCACAAAGCTCATGTTAAGACAAAATAAACATGGAAAGTGAAGAAGTAAGTGGATGTTTGTCCTAAAAGAATATGACATTGAGATGAAGATTGAAAAATTAGTAAGATGCCAATGTTTTATTCAAATTATTGTCAATGCTAACCCTAGGTTACATGTCATGAAAGTTGATCAACAAAGCTTTCAGATGAATGACTACTATGATCCTATCATTCATTTGTTAATTAATGGTACTTGTCCTATAAGACTGACCAAGGAACAAAAGATAGATTTAAGACTAAAATCAACCCTTTACCTAATCAATAATGGAGTGTTATACTATAAGGACTTTAAATGTGTCTACCTAAGATGCATTTCAAAAGAAGAATTTGATGACATAATGAGAACTTTTCATGAGAAGCTAGGAAGTGGGCATCCATCTAGAAGAACCACAACCCACAAAATTTTGAGAACTGGCTACTATTATTCCACCATTTTCAAAGATGCTCATAATCATGTGAGGGAATACCACTCATGCCAAATCTTTATCATAAAATATCCAAAAGTAGTAATGTTGTTGCATCCAATAATGGTAGACAAACCTTTTGATTAGTAGGGACTAGATTTCATGGGGGTGATCAACCCTAATTCATTAGAGGGTCACAAGTATGTTCTGACAACTACTAACTATTACACTAATTGGACTAAGGTAGTGGCCACTAAGCAATGCAAAACTAAATAATAGACCACTTTTTAAGAAGAAAACATATGCACTAGATTTAGAACTCTAGTCTCCCTAGTATGTGACAATGGATCTACTTTCACATCCATTAAAATGATATAATGGGCATATGATAATAGTATCATTATAAATTTATCATCCAACCATTAACCTCAAGGTAATGGAGTGTCTGAATCTACCAATAATAACTTGATGAAAGCAATAAAGAAATCTGCATCAGACAAACCTAGAACTTGGCATAAGTTTATCAAGTATGCCCTTTGGGTAGATAGAATAAGAATTAAGTATGCCCTAAAGGTATCACCATTCTTGGTGTATGGCTAAGATCCCATCTTACCTATCACCCTCAAGTTACCTTCATATAAGTTCATGCATGAATATATGGAAGAAGATTAGGAACTTAAAAATTCAATACTAATGGACATTTTTCAAATGGAAGATGTATGAGAAGAATCTTTTGGTAATTTTAGTAGACACCAGACCATGGGAAAGTTGTGGATTGATAAGAGATTAAAGGTAAAGGTGTTCAAAAAAGGATACTTAGTTCTTATATGGGACAAGGCATCTAAACCTAAGGGAAAACATGGAAAGTTCATGCCTTTATGGATAGGTCCCTACCAGATTACTGAGACATTTAGGAATAACACCTTCAAGATGAAAGACCTACAAGTATTAGAATTCACATTTCCCACCAATGGGCAGTACCCCAATCATTAATTTTTTTAACTCCTCCGGGGGTCTTCATGGAGTAAATATATAAGACTAATTAGAGTTAGTATAGGTAGGTTAGATTAGTTTCCTTGTGATTTTTATTTCCAATCCCTTATTTGTACATATTTATTTTCTTAGTTCCTTGCTTTTAATAAGTCCTAGCTAACCCTCAGTTCATATTTTATTAAAAAATATTAGAAACTCCACAAGTTCAAAAATTTAGGTCTATATCTAATCAAATGTTGACCATGGATCTAAAATATGAGCTTAATGTTGTGATTTAGAAAAACTAGTAAATACTAAGTGAATAGGTTAGCTATTTCATAAGAAGTCAAACATTGTTTTAATCTAAACTTGGTTTTAAGAAGAATTACATGTATGGGATGAAAGATTAAATTATTGGAACACAATCATTCTTGCACTTAATAAACATCCTTACCTAGGACAAAGGTTTCAACCATAGGTGACGGCATAAGGATCAAACACTTGATCATATCCCTAAACCTGGATAAGCTAGTTCCCAACCTTTGTTAGAAATCTTAAATGGTTTAAAAAATACAAAAATAGGATCTTATTGAAAAATCAAAAGATTTCCATGCAAAGTTATTTTTGGTAACCTCTACTGGGGCTATGGATGATTGGTTTCTAGTGGAACAATGTCGTGAAAGGAGCCATATGCATCTTTATCAGGGATATGGATGCATAGCTAGCAATAGGGCAATGCCCAAGCCTTCTCTAAGCTAAATCATGGTTTTTAATGAATATCCAAACATGTTGTGAGTTAGTGTTAATAATTAAAGGCATGAAACCTAGAATTTGTCACTTAAACCCCATGGAAAATAATAAGTGGAATCAAAGCACACAAATAACATGGCTAGGTTTTGATGTTTTATCCTAATCCTGTAGGTAAAATGTTTTTTTAACCATAAATTAATGTTGATGATGTCACTTATCAAATGGAATAGGTAACCTAATTATTTGTCTGAACTAAAATATTTGAATTATAACTTATTTCTATTTTCCCTCAAAAAATCACTATTTGTTGAGGGCAACATACCCCCATTTCTAAAAACTGGGGAATCTTGTGTTAAAATTATGCAAAATTTATATTTTGAAGTTGAAGTTCACTTGATCAGAGCATCATTAACATGTCTTTCACATTATTTGAATTTGAATATCATCCACCCTTTGGTATGGTTGGTCATATATTTCTTTAAATATTCCTTTAGGTAATTTGAGTTTTAATGATATTCCTTTTTAAACAATTGCTCACTTCATTAGGTTGTCTGATAGGTCTTTTCATGTTGACCCTTTAGCCCTTAGGAGAGTCTATGGGGATTTATATGGTAATATTAATATATGGGTTAATAGTAACATTATGAAATACTCTTGTTAGAAATTTTTGGGAAGATCATTATGAATAAAAATTTTAATTTCCATAAATACAAAGGTTATAACTCAAACATGAGTATTTCTTGCCTAATATTACTAATAGTGGATCTTTATGTTTCATATCACATGTTTAATGGAACTCTCCTTGATGGGATCATACTTGAGTTTCATAATTTTAGTGATTTTATCTCAATTTGACCTTTAACTATCCTTTGGTTCATTAAAGTTCAAATTAAATACATGTTCAAGTTTCTTAAAACCTTCGTTCATAAAACCTAGCACAAGATTCTTTTAGACCAAATTCAAAAACTAGCGAGAACAATTTATGTGGGAACATTTTAAATATGATATAGACTTAAGCCTAATTTTTATACTAAGGCTTGGTCATGTTTTTCAACATGACCAACCCCTAGCCTAAAACTTTATAATCCTGGTCCCCTTTTTATCCCAAGCTCCTTTGTCCCCTTTTATTTTAATATGGTCCAAAATTAATGTTTGTAGGATCCTTTTAATTTCTTAATGTGGTCTAGCTTTAATTTTCATGGTCCCTTTTATTACAAGACTAGACTAATGTCTTAATCCTAAGGCCCCATTCATTTTTATTAACATGAATGAGACCTTAGTCTTAAGGCTTTAGTCTATGTCCTTTCATGTCTATAGGCCCTAGCTTAAATATCACACTTATTTACAAGATCAATGCCCTATGCTTAAGAAAAGATCAAATATTGGGTAGAGAAAGATAAGCTCGATAGATCCAATACATTTCCCCATGGACTAATCATGCTTGATTATTTAGATCATTATCAATGGCCCATGGTTAATTAGATGTCAAAGATTAGATGGCACAAAATCAAGAAGGAACCCCTTTATGACATAGACTTAACCTAATCCTTATACTATGGTTTCATTATATTTATCAATATAATGAAACCTTAGGCTAAAGGCCTATGTTATGTCCTTTTAATTATTCAAAGGTTCCATGATTTATTATTTTACATCTTAGATTATAGACTATCAATAAAACCTTTGAGAAAGTATGTAGCCACTGAATGTATAAATTCATTCACTTCAAGACTAGGAGACATGTAGAGCTCAGAAGGCCCATGGGATTGCCAAGTGGTATAACCATGGGGCCTAGTATAAAGGACAACTAATGGTATGTAACTTCGAAGATTGAGATCAAAAACTCATGTTGATCTATATAAGATGATTTGATGAAGTGAGATCAAATACAAAATTATAAAAAGGAAACGGTCAATTTTTAAAGCATTTATGAACAAAATGTCATGAAAAGACTAACTAAATGCCACATAGATGCCACCTAAGTAGAAATGGGCAAAACCAAATATTTTGTGGGCTTAAAAAAATCAAAGGTATAAATTTAAAGTCCTCATAAAATCTAAGGCATGAAATTACCTAAGTGTAAATATATGCCACCATTAAAGCTTAAAAAGACCTATAAAAAGCCCTAACATCTACAAAATCCCTAATTCGATCCTAATTTAATCATAGTTGAACTAGAGAGAGAGCTCAATTGTCACCTGAACAAGTATAAATTGATCTAGAAGCAATTTATAGACCCCTAGTGAGAAATTTATAAAGCTCGCAATCATGCCAACATGAAAGCAACAAAATAGGGAGGACACAAAGCTATATTTGACTTTAAACATAAAAGGAAGGGTCTTCAAAGACACTAAATTTTATTATGTAGCATTGAAAACCAAGGATAATAACTGGTCCAAGATTTTCTATGCCATTAAAGAGTTACAAGAAATCACCAAATAAGATGAAAATAATGACATAGTTTGTCATAGATACTATGACATAGTCACCATCTAGATGACCAATTTTCACCATGTGGTAGTCAAACTAGAGGTATTACATTGCATCAATGTTATTTCCCCTATTTTTAAATATTATAGAATTTATTAGGACATTATAATCCATGAGCATAGTTTTAGGAAAGTTGTTTATATTTCCCCCATTGCCTATGAGAGTTACTACAAACTTCCCATACCTTAGGTAGATTTACCCATGATTAGGGAATGGTCAAGCAAAAATGACCTAAAAACCACCCTTGCCCATGTTTGTATTTAGGAACCCATGTGATCTAAGACCCCACTAGAAAGATCCTAATCACCTAATTTAGGGTAGGAATTATAATGATTATGAATTTGCTCAACAAATTATCTAGGTCCCCCTCCACCACTTATGCCAATAGAATTTGGGTCCTTATATATATATATATTTCATGATTGAAAAGGGACTTACTCCCCCATTAAGTGATATGATCAATATTTGACTAAATAAACAATTTTTTACCATAAAGAAGAGGACTATCAATCACTTATTTATGATGTCTTATCTTTTGAATGTCCTATTAGTCACTACCAAAATCCCTAACATAAAAAATTAGTCACTTGATGGAAGGAAAATAGTCACCCATTACTATTCCAAACTACATATATTCAAATACAGGGACCACATACACTTCATTTATGACTATGTGTACCCAACCCTAGTAGAGGCTATTATAGGGATACCTATGATGAGGGTAGGTACTTTAATGAATAAGTATGTGGAAATTATTAGGGACATTTGGTTATATCCTGACTACACTATAATCAAGATAGAGGGAAACTTATGTCAACCACTTAAACTACTAGTCTATGTACCCACCAAGATAGATAAATAAGAGATAGCATACCAATTGTTCCATGGTATTAATGGTATATGCAAAGGCAAAAGGAAGGGGCTACTCCATCCTTTCATTTAGATTATTATTAGAATTGTGTTTTAGAATTAAGATAATGTGGACACCATTTTTAGGAATAAAGACTCATTCAATTTATAGCTTGATGATTTGAGACATTGGGACCCCCAAGATAATGTTGTGAAACATTTGAAATCAAAACAAATTAACATGATATACGAACATCAACTCTATATTCATGATTCAATTTACATCCAAACATCTTCATTTTTATAAGTATTGGCCATATTAAAAGAGGATAACATCAAACTTAAGGCCAAATTAAAGAGAGATGAGAAGCTAGCTGGTGAAATATGACAGATGGGGCCTCTACAGTACCATTTTCTATTAGGACCATATTTTAGGCCTCATCTAGAATAGCTAGAGGCATAAGCTACACAAGGGTTAGGAAAATAGAACTATGAAGAAATACCTATTGAAGGGGCATAATCTTCTACAAAACCTAAAAATCTAGAGTCATTTGTTGAGTTCATTGACATGATTGCATTAGATCATGGGGAAACATAGGAAGATACATTGGAGGCACTAGCTAGTATTTATAGATCAAATGAAGAAGAGGTGCAAGAAGAGGAGCTTAAAACTCAAGATGAGTAAGCAAGAAACAAAAAGGGGAAGTATATAGCTTTGGACATAGTTCTAGTTATTCCCCCTTAAAAGAGAAAGGCTGAGCTAGCCTTGGTTCCTACAAGAACCAAGAGGCCCAAATTAACCCTCACTCACCCTTTGATTTAGGTTAATTTTTTTAGTGATGAGAACCATATTTATGAACCAACCATTCTGGAGTGGCTCATATATGGAAAACTACAAAATATCCCAACTCTACACCATCAATGGGCAATTAAAAAGTCTATTAACATATATTATGGAGGAGCTCAAACCATGGATTATGGACCTACAAAAGTAAAAGAAGGAAAGACAAGTGACTATTCTTGAATCTTCAACTAGCTCATTAATTAAGACACCAGAGCCTCCAAAGATTATACACTCTTCATTTGGTGTCAAATTTGACCCAACAACAACTAGCTTACTATTTTTACGCTAAATTGCTTTCTACATTCAAAGAAGAAAATGAGAAACTAAGAGAAATGGTCAAGGTTAGAAGATACTTGGATATGGTCGTGCGCACTGAAATCAGACGTTGGAAGGTACCACTCTTTGGCTGTGGAGGAATGACACCTGCAAAGAAAAATAGACTAAACATGAAAAAATGTTAGACGAAGAGACGGTGGGCTATCAAGCAAATGCTTGATCCCTGAAGTACAAAAACTTCCTTAAGGGATATCAACCCACTGATTAAAAATAGAATATTTGACTGGTAGAAATGAGAGACAAAATGAAAGCAAATAAAAGATGAAAAATAAAATGCGTACTTGATATGTAGCAAAATGCTCTACACATTCACCGGTGTCGGTCTCTATGCCGGTGTCGGTCAGGGAAGGGTGCCGACGTCAGTTAAAGTGCCGACGTCAGTCAGGGTAATGACCAGCATCGGTCGGGGCAACAGTTCTTGGACAGGTCTGGTCGAGTTCAGTCAGGTCCGGTCAGGGTCTGGACAGGTTTTAGGGTTGCAGAATGGTGTCTGAGGGTTAAGGAGTTAGTTTAGGAGTCAGAAGGATTGTTTGGGGGTTTTTACAAGTTTTTGGGTAGAGTGACTATATATTTTGGAATGGTAGATAGAGTTAATACGGGAAGAAATAAGGTCTCAGGGTTGTAGTCTAAGTCTAAATAGGAGTTGATGACAGTAAATAAAAAACAATAATCAGAGAATAAAACAAAAACATAGAGCAAGATACTTACCTGTTACACACTGAAGACATGATAAGAGACATGATTGAAGTTATCATTATGCTGCCAGATGACCAAAGTAGAGTTCCTATACTGGAGAGAGAGAGACATGAGAGATTGATTGCAGATTGATTAGATGCAAGAAAAAATGGTGATCATTCAGTTAGATGCAAGAAAACTGGTTGATCGTTGCTGTGGGGTTCAAATCAAAGAAATGTTTTGATGCCGCAGGTCCGATAACCAGTTGCCAAACTGATTGGCAACTGAATAATAGATAACGGATTGAGAAATGAATTAACGGATGTAGTTTAAGGATGACCAACACCGACAGGAATGCCAATGTCAGCCGAAAAGGTGACCGACGTCGGTGACATCGATCGAGTACTGACCAGTGTCGGTAGATGCAGAATGGAGACAGAGGCTAATTTTAGCCTTCTACTCATTCTTACATGCTACCAAGGTCAAGGCTTGTGGGAAAATGGTCGACAGGGGTTAAGGGGAGGATGACAAGGGTTAGACACAATTCTGGTGTCTACATTTGCCCCTTTTTGTCTTATTGGTTGTTCTGGACAAACTGCAAGACAAAAATAGGAGGTGGTTGCCCCAGGGGTGGGATAAGGTCGAGTCCATCTTGTTGGTTGTTTGAATGAATTACAAGACAAAAATAAGAGGATTGGTTACCCCGATTATGGATGAGGTATTCCCCCTCAAAGCAAGAGTCGAAGGAAGGGAACCGGGAATCGGGTGTTAATTTGACAAAGAGAGGATGAAAAAGGTTGTGAGGGTGAACGCAGCAAAAGTCGTGATTACATGCATACCACTTCACGAGATGGTCAGGTCAAAGTGTCACAGGTCAAGGGTTGAGGAGTGCCAAAATTGAAGTAACTAGGCCCCAGTATTTAGTCATCTACTAATTGGGTTATTCAATCTAAGCTGAAGCTCCAAATGGTCATCATGTTCCAGGTATCCCAGGCTCAGGAAGTGCTCCTAGAAACATGAAAAAGTCACAAGTAGTGTGGATCAACTAGCTTGCGATCTTATACTTGTGAGGGTCCAAAAATAGTCTACACACAATTTTGCTAATCAGTCATGAGGTAGCATGCATGCAAAAACAACCAAGGTAACATTGTCTTGGAAGTGGTCGAAGTCGAAGGAGATAGGCATGATCTCCAATGGTCATTGGTCGAGGTGGAGGAATGGACGAAGGAATGCGGCCAAGCTAACCTTAGAAGACCCCAATTCAACTGAGTACTACCTACATAGCCCCTATTGGAAGGGCCTCAGGCCAATGTAGTTCTCCCTAGAAGGGAGGAAGGGTCAAAGGGATGGAATTGGTCTTGGTCGAGGGCAAGGTCATGGTCAAAAGGAGGAAAGAAGGTTTGTCCATCAGAGAAATGAACAAATGAGGGTGGTCAAGATAACCCTAGATGATGTCATATCATCTGAGTGCTACCTACATAGCCTCGGTGGAAGGGCCTCAGACCAATGTAGTTCAGATGAAGGGTCCGAGTGGTAGATAGATGGTCAAAGTGGTCGATAGATTGGTCTTGGTCATGATGAATGATGAGGGTAAAAAGATGATGTTGTAGCCTTTTCCATATTGTGTAATGGTGTATTATACAACATTAGTTGAGGAGTCTTTCATCACTAGCAATGTTTCATAGTCATGATGGATGTATGCTAAAAATGAATTGAGGTCCATTCATGCTTCAGCAAGTATTGGTTTATGCTTAACATAAATTGTGTCTGGTCGATAGTTTCTATGTGTATTGGTGTCCATAGAAACTAATGTGAATAGGCTATGGGAGTGGCCTGAAAAAGAGAGTTGAGTGGAGTTGATTAGGTTTGACAAGTGATGAAGGTGAATGTGACCAAAGTGTAGACGAAGCAAAAGGCATATTGCTCTTTCATTGACAAGGACCAGAATGATAGCATATATAAGGGTTATTAGAACCAAGAGCCCCATTCATGCATGACGTCATTCACCAGATGTTTTGTTAGAATAGTAATTGAATCACTTTGACATTAAAGTGAGCTCGAAGTCCCTTGAGTAGGTGATAGGAGGAGGAAATAGGGTAACCCATTTTAAGAGCAGAGATAACTTTGCCCCTTTTTATAGGAGACCCTGAGACAACTATAAGTCAAGTCCATGATGCGTTTTGTTTTATTCTTTTTTAGGTGCAAACTGATCAATGCGGGAAGTCTGTATAGAGATGTCATTTGCTTGGTGGTCAGTTGTGAAGCTGATCAATGCGGAAAGCTTCTAAGATAGTGCTGTTTATTGCCAGAGTAGTCATAGCCATCCTTCGAGGGAGTGGTCTAGAATTTTGTTTAATATAAGGGCTTTTGAATAGTTGTCCTTCGAGGGAGCAGTCTATTTAATTACAGCAAATGATAGTACAACTGTCCTTCGAGGGAGAAATCTGCGTTTTGATTTGATATTGATATGGTGATCGTGGATATTTTGACATCTTGATTTTGTTTTGACAAAAATGTGAGTCATGGACAAGATTATAGAAGGTCAAGGGCTCCCTTTTATTAGGATAAAGCATCCATACATCATAAAAGGGTTATAGAGGAATTGTTAAGAGGAATAGGGTTGAAAGGAATTAGTACTAAGAGGATGGGGATTGCTCAAGGGACGAGCTCAAGTTAAGTGTCAACTGGATGAGTACTCGACTAGCAGTAGAACGGTCGCAGATGCAACGCATTAAGAGGCTCAAGTTTTGGTCATCCATCAAGAGAGGATAGATGATAAGTCCCTGAGCCATACTTGTGCATGATAATGAAAGGTCCAAGCCAATTAGGAGCAAACTTACCTCATTTACTTTGCTCCATATTGGTCACATGCTGATTCTCTTTGAGGATGAGGTCTCTGATGTTGAAATCTCATTCTCACAGATTTTTGTCATAGGCGCGCTTGATGCGATGTTGATAGACATGGAGATGATTAAGGGCAGCAAGATGGTGCTCATCAAGTAACTCAAGTTGAGCTAAGTGATCTTGATGAAAGTCATCATTGGAGAGGATGTCATGTAGAGAAATGCAGAGAGACAGGATTTGTACTTTGAGAGGTAAGATAGCCTCTGTTCCATACACGAGAGAGAAAGGGGTAGCACCCATAGAGGTTCAGATGCTAGTGCGATAGGCCCACAAAGTGAAGGGAATGTGAATGTGCCAGTCCCTTCCTATGTCACTGACCACTTTCATGAGAATTTTAGTGAGAATTTTGTTGAAAGCCTCGGCTTGCCCATTTTCTTGTGGGTAGTAAGGCGAAGAGAAACTGAGCTTGATGCCAAATGAGTCGCATAGCTTTTGGACAGTTTTGTTTTTGAAGGACTTGCCATTATCGGTGATGATCTTATGAGGGACACCAAAATGACAGATGATATGGGTGCTGATGAAGTCGATGATCTTGTTAGCTTTTGTGGAGATGAGAGGAATGGCTTCCACCCACTTGGTGAAATATTCAGTGGCTGTGATGATGGATTGATGATGAAGAGACGAATGAGGGTTAATCTCACCGATGAGATCTAAACCCCACTGAGAAAAAGGCCAAAAATCTTGAGTGATTTATAAGGCATGACTAGGAAGATGAAGCAAGTTAGAGTGCTGTTGACACTTGATGCAACGCTAAACATAGTCGCTACAGTCTTGATGAAGGGTAGGCCAATAATAGCCCAGACGAAGGATGCGCTTGGCAACTGAATTCCCACTGAAATGTCCACCACAAATCCCATCGTGGACTTGCTTAATGGCCTGAGATGCTTCAATGGAGGTGAGACATCGAAGAAGGAGGCTGTCGAAGCCTCACTTATAGAGAAGACCCCCTAGCATGGTATAGCAAGCGGTATGCTTGATAAAAGCTCATTGTGCATTGTTAGAGAGGTTGGGAGGAATGACAGAAAAAGATAAGAAGTCCACAAGTTGTTTATACCAAGCATCTCGTGGGCTAGGGTCTATAGTGTTGACATGATTAATGTGAAGAGAGATATAGGAAGGCAACAACACATGGTGCACCGTGACAAAAAGTCTGGATGCAGATGAGGAAGATGTTATATGCGAAGTGAGAGAAGCCATGGTGTCAACAAACTTATTTATGGATCGAGGAATAGTCTGTAGGAGGTAATGGTCGAAAGATACAAGGAGAATGTTAGCATGGTTTTTGTACCTTTGCAAAATTTCATTTTTATAGAGGTATGAACTATTGATCTGATTGACAACAAGCTGCGAGTCACCAAAGATGTTGATGGACTTGATGCTAAGAGAGAGGGTGGTCTGAAGTCCCAAAATTAAGGCCTCATACTCAGCCATATTATTGGTACAATCAAAGTCGAGCTTAAAAGACAGAGGCATGGGCTCCCCTTCGAGTGGGATGAGAATGACCCCAGCACCCCCACCGAGTTGACATTTGGAGCTGTCAAAGAACATAGTCATCTGATAGACAATGTCATCGGTGGAAAGTGCAGTGATAGATTCGTTAGGAAACTCACACTACAAAGGTTGATTGTCAGGAAGAGGGGCACTGCTAGTTGGTCAGCGATGGTTTGCCCCTTGATAGATTTTTGCTGGATGAATTCGAGGTCAAACTCAGTAAGCAGCATGAGCCACTGAGCCATACATTGATTTTGATATGGCTTGGAGTGCATATATTTGAGAGGGTCGGTGTGGGTAATGACAAAGGTCTTGTGATTAAGAAGATAGTGGTGGAGCTTGGTAGCAGCAAAGACTAATGCCAAATAGAGTTTCTCGATATGAGTATACCGAGTTTCATAGTCGACCAGTGTTTGGCTGATATAATAGACTGCTTGCTCATGGTGATGCTCGTCTCGGTGCGCGATCATGGCACCTAACGAATGATTAGTGGCTGAGATGTAAAGGTAGAAGGGTTGGTCATCTTTAGGTGGAATGAGGACTGGTAGAGAGACCAAATAGCGTTTAAGGGCTTCAAAAGCCTCTTGACAGTCCTTATCCCATGTAAAGGAGACGTCCTTCTTAAGGAGATGATGAAAAGGTTGGCAGCGGTCAGAAAGCTATGAGATGAAACGGCGAATGGACTGGAGCTTCCCTTGCAAACTGTGAAGCTGCTTGAGATTGGTCAGGGGCAGCATTTTGAGGATAGCGCGAATCTTGGCAGGATCTATCTCGATGCCATAGAAAGAAATGATGAAGCCGAGAAGCTTGCCAGAGAGGACCCCAAAGACACATTTCTTGGGGTTAAGATGAACATTGTACTAAAGAAGATGAGAGAAGATGATCTTGAAAATGGTCAGATGGTCATGGCGAAGCTTGGACTTACCGAGCAGGTCATCCACATAGTCCTCCATGATTTTGTGGAGGAGATCATGGAAAATGTAGGTCATGGCACACTAATAAGTGGCACCTGCGTTCTTTAAGCTGAAAGGCATGACTCGATAGTAGAAAGTCCCCCATGGGGTAATGAAAATGGTCTTTTGCTAATCTTCTAGAGTGATCAGGATTTGATTGTATCTTGAAAACCCATCCATGAGAGATAGCATCTCATGGCCGACCGTAAGATCAACAAGCTGGCAATGTTAGGAAGAGGAAAGTCATCTTTGGGACAAGCTAGGTTAAGGTCATGATAGTTCATTTAGATCTGGATCCCCCCAGTTGCCTTGGTGACTGGGATGATGTTAGAGACCCACTGTGGATAATCGATGGGCTAGATGAAGGAGACAAAAAGGAGGCGCTAAAGCTCCTCTTTGACAAGGAGGGCAATGTGAGGATGCATCTTTCAAAGCTTTTGCCTGATAGGCTTAGCCTCTGGTTTGGTGACAATGTTATGGGTAGCGATGGTGGGGTCAATGCCAGGCATGTCACTGTAAGTCCAGGCAAAGGCCTTGCTATGGTCGGAGAGGAACTGGGTATAGTCAAGCTGCTCCTGAGCGTCTAAAGATTGGCCAATCTTTAAGACATAAGGAGCATTGGTAGAAGGAAGGTTGATGTCAATGGTTGATTCATTTAACATAACTTGGGTCTCAAAAGGGAGGGAGCATTGGATAAAAGAATCGTCAGTGCCCATGTAAGAAAGAATGGCATCATTGTCAACACAGTGGACAGTGTGAATGGTTGTTGACTCATCTTCGATCATGCTGGGAAAAATGAGAGGGAGAGACTTGGACACCCCATTGAGCTGATAAGTCAAGGGTTCTAGGCGGATGGTATTTATGCAAAAAAAAACTAGGAGGAATGGAAACCACTGACTCCGTAGGTGAAGGGGGAAGAATAGGCGAGTGTGGAGGAGATTGGTCAATGGTTGGTTTGGGACAAAGGTCTACAGGGTCTTGAGTGGGGTCGTGATATCCTAGGCCATACTGTTTCTTGGCATCGTCATCGTTGAGCGGCTCAATGGGCTGATGGGAGCCTTGCTCATAGCGTCCAAAACCAAAACCCTTCCATGCACACCTATAAAGGTAAGTGTGTGCAAAGGTGGGGTTGCCAAGAAATGAGAAGTCTGATGTGAAAGGTTGAGGTGAAGAAAGAGGATTAATGTCAGTAGGAGCTTGATTGAGCCCCCCATAGATGAGGTTGGTTCGGAGGTGAGGAGGACCATAAGGTACAATCGTCCCGATTTGATGGTCGTAATTGGGGCTGTAATGAAGGCATCCATACTCTTGTGGAGTTTGGAACATGTCTAAGGTCAGTAAGCGATACTCCCCCAATGAAAGTCTTTGGAAGATGTCTTCCATGGGGTCTATGGTCATCACTTGAAGGGGAGGTGTGAGGGCGACCGCCTGTTGCGAACTGGTCGAAGATTTTGTGAATGGAGGTAGTGCCAGGATTGATGGCTTGATAGGAATGAGGACGTCATTTGGATGGTAGGTGGTGTTGCAAGTTTTGAAGGGTGAAGGGTCAGTGGGAATGGTGTGAACTTGCCCATCGTGCTCAAATTTCACACAACGGTGTAGAGTGGAGGGGACACAGGCCATGGCGCAGATCCAGGGTCGGCCCAGTAACATGTTGTATTGAAACTCTCCTTTGATGATGTAGAAGAGCTCTGGGACTATGTGTGGACCAATGCGAATATGAAGGACTACTGTGTCAATGGTCGTGGCAGTGGTGTCATTAAAGGAGTGCAAGATTGCGTCAGTTTTGGAGACGTAATTCTTGGGAAGAGCCAACTGATCAAAGGCATGGGTGGAGATAATGTTGATGTTGGTGCCTTCATCGATCATAACACGTTTAATGCGTGTCTAATCAACATAGGCAGTGATGAAGAGGGTGGCATCCTGATCTTCCGTGTTGGATGTGGGAATCTCAGAATCACTGAATGTGATTGAGGCAACAGGGGCTAAAGAGTGGACCAGGGTAGCAAGTGGCTGGGGGTCCTCGGGTTGGACCTCCACTGCCTGCAGGGCTTGGATGAGGGCTTGACGATGTTGAGGTGAGGTTTGGATGAGGTCATAGAGGGACATCTTCACAGGCATCTGGTGAAGCTGTTTCAACATGGAGTCGTGGATTGGTCTGGAAGAAGAAGAAGAAGAGGGTTGAGGCGCGCCAAGGATAAAAATCTTAGGCTTGGGCAGTTGAGGTGGATTGATGAAAGGGTAGGTCCAAGGAATGGCAGCTTTTTCTTTTGCCTTGTCCTTTTATGACCTAGTGGTTATGTGAATGGCATTGATTTCAAAGATAGGAGGTGAAGGAGATAAAGGGGTCGTAACCTATTGATGAGATGTTGATGGGTTTAAAGAGGTTGGAGGGTTATGAGAAGGATTCAGGGGTCAGTCGAGAGCGTCCTCAAAGAGAAGAGTGTCTTTCTCCAGATAGCGGCAAATGACAGCCTTGAGGGCATAGCAAGTCTCGGTATCGTGTCCTGGCGTACGATGGTATAAGCAAATCTTCGTGTAGTTGAACTAGGAGGGCTTAAACCTGAGAGGTTGGAAGGGCCTGATGGTTGGAAGAGTTATGCTAGAAGTCTACAAAATTTAGTGGAAGGTCAAAGAGTATGAGCCCTCTAAAGGGTCTGTGCTCATCGATGTATGAGATGCCGGTGACTTTTGCTTGGGTGAAGTTGGAGGAGGTTTTCATACCACCTTCTGGGTTGATGGTGTGGTGACAGGCAGAGATGGTACATTCTTCATGAGAGGTACCACCCTTTTGGGAGAGGGTAGGCTAGCAGTAGGCAAAGGAAGCAAAGGAGGAAATCAATTTTGATTACAGGTCGAAGTGGGAAGGACTCTGGTCAAGGTCGAAGGATGAGGGCCCGAAATGGAGGGCAATGGTGATGGGGGAGGAAGCATTCACCTCTGTGGTTTGGCAGTCTTCTGTGATTTGGGTTGAAGACTACTATTGGTCAAAGTCTAGTCTAAGTCCACCTTCACTTGTGGATGAGTGAGGTTGGAGACAGGGTGAACACCAAGTGACTTGATAGGTTTAGATGGGGTAGATGTGGGTTTTGGTTTTGATGAGGTCGGTTGAGATATAGATGGTCTAGAAGTGGAAGTCTGGTTTTTGTTGAGAGTCTTGGGAGGTTCTACCATGGGAGGATTAGCAGCATGAGATGAGAGGGCATGGGCATGTTGAAGAGCTGTGAGACATTCCCATAATCCCTGATGCTCCACTTTCCTTGAAGGGAGAAGTTCAAGTTTCTCCACTAGTTAGGAAAATGGCTGAGAAAATGTGGGATGAGGTTTGGGTTCTTGATAAGACATTGACGATTGTGGGACTGAAGGTGTGGTAGTTTTGGCCCCAAGTCATGATGAAGTCGTGACAGGTTCATCCTTGGTTGGAGACGAGGGAGAGGTAGGTTCTTCCCTAGGTGGAGAAGAAACCAGAGAATGAAGCTCCTCAAGCGAGTAAAGGGCAGGGATGATTGTGCCCTCCACTTGCAGTCAAGGAGTAGGAAATGTTGGGTCCTCCATGGGCAGCAAGAAGGAGGATGGTGAAATCGGCGGTGCTGGTAAGGTCGAGGCATCCTCCAAGATGAGAGAGGTTGATGGAGAACTAACCAGAGAAAGAGGTTCATCCACATGTGATGGACTGATGGATGGACTCACCTCTTGAGGTTGGTTGGAAATGAAGGGCGAGACCGTATTGACTGTTTGAATGTTGTGTTCATGAGTGTTGTCAATCAAGGTCTAGACATTGTTTTGAGTTGGTGGATGATTGGGGAATGGTTGTTTGAAGATGTTGATACCCTGATTAGGGGGTGCATTGGGATTGTTGAGGATGAGATCACCCTTTTCAAGCACGTCTTGGATTATGTTGTTAAGGGTTTTACAGTTGCCCGTGTCATGACCTTTAACACGGTGGTAGTTGCAGAAGTCATTTTCCCTATACCATGCAGGGATGGCGCGTGAGGGATCAAATTATGGAGGTGGTCAAATCTAGGCGAGATTGAGGGCCCCTTGTTTGATGAGTTTTTCCAACACATATGCGTATGATTCTCTGAGTGGAGTAAATTGTCGCTGTATGTATCTCTGCTAAAATTGGCAGGTGACACTCTGAGATGTGGATGGCTCAGGCTGATTAGTTGAAGAGGAAGAGGAGGAAGATCTAATGACCACAGCATTTGTTGAAGCTTTAGATTTAGGATTGGATGAGGAAGGCTTAGAAGAGGGGTCATTGGTCTTGGAGTTTGGATTCTTGCTCCGTAACTTGACTTTATTCTCCTCGACGACACGTAACTCAAGTTTACGGGCCATCGTGAAGGCTTTGTCAAAAGTGTGGAAGGTCTGAACCCTCAACGTGGAAGAAATATGTTTGGTGCAGGCTTGGGAGAAAAGTTAAATAATTTCGGGTTGGGGTAAGGAAAAGGAGAGTTGATTGATGAGGCCCCTCCATCGAGCGATGAAATCAGTAATGGATTCGTCCTCGAATTGGGAGATAAAATAGAGGTCTGTGATTGAGAAATTCTTGGTGATGTTGATAGAGAAATGATCAAGGAAGAGCTAGGATAGCTGAGTGAATGTGAAGAGGGAATGGCTGGCAAGGGAGCTGTACCAGTCAAGTGCAACACCCGAGAGAGACATAGGAAACATGCGTAAAAGTAATGCATCATCATGGGCGATAAGGTAACAGGCATGTCTGAATGCCCGTAAGTGCTGTTGTGGGTCTTCTTTGCTTTGAAAATGAGAAAACTTAGGAAGTTCCCACTGGCTAGGATATGGTCTAATTGGGATAGAAGGATGAATGAGCTCATTGCAAATTTGTTCGTATGAGAGAGTATTGCGTGAGCTAGAAATAGAGGTCTCTAGGTTGGTCATCTTTTCCATTAGCATTTTGATGATATCTACTGATGGATTGGTGGGTGGAGTGCCTCCTAGATTTTAAGGCACTTGAAAGAGGCTGGAAGAGGCATACGATGTAGTCAGTTGTACCAATAAGGGTGCAACGTATGGATGACTAGTCGTAGGGATAGAGGAGGAGACTAAGGATGGTTGGGTAGAAGGCATGGCTAGGTTTGATGTCATCGCGGGAGGTTGGTTAGTTGTAACATGGGCCAATGGATAGGTAGCCACCCTAGTGTTGATAGGAGCAAGGGTAGGTGGAATAGAGATGACCAGATTCTGAAAGGGGGTAGAAAGTGGTTGAGTGGGTTGAGGTTGATAGGGGGCTGAAACCCCGGTGGAAGTGGGCCCAACGATGGAGGGAAAGGCCACACTTGGATGGTTGGTATAAGGCTGGTCATTGGTTAAGGCAATAGCCTGGGTGTCTAAGGGTTGAACTACGGATGCCGTTGATACAGCCATAGTTTCAAGAAGAGAGGTCGACATTTCATACATTGGATTGCCCAAGGAGTCTTGCATTCAGCTATTCATGAGATAGTGTTGCAAGGCTTTGATGTTGAGGTCCAAGAATCGTCAAAAATCTTGGTCCCCTTCTGGGACAATAGGTGTTTGGGTCGGGGATGGTCTAGTAGGAGTTCTTTCAGTCTCTGAGTTGAACTCCATTTTAGGGCTGGTAATGGACAGGGTAGACGAAAGCGGATGATGCCTCACGTGATCGACTAGAGCCTTGGCTTGGCTATGAGTTAGAACCATTCAAGGCAAGGAAGAATGTCCTCACAAGCTCAAACAAGTAGATAAGAACTAAAAAGATGAAGAACACAAGCAGATCCTAAAACCCTAGGAGTAAATTATTAGGATTATAGTGGCTTATGCCTTAGAATGTGTGTAGAGGAAAATTGGTTTTTGAGTCGGGTTCTAGAAGAAGTAGTCTATGGATGGTTTTAGGTTAGTTATGGTGCTCAAGAAGTTTGTGTTAGGTTTTGTACAAGGCCTGGTGCTAAGGAGCAAGCTCCCCTCACTTTGCGAGTCCAGTGATAAACTGGGCCTGCTTAGCCAAAATATACTTCCCCTAGAGATTAGACTCTGCTAGAGAACGGAGTGGGCTTTCCCCTTGGTGATGAAATCCAAGTAAGATCATCGGGACGGGTAAGGTATTTGCTGGGGGATGAAATCCCAATCGGGCCTTGTCTCAGGTAAGTTATGATTTTTATTTTGTGCAAGTGGTTTGGTCGTGTAACATGAAATGGACTAGATTAATTCAATATGCGTTTATTAATTACTAAGTGTGGTCTAAGAAATGAAAGCAAACAGAAATGAATGCAAAGTGTTTTAAGTCCAAGTCAAAATGTTTGTTCGTATGAAGATGAATGGAGAAAGAGTCGAAGAATATGAGTTTTGACTAGTCTAGAAGTGCAAGAAAGAAAAAAAAAGTTCTTTTTATTCATGCTTATGATGTCTTTAGAAAAGAAGAAAGAGGTGAAGAGGGAGAAACCTAATGCACCTAAATGAACAAAGAGGGAAAGGAACCCAAGGAAGGCCCTAAGTGTCCCACCGGGCGTGACAGAATGTTTCTACGCTAAATTGCTTTCTACATTCAAAGAAAAAAATGAGAAACTAAGAGAAATGGTCAAGGTTAGAAGATACCTGGATATGGTCATGCGCACCAAAATTAGACGTTGGAAGGTACCCCTCTTTGGCTATGGAGGAATGACACCTACAAATAAAAATAGACTAAACACGAAAAAATGTTAGACGAAGAGACGGTGGGCTGTCAAGCAAATGCTTGATCCCTGAAGTACAAAAACTTCCTTATGGGATATCAACCCACTGATTAAAAATAGAATATTTGACTGGTAGAAATGAGAGACAGAATGAAAGCAAATAAAAGACAAAAAATAAAATGCGTACCTGATATGCAGCAAAATGCTCTACACAGTCGCCGATGTCGGTCTCTATGTCAGCATTGGTCAGGGAAGGGTGCCAACGTCGGTTAAAGTGCTGGCGTCAGTCGAGGTAATGACTGGCGTTGGTCAGGGAAACAGTTCTTGGATAGGTCTGGTCGAGTCTGGTTGGGTCCGGTCAGGGTTTGGATAGGTTTTAGGGTTGCAAAATGGTGTCTGAGGGTTAAGGAGTCAGTTTAGGAGTCAGAAGGATTGTTTGGGGGTTTTTACAGGGATCTGGGTAGAGTGACTGTATATTTTGGAATGGTAGATAGAGTTGATACGGGAAGAAATAAGGTCTTGGGGCTGTAGTCTAAGTCTAAATAGGAGTTGATGACAGTAAATAAAAAATAATAATCAGAGAATAAAACAAAAACACAGAGCAAGATACTTACCTGTTACACATTGAAGACATGATAAGAGACATGATTGAAGTTGTCATTGTGCTGCCAGATGACCGAAGCAGAGTTCCTATACTGGAGAGAGAGAGACACGAGAGATTGATCGTAGATTGATTGGATGCAAGAAAAAATGGTGATCATTTAGTTGGATGCAAGAAAACTGGTTGATCATTACTGCAGGGTTCGGATTAAAGAAACGTTTTGATGCTGCAGGTCCGATAACCAATTGCCAAACTAATTGGCAACCGAATAACAGATTGAGAAATGAATTAACAGACACAGTTTAAGGATGATCGACGCCGGCAAGAATGCCGATGTCGACCGAAAAGGTGACCGATGTCGGCGACGTCGATCGAGTAGTGACCGGTGTCGGCAGATGCAGAATGGAGACAGACACTAATTTTAGCCTTCTACTCATTCTTACATGCTGCCAAGGTCAAGGCTTGTGGGAAAATGGTCGACAGGGGTTAAGGGGAGGACGACAAGGGTTAGACACAATTCTGGTGTCTACACTTACAAAGAGTTTCTAAAAAAACATCTATGACTACAAGGGAGGAATTCACTTTTCAAAAGGTATAACCCTTATTTAGATTGATTCAAATGGAGGATTATAAACTAGGTGAGCACCTTATTTTTGAAGAGGATATACTTGAGGTTGCCTAGGCTCAATGTGCCTAGCTACAAACTAGCATCAAGGGCATGAAACGACAAATAGAGAAACTATGGAAGTAGAAGGAGAATCTAGAGAAAAAATATGTTTTATCTATTCCTAATGAAATGATTGAAATTTTTGTGGGATAATTTCATGACATGTTTGAATCTCTAAAGTCAATAAGAGCAAGACAGGGTACACTAAACCAATAGGACATAATAGCCAAGGGCTTAATGACCCAACGGTAGAATTCCAAGGATAAGGTGAAGGATTTAATTAACATCTTAATAGGGGATACAATCCCTAGTTTCAAGACCATCAAAATTTCTCATCTTAAAACCATCTTGGGATTGATTATAGATAAAATCTATAGTTTGAGTACATGGTCCAATTTCTTAGAGAGACTCATCAAGGATGACAATGAGTTACTGGATAGAATTTAATGATTCTTGGGGACAATGATTTCAGCACCTACAAAACTAAACTCCATGGGTAGCATTGTAGATGATGAGTTCAAACATAGGACCATTTTGGTCATGTAAGAGGTGAGGAAAAAGAGCCAAGGTAGGTTTGAGGATGACAAGGTCATCGATATATTCTTGATGGTAGAGGAGGATATTGCCAAGGTGAGGAGCATGAAAGAGGATTTAGAGAGAAATTATAGGGACCTGGGAAATTTGGTGGATCAAGAGGATGAGCTCTTCCTAGAACCTATAGTTAATTTGAGACTTATTTATGAACAACATCAAGAGGTAAAGAGGTCTTCAGCAGGATCAAGGGACCTCATCAACACAAGGACCACTAGTTAGTTAGGAATATTCCCTTTTATGGAAGCATTGTAAAATTTTTAAAATGGAATACTCTTATGTAAAGGCATGTGTATCTTGTTAGCATATTTTCCTAAAGGATTGTTTATTTTAGAAAGTCTAGTGTATTCTAGAAACTTTGTACAAAGGATAGTTGTCCTTTATATTTTTTACACTTTTAAGTTGATGTAATTGACTGACATGCTTTTTTGAAGTTTATAAAAGGAACATTATCATTTGTAAACAAGGGGAGAGATTTTTTAGAGATAAAAATATTTTGTAACATTTGGAGCAATTTAATGCAAGCAGGGAATACTGCAAAGTTTATCTCAATTATTTGTGTGAATTGTCCTTATGGCTTCTCTCTCAATTATCTATTTTAGATCTCAAAGTTGAATGGTTTTTAATAATTATGGATTTGAATCTTTAATACAAGGTTGATAATATTATCAAATGCTAGACTAGCTGAATGTTCTTATGTTTACTTCATTTTATTTTCTCTACATAAGGATGTACATATGCTATTTGATTTCAGTAGTAAATCTATAACATAAAAATAGTTATTACTTATATTTTTTCATACTATCCTTAGATACTTTCCTAGTGTGTGGTAATATTTGGGTGTATGTTATTTCATGTTATACATTAGTTAAATGTATGTTTATTAGGAATTTAAACCTTGTCATGATGTTTGAGGTAGAGATCAACAACATATTTTCTTGTTACCCTACCCTTCCTTTTTTCAACCAAATCACTGTAGCTTAATATCATTATAAATATTCATTTTAGATTAGTCTTTATACTTATAATTTGATAAAAATTCACTTCTATTAGTATATATTACTACATATTTTATAAATATTGTTGGGAGGACCAAGGTGGTTCCCAACCACCAAGTTTTATAAATATTGTGGAATAGCTTGCTTGCTTTGCTCTGCTATTTCATCACAAGTAATCAGATTACCACAACCTACTACTCATGCTCTGTATTCTTTGAGTTATAAAATGATAATTATTCTTTATACACTAAAATCACATGTGATACACTTAGAGGCATCAACACATGGAATAACACTAGATGAATCAAAATAAAGATTGGTGGTGACTACTTGTATTAGGGATACAACTTAAAAAGGAGAAGAGAAAATAGTTTAATAAAAAGATAAATTAGATAAATATGGTGAAAAGGATTACCCCAACACTTATGGATATGAAAAATAATATAAAAATTTTAAAAAATAATATCAAAGAAATATAAAAGAAGGAAAACACCAAAAAAGCATACTTTGATGAAAATGAAATCACAAATTTGAAAAAAAAAAAAAATTAATAAGAAAAAAGACTTCTTGAAAAAACTTACATAAACCTCTACATATTGCATTAAACAAGATAAGATACACCAAGTAATAAAATTAAAAATTCAAAGAAAAGTTTTTTTAATGAACCAAAATTGGAAAAAGATAGGTATCTTACTAGATGTAAAAAATTAGGGAACATAAATAAAGATGTTACTAGACCTTGGGGTCAATATAGATGTTGTGCTAAGAAGCACATTGGAATTACTTGAAAAATTATATCTATTTAAACAAAACTATGATATTACAATGGCAGATGAGGATCCATGATCACCTATAAAAACCCTTAATAATTCACAATTAAATGTTATGGGCATAAAAATGAAGGTAGATTTCACAGTTCTTGACATTTATGGCACATGATACCTAACACAATTAAATTAGGAATGTTTTGTAGTTTGTAATGTTATATTTAACTTATAAGAATAAGAGATGACATTTGAATGTGATATATTGGTAGTTCATTTCCCATTAGATATCACTATAGTAGCTACATAGTCTAAAGAGCTATGGCTTGAAAATGAAGAAACATATTTTGATGAGTTATCAGGTGTATACATGGTAAAGAAAACAAAATAAATTGATGAGGATTATGAACCAAATGAGGAAGAAGAAGTAGTGTTAGAAAGAAAAAAATAAAAACAAAATCTTAAGAAGACATTGAAGCATGTATATAAAGAGATAGGAATAACAATAAGAAAAATTCATTATATGAATAAAATACAACTAGAGAAATAGAAGAATATTATAGAAATAAATTATAATTTATGAATATGAAAGTTATAACACATTGAAAGAGGACATTCACACATTAAATTACCAAAATTTAGGAGAATAGAAAATGTGGAAGAATATATAAAATAGATTCCAAGCATATTTCCTCTAGAAAATATAAGATTAAGGGAAATAAATGATGTGATTATTACCATTTCCATAAAATGGTGGAACACTCATAAAGCTTTAATATCAAACTGGAAATCCTTCAAGATTTTATTAAAAATAAAATTTATTGAGGAAGAAGGATATTTTTTAAAAATACCACAATATACAAGTATCTATATCCCTAAGATACATATCCTAAATTATAAATAATGGGACTAAAAAGATGAAATTGACATAATTATTTGGATAAAATTATTTTATTGGACCCTCAATAAATACTCAAAGACATGACTAGTAATTGGGATGACCTAGAAATTGATTTTCATTGGACATTTAACTTTTGGGACATCGATACAAGGGTATGTAGAACACTTCAAGGAATTAAAACATTTATATTGATACTAGATGATACCACAAGAACTCAATTTGTAAAAAATACAAATAAAATCACATTAATGGGACATACAGATGATTGGGGCCAATTAGAATTAACAAAAAACAAGTTAAAAATGTGGAATATAATAACAACCAAATAAAAGTTGTTGAACGAACAAAATTCAAAAAATTAGCCAATCAAGAATTTGACAATGGAGAAGACAAACCAAAAAATATAAAAATATAATTTGAAGGTAAAATATAATCAATTGAAATTACAGAGAATGAAACACAAAATTTCTACCAACCATTCAAAATTAGATAATAAAATATATCTAAAGAGGGAAATTCAAAAAATAACAAAAATAGTAAACTATTAGAGTGAGGTAAAAATAGAGAAAATCATTAAATTATAAGGAAAATTTGAATATTTATTTATTATAACCTTTAAAAACTAAAATGAATTGAATAAGATGTAGTAATGATGACTTTTTTATAAATAAGATGCTAAACCATTAAAAAAAAGACCCTACTGACCCAACCCCAATGTTTAAACCAAAGTAAATATTTAGCTAGATAAAATGTTGGCTAAAAATATCATCACACTGGTAGAGGACATAGAATGGATAAGTTATATGGTCATCCAAAATAATAACATAGGTGAATTTCAGATTTTTGCTGATTAAAAGGAACTAAATAAATCATGTATGAATGATCTATTTTTGACACCCTTCACTGAAGAAATTTTAGAAAGTATAGTAGGGAAAGAAGTATATTCATTTATAAATGGATTGTTCAGTTATCACTAGGTAAAGATAACATCATAAGAATAAACAAAAATTATGTTTGTAATGGAATCGGTTTCCTTCATGTACACTATAATTTCATTTGGATTGAATAATGCATAGACAATATTTAATAATATCATGGTAAATGTATTTATGATTTTTTGGAGGTGTATTAAAATGATGAATGGTACATGGGTTATTAAAATATCATGTTTGGTCCGTGAAACTAATGTTTTAATGTGGTAAACAATTGAATATTTCATTGAACCTACATAAGTTGGTCTTCATGACCCCATTAGGATCATTATTAGGAAACATAATCTATAAGGAGGGATTCATCATAGACCTATTAAAATAATGATTATTGTCAACCTACCACCCCATAAAACATAGAAAGAGTTAAGAAAAATAATAATATATATGGGATATCACCACAAATTTATTAGAAATTATGTAGAAATCACTATCCCTATAGAGGATTTACTTAAGGAAAATAACAACCAAATAATTGAGTGGATGTTGGGCCCCCTTTTCTACCAACTATGTGGACCATGCCAACTTGAAATATATTTACATGAGGTAATATTTAGATTGATTTATCCATTTTTTTTACCTTTTGTCACTAGCTAGAGGAATCCTCAAGGATCCCACACTAGCTACCAGGTAGTTATGTAGTACTAACCTTCAAAAGACATCCCTACTAAAACTTGTAAGTGGTGGCTCAAGAAGCATAGGTGTCAAAAGAGTGAATTAGGTGGGATAACGACCCCCCAATGATAGTTTATCATATAATATGCACTCATCTAACTTGAGTAGCATAGTGGAGCTAGTGTACTAGTAACCCCTAATGATATCTCATATCTTGGCACACACCCATCCAACTTAGCAAGAAGATTCCCAGTTGTCTATAAAATAAGGCATGCATTTGAAGAAGGGGAGAGGTGATTAATATATCAAATCTCTACTAAAATTGAGAGATAACCTTAAGTATTTTTATTATGTATGATTTAGATTAGGTAATCTAAATATATATCCCAAGCTCACTTGTGAGCCACTAAGCATGAACAAGGTTAAATATGAGAACTTTCTCTAATTTTGTATCTTTAAATTTATATTCTTAATTATAAAGTCAATTAATCATGTTTTTGAATCACTAGAGTGTTGATTATTACATTATAATCTAGGTAGTGTTATGATTATGACTTATTTTTATATGTGTAATGCTATAGTCTTAAATTAAATATATTATTGTATAAAGGTTTATCTCTGGTCACTAATGGCATTCTTGTGCCATATAGAAACTTCAACCTAACTAAAATAGACTAAGTGTAGGAACCTTAATATGTCAAGGCTCTAAGACCCACACCACAAGTGCTACCCTAAAGAATGAGTATTTAAACCCTAGCCATTCCCATAGTTTACACTATTAAGAGCTCTATCTATCTAGGTAGGAACTTTCCCCTTAATACTTATGACTTTGAAGAGGCTCATACCTCATTAATTTCCCCCAAAATAGCCTAGCACTAGCAAGCTTCCTGAACCTATCTTACCAATGACTAGACCCTAATGAAACCCAAGTTGCATCATGTTGTAACCAACCTAATGTGGGCCTAATCCCTTCACTATTGTGTTTCAGGTGAGTATATAAGGATTGTACCTTTTGTGAAATTGATGATAGCATAATAGTGTGTTAAATTTTGTGTGCTAGACCTTATTATGCTCATGCTTAACTATATCAAGTCTAGAATTGACTTGGCTTGATATCTAAGCACAAGACTAAGTACACAAGTTAAGCTAGTGAACTTTTATACAGCATTTTAGTTCCATTAATGAGATCATGTTGAATTTAGTTGATAAAATGGTGTAATAGAGTGATGATATAACTATTTCTTGAGAATATCAAGTGCTATCTAGAGAAAGTGGAAGATAGTTTCACATAGAGGCATCCCACATGTAAAGGATAAGAGATGATAAAATGAGTGCAAGCCAACTTGTATGATGATCTATATGAGGTGTTATATTTTGAGCTACCTAGGCATGTGTATCAGTGGTTAGTTACCTATACTATCTCTATAAGGTGAAGCTATGACCAATGCATCAAGTGGACAATAGAGTGGATAAAGAGGCTAGAGATCCTAGATAAATTTTGGATGCATGTTATAGATAAGTGGTGGAGTGGCATGTTGAATAGCTACATGTTGGAGTTCACAGTGTCAACTTCTCATTCCTTAAAGAAGTAGAGTACTAGTTTCTTTACAATCCAAGGGGAAAATTTATCAAAATACTCAAAATCAAACTAAAAAAATCTTCTAGTGGATTATGATATAGAAATCATAATAATGGAAGGCTAAAATCCTTGCACATATGAGTAAGTGTAGAAGGTGAGAAGGGAAAGAGTAGGTGAGGTGTGATGTAAAAAGACCAACAACCTAACACTTGAGAGATATAGAGGTTGAACTATAGTAAGTGAAGGCATATGATGATGGAGGATATAGAACCTAGAAGTACTGAGATGACCCATAGTGAGTATGAAGGGCATGGGTAAGGATCCCTTGAATTGTAGTAGCAAGAAGAGGGAGAGGAAGAAGAAAGAAATTGGGCTCAATAATTAAGTGTAAGATACAATGGGTTATTATAATTTGTGGTAGTTGGGGATAAACCAGAAGCACCTGCCCCATTTAAACCTAAAGCATAAGCTCATTTGTTGGATTTTCCATTAGAAGATAAAAGAATGGCAACTAAACTTATTATTAATGTCAACTTTGATAGGATTCAAGATTTGGATCAATATTTTATGATTGAGAAATTGATTCCCTATGAGGAATTGAGTGAAGGTATGATGAACCTAAAAAGCACCAACCTAGGAACCATGAACATAGGTTCTAGCATCCTATGTAGATGATGTTAGCTACACTAACTAGGAAACAACTCATAAGAAGTGGCATGACACCACAAGTGAATGGTACTACACCAATAAGTTTTATAGTGCAATTGATGATGACAGAGTCAATGCTCCACCCTAAAATTTTAGGCACTAGAGGGCCACCTCCAACATAGACATAAGGGAGATAAGCACCCCACCTAGCTCCATACCCTTATTAAGTCTACTATAATATGGTGATGAACTTGCCTAAGTATCATAGTGTAGAGAATGACATGGAAAATATGATTAAATGTGAGCTAAAATGGCATGCTTAGGGTATCACTTAGTCTAAGTGTAAGGAAACTTAGTTTATAACCACATTGTTAGATTACACCCATACTTAGTATCAGAAATTTGATCTAAACCAAGCTATGATTGAAAATGATATTCTAAAGGAAGCCTTCTTGAAAGAGTTTCATAGCCATGATTTCTAACAATAAATCATCATAATGCTCAAGGTAATTTGGCCAAGGATTATTCAAGATCATGCACCTATATGATGCATAATTTAAAACTCTTCTCTCTAATCTTTCATATGATATTCACCCCTCCCATCATGTACAATAATTTTTTGGAGGCTTGTTAGTACCCTTTAGATGAGCACTATCCATGAAGACCTTCACAAACCCCCATGAAGTGTTTGAAGTCATGATTTGGGTTAAGGTAGTAGGTAGTGTTGATACTAGAATTGGTCCATTCATGGAGGTGTAAATCACATCAATGGCCTCCCAACTATAAAATCTAACTATTGGTTCAACACATGACACTTATAAAGGGTTATGGTGTGCCGATTATGAGATAGAGGGGCATAAAAAGAATAATTTCCTATGAAGAAATGTTTGCACCCTACTTCTCAATTGTGAAGTTTGTCATGGGCCACATGAATCTCAAAAATATACTCTTTTACAATGTGTTAGTTAAGTGAACACTACTATTTATTGAAAATTTTGAGATGCCTATACACATTTAATAGAGGACTATTGGGTCATTAATGAGATGTACCAAAACATGGAAAGAGACATATGAAAAATGATAACATCATCTGATGGTTAGGCAAGTCAAGGAAATGAGGGCTATGGACAACACAATATGGGGTATTGAAACCATTGAGGTATGTGTAAGTGAGGGGAGGATGTGGTGGAGGAATATTTCCACCATGATCATGTTATAAGTGTGGGTTTCCTGAGCATTATCAATGCAACTACCCCATGCCCCCAACATGTGGGTATTATCTAGGACAAAATGGGGTCAAGAAATGCCTAAACTTATACAAAAATCTAAATCAAGGTCAGCCTAACAAGGTTACTGCAATGGTTAGGCATAAATTCAAGGAAGAAAGGTGGGTTCTCAAACCACATAAAACTCATAAGGAGATGCCTAAAGTGTATGCCACAACCTAGAGTGGGTTCACCACTTAGCTAACCATTACACCAATCTAAGAACTATGTTTAGAGTATGGTGAATTAAGCCACATTGAGTGCATAACATGACCTAAGCTAAAATTTATGCCCTATCCTAACCCTATATGATATAAGGACATCTTACAATAAGCCATGAGCATGATATAAATTTTTTAGTGAAAACTCAAACTAGGTAGAGATATAGAGGCATAGGCCACCACTTCATGTAGAAGACAAGATAACTAGGAGTCCAAAGTATCAGAGTTAACTAAGACCCTACACCTTCTACAAACTAAAAGGATGATTCCTCTATTGAAATATTTGCTATTAAATCATGTAGGGAAGAAATCAAAAGAAGATGTTATACCTCAAATTATTAAAGTTATTGCATCACATATAGAGTAGGCATGAGAAGTAAGGTATATTCAAAATTTAGAGTATGACTAAGAGTTATTGATAGAGCCTACCATCAATTAATAATTAGTTTGTGAAATAATTGTAGACATAGGCACTAAGGTTAATATTCTGACTAAAATCACTTGGTAGAAGATGGGATAGCCACCTTGGATACCCTCACATCACATGCTATTCATGGTTAACAAAACTCAAGTAAAACCTATTAGGATATTGAAGGGAACCATTGTAGATATCATGGGCACCAAGTTACAATTCAACTTTGAGGTCATCGAATTGGCAGAGTAGGATAACTATCTAGTGTTCTTGGATAAGCCATGGTGTTACATAAATAATGTAGACATGCACTTTAAGAAGTTCTACATGACTTTTGAAAATGGTAAAGAGAGGGTGGTGATCCCTATATAAAGTGATAAAGGGCCCCCATATGTGAAAATAATTAATCTTATGGATGAGATCAACCACATTTACTACATCATAGTGTAGGGAACTGAAAAGCTCAACCCTAATGACCAAGGCATGCTAGAATGAGAGGATAGATAATCAGCCTCTAATACAATTAATGTAACTTGTGAATGATGGGTAAAAGAGGCTTAAAAGGTTAATAGCTAAAGGTGTTTCCTAGTGTGCATAGCCAAGCCTAGGATAAATAGAATGGGACTAGTTAGGATTGAGTGTAATCATAAGAAATGGGTTCCCTATGCTAGAAAATCTATAAAAATGGTCTTTCATCTAGGTAAAGGGAAGCTTCTAGTGCTCCTAAAGTATGAAAGGAGACAACCTAAATATAGGTATGTCCATGATATTGAAGTTTACATCCCCAATGAAATAGATCAAATGGGCATATTAGTGTATACCTTGAAGTGCACTACTATTCACTGGTGAGTAATACAAATACCTAACTTGCCAACTTGGTAAGATGTAAAGTAAATAATATGCACTATATTTGGAAAGAGTAATGAGGATTTGGGCATACCCACTTACTCAAGTTATTCTGACCTAATCATGCATGTGTGGTTGTGTGAAGAAACTTGGACTATCTATGATGAGAATGTACCAAAAGTCCTATGGTTGCATGCCTTCTACATGAATTTGAAAACATGGGTACTAGCATGATACATTGTCAATGAGATGTACCACAAGATAGGAAACTCAGAGATACTCAAGGAGATGTTTCTACACACCTTTTCATTTTCTTCACAAAACATAAAACTACTGGAGCCACTACAAGTCATTCATAATGATATGTTTGAAGACATATCCATCTTAGAAGAGCACCTTAGTGAAATGTTTGGAGAGAAAGGAATAACACTCTCAACATTTTTTTGAAGAATAGGTAATTAACAATGACTTAATGAGGAAGATGATGAGACCTAGAAAAAGCATAATTGGAAGGCTCTAATAAGAAGATAAAACCTTATGCACCTTATGGATTATATTACCCTAGATAAAGATGATCTGACACATATTTGAATTGAAATAATTAAAGGGACATGATAATTTAAAGACTCTCATTAAGAGAAGAATAAACCCTACTACATGCCACTGGAGACCACTAAAGTTGACATCTGTATAAAAGGTAAGCCAAATATTTCCACTATAGGCAATTACTAGTTTGAGGTAGAGATGGCATAAATTATAGACCTCTTGAAGGAATTTCAAGACTTATTCCTATGTAGCTACCAAGATATTAAGGGCATTCACCCTTCCCTTATAAAAATGAGCATCAAGTTGGTAGATGCCATGAGACCAATCAAAAAGTGTCTGTATTAAATGAATCCCAATTTTTGTGTTAAGATTAAAATGGAGATTGATGGAATGCTTGTTATTTTCATCATCTACCTTATACAAGAATCTGAATGGGTGAGCTTGATGGTCATTATCATCAAGAAGGATGGGTACATATGGATTTGCATTGATTATAGTATTTTAAACATTGACTACATCAATGATCCATTCTTGATCCCATTCACTATTGATGTCCTTGATGTAGTCAGAGGTTATGAAATCTATAATTTCACTGATGGATTCTTAGGCTACCATCAAGTGCAGATCTTGGAGGAGGATAAACCAAAAATAACCTTTCTATCTAAATGGGGTTACTTTTATTATAATGTGATGCCCTTTAGACTCAATAATTCACTAGATGTATTCTCTAGGGTAGTGATCACTTCCTTTAAGGACTCTATCCATAAGTTCCTCCAAGTTTATCTTGATGACTAGATTGTCTATGGCCTTATAAAATACCACTACGATAATATATGTCTCATGTTTGAGAGGTGAAGACACCTCCATATATCCTTAAATCTAAAGAAGTGCATCTTTATAACCCCCTTTAGAACTTTACTTAGGCACATCATCTGTAAGGATGGTTTGCTTATTGATCCTACAAAGATAGCCATCATAATCTAGTTCTAGACTCTAATGCAAAAAAGCATTCATGCCTTTTTATGCCATTATGGCTACTATATGAAGTTTATATGGATCTATGCAAAGATCATAGTGCCTCTTGAGAGGGATCTTACAAAAATATGGTCCATTCTATTAGGATAAGGTGTAAGAAGATTTTTTTGAAATTTTAAAGCTAAAGTTGGCTAGCATGTTAATTCTATAATTCCAAAATTAGACTACTCCTTTCCATGTCCATGTTGATGCTTTAATTTCTACAATTTGTACAACTAGGTGAGTTCAAGATGGACCATGCCATCTCCTTCACAAATAAGAAATTGACATAGGTAGAATAGAATTACACCACCACCGAGTGAGAGGCAATAATAATGGTCTATGCCTTGTAAAAGTTTAGGCAATCTCTATTGACAACACCATTAATCTTTTTCACTAATCATGAGGCACTCAAATACCTCATGAACAATCTTATTTTACATGGGTAAATATGTAGATGGATTTTTCTATTCCAATAATTCTAGTTCTTAGTTATTGTTAAACCTAGAAAGTAGAACTTGGGGCTAGACCATTTGTCCTGCAACAATTTTGGTGATGTAGTGGTGCCAATTGAGGATGACATGCTAGATTTGTAGCTCTATATATTTTAACAAATCCTTAAAGATCTATCTGAGATTGTTGCTTTCCTAACATCTAGGTTTGTGCCCTAAACCTTGTCAACTAAAGAGAAGAAACAACTTGAAATTCACACTACCCCCTTACAGATCATTGAGGGGGAGTTATAAAAACTAATTAGATATGAATTCATAGGTTGGTGTGTTTTGGAACATAAATGAGACTTGATCTTAAATAAGTTTATAAAGGGATCACAAGAGGTAATTAAACTAGAGATGCAATGATGTGTAAGGTATTATAGTCAGGCTTTTGGTGGTTAAGCCTATTTCATGATACAAAGGAGTACATTAAGGCATGTGAGATATGCCAATGTATTAGAAAGATAACCATAATGATGAGATTCCTCTCATCCCAATTATTTCTTAGGCACCATTTAAAAAGTGGGCCATTCACTTCATTGGGACAATAATTACCATAAGACAGTGCATAGGTGTAAGATATATTTTAGTGGCCACTAACTATTTCACCAAGTGGGTTGAAGCTATGTAGACAAAAGACTACATAATCATAACCATCATGTGATTCATATGGGATAACATCATAACCCAGTATAGGTCCCCATTAAGCATAAGTAGTGATAGGGGTACTCATTTTATCAATGAGATGGTGTACATCCTATTAATTGAATGCATGGTAACACACCACAAGACCACCCCTATCATCCATAGGCCAATGACATAGATGAAGCATTCAAAAATATCTTCGGTACATGTGTGATAGATATATATGATGTTGGTCATAAAGATTGGGATGATTGATTTTTAGTAGTACTTTGGGTGTACCACATGAAATACAAGCACCTAAACAAGGCTACACCATTTCAAATAGTGTTTGGTGATGAAGTAGTTCTCCTCATATAATTCATGGTGGCCTCCTTATGAATTTAATGGATTTATCTCTTAGATGACCAAGAATATAAGCACAAGGTTGGAAGACTTAGAGTGCTTGGGTTAAAAGTGCACCTAAGCAAGGTGGAGTTAGTATATCAAGAAGTCATGCCATAAGTGCTAGTATGACAAGCATATCAAGCACAAGGAGATAACTAAAGGAGAATTGGTGTTTCATTATGATATTAAGTACTTTAAGCACTTAGACAAATTGTAAATCTAATATATGGGCCCCTACATCATCCACCACATATTGGAAATAGGCATATGCAAATTGTGCATGTTGTCTAGAAAAATGCTCCCTGGGCATTTCAATGGCAATATACTAAAGCCATATAGGAATTAGGATGGTGCTTACACCATAAAAACTCTGACTTCTTGGTCACTAGTTGGTTTGAGTTGAGATGACCAAGATAAAGTTTGGTGTAAGCCAAACCATTCTTTTCTTTTCTTTTATTCCCTGTATAATGTATATAGGTAGTGAGTGACATGTGATAGCCAATAGAACTTATCTTTTAAGTACTTCACGTATAGTTCCAATTGGGTGAGTTAAACACTTGCACTTTATTGATGCATGAGGCTAAACATCTAAGTGGTGGGTGCATGAAGCTTACCAAGTGTAAGAAAAAGGTGTGCATGATATATATACACAAGAAGAATAGTGTAGGGCACTTTAAGGCCCAAGAATGGACCACTCTAGTGTTACCTTTGTTATAACATCTCACTAAGGAACAAAATTGATCCTATGATAAAGACCTATGAAGAAACTAAAGATTCTCAACATGGTTGAGTGCAAGGTAGATGGTGATGATACACACTCTAAAAGTGTACAAGAGAGTTAGATGAGAATTGAAGTATTGGAAGACCAATGTAAGGGATATGTATGGGGTAATATATGCTTGGGTAAGATGACACACAAGAAATCAACCAAGATAGAGAAGCTCATTTGAAATAGGAGTGCAACTAGAATACAAAGTAGAACTAAGGAGGATAAATTTCATACATGTGAGGCATTATGCCTAGGTTTCCATAAGGAAGGTGAATTTTCTGCCAATGTATACAATCATAGGAGGAAATCATCCTAGACAGCTAGCATCTACTTATATATGAGCAAGAAGTGACCATTTGAACCACATGTCACTTCACAAAAAAATCCATTAGAAGCATTTAAAGAGGTAGTGATGATGGCATAAAGATACATAATAAATACATTCAAGACAAGATATTTTAGAGGATTTCATATATTTTTGAATTTTCCAAGAAATCAAGGCACCTACACCATTAATCTTATATTAATGATGGTATTTGAGAATGAAAGGTATAAAATAGCAAGAAAATTAATTACTTAGGTTAAAAAATTTAAAATAACTTAGACTTACAACTAACCTAAGTAAGAACCAAAGAGCTAAAGAGGAATAACCCTATCGTAGTAAAATTTTGAGCAATTATAGAACCTAGAGTGAATGGCAACACTTTTATAAAAATTATGTTCACAACATGGCTAAGTTTAAAGGCTAGAGAAAGAGATTTGGGTAGAAAATACATTTGTAATGAGTAGTTTCCACCTAATCCACCATTAATGTCTAGTGAAGCTTAGAGCCAAACTTATATTCATAAATCCCATGACTACCAAAGAATTGATCACCATTTGATGCTTTGGCAAGCCACATTTTAAAAGGTTCAACACAAGTCAATTCAAGATGGTGAAGAAGTGAAAGGAAGCAAGCTCCATGTAAGAATAAAAAGAACCCAAGTGAGTGAAGAACATAGAAGAGATGATGGCTACCAAGACCAAGGCATAGTTGATTGAAGCCATTAGCATCACTAAGGTAGATACTGAGGTGTTAAAAAAATGCCATACTAGTATATACAGTTATCCTTAGACATTTAGGTGGGGGAAAGGTTGGTGCTCATTTTCACATAATTCCCAACTCAAAGAATATAACCATTATATGTCAAATCAATTGTAAAACTTGACACATGATTAGGTGGTGGATACAAGGTGCAAGTAGATGCAACGTGATGCCCTCTTTGATGTCTCAATTTGAATTAAGTTAAAAGCATTTGGTGTAACTCAGATCTATGATTTTACCTTCTTTAAGAAGCTAGAAGAACTCATCTAGTTCCTACTCTCACACATTCACAAAGAATACATCTATTTTTTAGGTTGGTACATGAATATTTTAGCATAGTTGATTAAGAAGATAACTAGACTATTAGGTGGTAGATAGGATATACATCAATTGATAAATGATAAATAAGAAGTGGATCACATCAATAAAATACTCAAGTACTTAAAATGGGAATTCACATTCCTCATCAACAAGTGTGAGGACCCTAATGTGATGGTGGTAGCATACCTCATGAGTTCCAATTTTTTCCTAGGTAGTTAGTGGATTGATGTTTCAAAGGTGTACCTCTGCATTGCCTACCATATAACATAGGGAGTATAATTGAACATTATTAAGTTCATCATAGAGGAGTTGGTAAAAAATTCATTAAAGTGTCATAACACCAAGATCACCTTTAGGTGGGGATCCATCCTTATTTTGATCTTTATGGAGGAAATCAAGATCCCAAATGGAAGCAAGGATAATATGTGGGGGTTCTTAGAATACCATGAATATCTAGTAAAAAAATACAAGGACTACACTTGCCCCACCACCTTCAACCTCGAGTATAATATGAATGTAATATTCTAGTGCAAAAACTATATAAAATACTTTAGACTGGAGTGGCACATTCCCTAGAGTATGTTCAAGATGACATATTTTGTCATAATGTAGCACTATTATATAGTGCACTTGGCACTACAAGAAGGGAATAGGTTAGGATGGTTAAAACTCCCCTTCACCTTCTCATCAGGGTAATTCAAGGATTCACTACAAAGGACCCCTATTACATAATAAATAGACATTCTAGTAAAGGAAATAGATGTATAGAGGTATAGGTTGATGTGTTGATTCCCTCATGTAGATAAAAAATCCATTGAGGATGAAGAAGATGATTTGGATTGACTAGACATTGATCTTATCTAAGAATTCACCATCCTTGGCTTTATCCATAGACTATACTATGAGATAACGCCATAAAAAAAGGATTCTAGTGTCAAGTAGAAGGAAGACGCCCCAATCTAGATCGAGGGTGAAAAAACTCTAGCACTAGTTGAAAATAAGAAGAAAGAGGAGACTTTGGAAGAAATAGATGAATGGCTAAGGTTAAAAATCACTTCAAAAGGAAAATCATCTACTTTGATCTCCACACTGAAGCACATGTTCTTTTCACTAAAGATTTCCCCTAGCATAGGAAAAAAGAAGGGAAAGGCTCCTCTTATGGTGTAAAGTATAATCTTGACCAAAGAAGAGGATGAAGAGGAGTTAGAGGAAGAAGAGAGTGGGAGGGGAATTTACATCATACCTAAGGATGAAGAGTCCTCATCATGTGAATAAACCCCTCCCCACCACCTCAGACTGAGTTGGAGAAATGAATGTGGAGATTGAGGAAACTCTAGTGAATCCAAAATGTAGAGGGTGAAAGAACTACAAGAGAAAAAGGAAGAAATGACAAAATTAGAGGTGCTAAAAGAGGTAATTGAGATGGTGGAGGCTGAATATCAAAGGAAAAAGGAGGATCACAAGGCATAAGGAGGATAAGGGATTAAGTAAAGAGAAATAGGAGAAGAACCCAAGGAAGAAACACATTTAAACACGTCGATAAAATAAGAATTGAAGCACCAATAGAAGGAAATGGGCCTAAACCAAGGGCATATTGATTTGACACGAATATTTCACTATAAGTGTGAGGACATGAAGGCATAGGGCATGTCCCAAGTTGAGATCGATCGATTAGAGGCTGAGGAAATAAGATCAAGAGAAAAGAAGTGTGAATCACAAACCACACATAGGAATACCAAAAAGGAAAAGGATAAGAAAGATAAGGTAGAGAGGAAGGTCGATGAAGAAAAGGATAAAATAAAGGAAAGAGAGGAAAAGGTGACCCAAGAGGAAATGGATAGGAAGGTAAAGGAGAGAGAGGAGAAGAAGGTTGTTGATAGCACAAAACCTAAAAGGAAAGAGGTATCAGAAAAGGTACCTAGCACCTCCATTAGGATGGCAGAGGAAGATACACAATAGGCATGCCTAAGTATATAAGGGATGCCTAAAAATAAATAATGTATTTTTGGTGTTGGGATATTTTTATTATCATTAATGTCAAGTTGCATTGGTGATGACAAAATGGTCTGTGATGATAGTGAAATAGAGCATGGTGGTATAGTGTGATTAATACAATATGATACTTGTAAGGATATGCATAAGTGTCCTAGGTGGATGTTTTATGGATGAATGGATCTTGGTATGATGATAATTGACTTTTTTAAATGTATTTTATGCTCAATGGTTGTCTTCATGTGGCCTTCATGAGGTTTGCAGGTCAGGTTATGCCTTGTTGGCTTGATTATGAATGGTTACCTATGGGATTTTGAGCTCTATGGATTTTATGACATGGAAAGGATATTAGTATTCTTGTAATATACATGTATATGGTGATAATATGTTAGGTGTATTATTTTCAAGAGGTGACAAGTGTTTTGCATGACAATTTGGCTATTGGCTTAGTTGGCCTAAGTAGGCTAGTGAGGATTTGTGAAGGGATAGAGAGTGTTTAAGATTATATATACATGGTAAATTATCATAGAGTATTGTTTAAGTTCATTTAAAAAATTATAGGTTAAAATTTGAAGTAAAATTTAGAAAAAGGATCATATGGTTTCAAGAGGTGCTAAAAAGGTGTCTAATGAGCTTGAAAAGGACTTTCTTGTGTTTGTTAGTAGGTGCAAGGTCTACATGGGGATTTTATAATTTTGGAGATGTTGGGGAGGGTCCATAAGAATATTTTCAAAGTATTATTTCATATACTAAGGTCCTATCATTTATGAATGATCGTTATGAAGCTAAGTAGGTTTTTGTGTGCCAAAACCCTAGTCTTGGACCTGATAGAGAAGATATTGATGGTTTGGGATAATAATGGATTGGATGATAAAATATGATAATTATAGGTTATATATAACTCCTTTAGTTTTATTACAAAGTATTTTTTGTCTCTTGATAGTGTGTGAGTCCCATATAAAATGGGTTGTTAACATTATTCTTGTTTGTGAAGAAGAATTATATGAATGAATAGATGATCTAATGGATGATTGTTAAATATAAATACTTTTCCCAAAAATCCATGAATTTTTTTAGGAATATTCATCTTTTTGTGTCAAATTTATATAAGGTTAAAGTTGACTAGTCGATATGAAGGAAATGGTATCATAAGTGAGAAAGAGTGATCAGAGTGAAAAGAGGAATTAGAAGGCCTAATAAATGAGTAGGAATGGGTATGATATATTTGAGGTGTTATACGGAATGTATTAGCTTTTTCCATAAAATTATTATTTTTCCTAGTCACTTGGATATGATTGAATGGTTGACTCATAGTTGACCATGATGGTTTTACTAGTAAAAGGAACCTGTTTTGGATGATTGAGTTTGTTTTTAGGGTAGATGGTCAGATCAAGTGTTTATAATGATTAGATAATGTTGAGGAATAATTAAATTAATTTTTTATATATTTTTAAGATTTTAATAATCTTTATTTATTCAAATATAGTCACATAGTTGGTGTTATGCTTCATGTTGTTAGGAACCCGTGCCTTACCCTTCTCTTTGCAAGCCCACACCTCTGCCTCAGTCATGCACTTGATTGGTGTGGTTATGGTTGTCTAATGATTAACTATGTTCTTTGCTGGTGAAAAGGTGGGAGGTCAATGCTATGTGGAGAGTTTATCTTCTACTAACTTAGCCAGACCCAAAGCATCCATCATATTTTTAGGTCGAAACATTTTTACCTTTGAGTGGATTGGCTCTCTGAGGCCACTAACAAAGTAGCTTTTAAAGAAGTCATTTGACAACCCTTCAGTGTGATTAGTGAGTTTTTCAAATTCAATCTTATATTCATGAACATTACCTATTTGATGGAGTTTGGTAAGAGCTCTTGTGAAATCCTCAAATGCTGAGGGACCAAACCTACCCAGAATTAAGGATGTAAAATTTGACCAATCGGGTTCATCATTTGTCTTGAGATACCAACGGTACCACTAAAGTGCTTCTTGTTATATATGAAAGGAATAAATTTAGACTTTTTTTTAGAATAATTATTGTGGAGGTTGAATTATTCAGCTCGATATATCCATCCTATAGGATTTGTACCATTGATATGCTTTTGTTTGCTCTCTAAACCTGATAAGTTGGATATGGACCCCAAGTTTGTTTGGATACATAAAGGATTTTATTTTTAATTATCTCTAGCCACCGAATCTATCTGATTAAGTACCACTCTCCAAAAAGTTTTGGCTGCGGGTTTAGCCCTTGACGACAGCTTTTGGTTTACCTCATGGGTGGGAACTAGTTAATCAGGATGGGGCCATTGCCCTTTTCAATGGCAGGTCGTCTCAATGGGCTAGCTACTTCAGGGTTCCTATGGTACTCCTCATAATGATTTTTAGGGATTATGCCCAAACACTTCCCATAGTTAAGTGGATGGGTATTTACCCAATCCAAAATGACATAACCTGCAATGAAAAAAAATTCTTGTCAGAACTGGTGCAGCTCCTAAAAAGCCCTGCTTAAAAAAAATTGCTCCAAATCTACCCACAAAACCAATAAATCACTCTAATACCAGATGTGAAGAACCTATAGTATATTACCTCCTACAATAGATTTAATCAAAATATGTGAAAATAAAATAACTCTTACGAATAACAAAAACATAGAAAGCTTATATTGATTGCAGGCCACTTCGAGGGGGCAACCTCCTTTGAGAAAGATCAATACAATAAATTCATGGATGCCTTCATTGGAATAAACACTTATATAATAACTCTATTCTAACAACTATTACTTTCCTTGTATGTGGGATAATTCAAATATGCTCTAAGGGATGACTTACAAAACACATGCGTCCATAGCAATTATTACACTAATACTACAAAGAGAAGGGTAAGGCACAGGTTCCTACAAAAAATAATTTAATTATGAATGGAAAGAGGTTGTGGGATTAACCATGAAATTTATAGAAGTCCAAGTGTCCATACAAGTCATAAACCTCATGAAAATTGGCAAAGAACTCCTTATTTTGCATAGAAAAACTATCTTCATGATTACCTCTATTTGAACATCCCATAACTAATTAGGAAAAAGTATGATGATTATATTGTATGTTATGGACATAATACATTCATTTCCATGTATTTTTCTCATACTTGGTCTTTGAGAATCAACTGGAAAGGAACCATCATCATCTAAAGTCTAAAAAGAACTCCTTTTATGTACCCTACACAATTGGCTTCCAAAAAGGCATAATTTTTCCATGAAAATCCATAAAAGGAAATTTATTACATGTTTCAAGGCTCTTTATGGCCTTAGAAGCATTAGGGACACCTTAAAAATCTCACTTAAAGTTTTCCATCTTCTTTACTAGCTTGTCTAATATGCCAATTTTGACTAGCTAAGTTGGAGCTATTTATTGAGGAAAAGTTTTTATGGAGTATTAAATTGACATTATGGGTTATAAAAAGTATATATATTCCTCAAAAAGTTGGTTTCATGCTCAGAATCCTTATAGAACCTATAAAACACAAAAAATAGTAAAAAATAGCTTGTTTTGCACCCCATCCGTACAAGTTTGTACAGACAAAAAGTATGAGGGGAAGATTGGAGGATTACTATACAATTTAAAATCACCATCATATAAAAGATATCTCATTATATTATATCTCCAACTCCATTTTCCCAAACTAGTCCTTGTTGAGGGTTTATAAGGGTTTTAGACTAGTTTTGACAATTAATCTTGTTTCATAAAAACTTGACATTGGAGTTTCAGACTAATTCCAAAAAATGCTTTTTTAGGACTTTTTTCAACTCTTCCAATATTATCTTTCCTCCATGAAAATCCTCATGAGAGATGTGAGCTTCTAAGGTTTCCTTGTAGAGCTTTTTTTATTGTTTTCATAGGTTTGATGTTGGTTTTTAGCTTACAAATGGGATATTTGAAACCTCTCTACTCTCTATATATTTAACACCTCTATATTATACTAAAAAACATGTTTCAACATGTTACCCAACTCATCTCGTGTTTTAAATATGAAATCCCCATAATTTAGATATAAGCCTTATCCTTGCCCACTAGGGTTGCTTGTAAACTTTAGAGTTTTGGGTATTCAACTAAGTTCCTTTGCATTCTAGGATATTAAACACATCCTTTGTAACCCTATGATCATTTTCTAGCTGATTATAAGTCCTACCAAGGTTGTCATGGGAATTGACCCCCCATTTGGCATTAGGTCCCTTAAAGGCTTAACAAACCTACCTACAAGCTTAAGGGTATAGATAATTATGTTAGTATTCTTACCTCTCTACTTGGTTATTCATGTGTATTTAGGTTCATTATAACTCCATACACCTTTTATCAATGTCAACTAACCTCTAGTTCACTCCTTCATCCTCATTTATCAATATTGTAAGTTTCATGCACCAAGGGATTGCCCTCTGTCTAAGACAAAATAGAGATCACTTCCCATGTTTACTTAGTAAAAACAAATATTTTAAGAGCATATCTAACTCAAATAGGTATTCTATACCTATTTTTGGCTTTTGGTCTCATGATTTGACCTCTCAAATCCTCAAAACTGAGACCTATTATGTGGGAAGCAACCTATGTGCAGGCTTCACTAAATGAACTATATGATGCATTGTTAGAAACGTTTCTTTTATCTATATTCAATTATGATAGCTTTAAGGGAATATTATAGTTATGATATAGGTTTTTGTAGCTGAAACATCACTTCAACTTAAATTATTTCCCCCTATACTACTTGGAACTCACCCAATTGATTGTGTTCTACCCTTAATCATGACTGTAGGTGAAATTAGGTTATTCAATGGTTTGTGTAGGATTATTTATCTCTTTAAGGAGTCTTATGAAATAATAAACATCTTTATTGATGTGATCATTCACTATTTCATTGGGGTTGAGCTCCCATTGACCTACTAATACACCTTTTCCCTTTCAAAGTTGAGCTTACTATTTACTATGACTGAGATACAATGTTTGCCTCTACCATTATGGTGTATATGGTCTTTTATATTTGGTAAAGATGTTTATAGACTTCCTTTAACCTCCTCTAAGGTCATACAACACTTATAATTATCTTAAGTTCACTTTTATGTTCAATAGAAGCTCAAAATATACTTCTCTTGGGATTAAGACACCTCTCCCCTTAAGACCTTGTTGTATGTGTTTATATGGGTTTAGTTGGGGTGATTGTGATGAAGGAAAGTCTTTATTGATTTCATCTTGAAAAACAACATTGACAATGCCTTAAACTCACCTTGAATGTGGTAAGACACTACCAAAACTTATTACTTAGGTCACTACCCTATTGCTCTATTATAGGAGTGTATATCAAGCCTATGTACAAACTGTAATTATGAAAGAAGAACAAAAATCACTTGTTATCTCTTCTTTATTATCCTCATATCATTTTGTGTACCATTTAATCCATGACACCACTTAAGTTTGAGGAAATATATTTATCTCATGAAGTATGATTTTGATAATGAGGTTGTAAAGTGAGAGGAACTAGGAGGACCTTGCAAACATGTAAATGAAACTAAAACAATCCCTTGAAGTCACCATCTAATCACTAAGGTCTTGAGAACGGTGGAAACTAATTTTTTCATAAAAAAGTGTTTCCTTATGTAAATTGACATGATTAACATATTAAAACCTCATGAAACTTGAAACGAAACATGGGGAGCATTGGATAAAGAAGTCAACATATTTTGGAGCCAATATTATCAATTGGTTCATATGAAATTTCCCAAACAAGATAAAAACGCATGGGTTACATAGATTAGTAGGTAGATTTGGAAGGTATACTTCAAATAGATGATTCATAAAGCAAAATTGATAATTCTTTAAAATATTTCAATGAAAATGAATGTCTCTAAGTGTAAAATAATCTCCCAAAAGCATTTTTCCTGAAACCAACTCTACCGACCGTACCAAGTACCAAATTGCAAGTTACTTTTTTCTACCAAGAAGGGTGAAAAAGGACAAGAATAGTTTTGGCTTAGAAATGACACTTTTAGATAATCATAAACATGAAGTTTATTTTAAGAATATAAAAGGGCATCCCTTGACCTTATTCTCTATGGCACACTTCCCAAGGAGGTTGTAGAAGTGATATTTTCTCTCTTTTTCTCAAGAAAACTACCATTTCTTCTACATAACCTACCATATTTCAATTTTTTTAGTTACTTAAGACTTATAAAGACACATGGGACATTAAATCACATTTTGACAACTTCACATTTCCCAATAAACTTGTACAAAGTATTAAATGCACTATTTTGTCTCTTAAAATGACCCAAATGACATGAGAGACTAATGAAATAAGTGACCAAGGCTTATATAACATTTAATGGAATCAAATGACCTATGAAACACCTCATGACATGATATTACACCCCCTATAGACCTATAAAGTCAAGTTTTTACTGATACGTGCCCCAATTTGACTAAAAAGTCAAATTTGGTCAATAGGTACAAATCACTTTACTTTATGAGGCACTTTTACTACAAGGGTTCCTTATACAAATATAATTTCTTATTGTTAGGGTTCTTTTAAAATAACTAATTCAACATATATAATATTAATACGGGAACTTAAGCTTCCTAGATTCTTCATGGCTTTCACATCTTCTTCTTCTTACAAAATAATTTGGTGACTACATTAAAGCTTAGTTGGAGGAAGATGAGGGGTATCTAAATAAACTTCCATTGTCAATTTGATCTACAATGTAGCATATTTAGAACAAAAGGTGGTGAAGATGGTTATTTTATAATTTGAGCTATGGGTTCTTTAATCTATACTATGGGAGGAGGAGGAGAGACAATGATTAGTGTCTTCTTGATAGAAATTAGAGAGAAATTTTGGAGGAAAGAGGACCAAACCTTTTCACCTCTTGGTTTACTTAGAAAATAATGGCAATAAATGAGTGTAACTAGCCCATGATGGTGGGTAGACCCAATACCTCTTCTTAACTTCTAAGAAACATTAATCAGAGAATTGTGAAGGAAAGAGGGAAGATTTACTTTATATTCTTATCTAACAGCTCCTTTTCTCAAATGAATGAGTCTCATAACATCTCCACCCACTACTATAAACTAAACATCACATGTGATATATTTCATTATATAGAAAACAACATTTTTTTAAAGTTGAAGAAGACTTTCTCTCAAAATCTACCTTGGTCACTCCTTATGGGGATTTGGCCAATATAGGATAGGGTTCATTTCCTTTAACAAACATATAATCCAAAAAAAAAAAAAAATCTTTTTAATAGTAACTACCCCCTTCTCAGGAATCCTCGATAGAGCACTAATTATAGAGGGATTCACTAGAATGTTTTTCCCTTTGATCATATCATGGTCTTCATCAAAATTCTCATAGAATTATTGCACAATTTCTTCATGAAATCCTTTAAATTTTTAAAATAAATTTAACCAAATTTTTATTTCAAAGACATCTATAGCTACCTCATCCTACAACAATGCATCAGAGGATTCTAGTTCACTCTTTTTTTCTTCCACTCATCTTTGGAGTAACCACTTTTTTATTAAAAATATGACTATATTGTAAAAAAATAGATCTCAAATTCATATAATAAATAGGGAGATCAAGAGGTTAGGGATGTGATGTAATAATTGAGAGCAACAAGAATACAACAATGAATAAAAAAGTAGGGTATGTAATGTGATTGTGACAAGAATTATGGTAGCAGTTATGGTAAGAATAATAACAGTAGTCATGGTGATCTCTTCAAAGCATGTGAGATATAATGAGAAGGTGTTTTATCTGGTAGTATTAATGATGTGTCATAAAAGGTCATTATTGGCAATACTTGGAGCAATAATTACAATAAATTACACATCATATCAAATATTTTTGAAATACCCTTTATTTAAAACATAGTCACATAAATTTTGTTTAAAAAGACCACTTAGAAACATCATCACATTAAATATATTGGAGAATATATTTTAAAAATACCATCACATCAATTTATGGATTATGGTGATGATGTTGTTAAATTATCATACCCATGTGACTTTACCAAAATGTGTTCATGTGAGAAGTGTTGATTACCTAATGATTATAAATGCATAACATAAAATATAAAAATGCCTAATCTTTAGGGAAAATGAATACAATTATACCTTTTCATATGAATCCACGCCTATCTTCAGAAGATGCCATGTGTCTTATAGGGATAAAAAAATCTAAAGAGATAGGTTAGTTGATAATAATTTTATTTTATTGCATAAATTTTATTCTAAAAAGTGTCATTTATTATTTTTCACCTTTCAATATTTTCTATTTTTATTTATTTTTTATACTTTTTTTAATTTTATTTTTTGAATTTTAAAGGGAGGATAACTACCATTTTCTAGTTTTTAGTACTCCTTTATTGGATGTCTACTACAAAGATAATTTTTCCTTATTATAAGAACCAAGTTCTTCCATAGGGTCAAATTGGTCTTTATTTTTATTAATAGACTCTTCCTTAGTAAGACATATTCTATACACCTTAAGCCTATGACCATTGACTAGATGTGTCCTTTGATCACCATCAATGGGTTGGAGCTAGACAAAGCCATTATTAAAAATGGTTTTGATTAGGTATGACCCTAACCATATTGCCATTATCTTACCCTTGAAGTTATAGAATTTAGAATCAAATAAGATTGATCAATCACCCTCTTTAAACTATATTTCTCTGATGTGACTATCATACTACTACTTTCTCTACTTCTAGATCATACTGGTTTGAGTGAGTGCATCCATTCTTAGTTCATCCAGCTCATGTAGTTTCATTATTCATTATTTTTGTGCTTCATCAATATCTATCCCCATGTCAGCTATTGTTTTCAATGTTTATAATTTAAATTCTATAGGTAAAAGAGGTTTCTTTCCATAAACAAGTTCATATGGAGAGAATATTATAGTTGTCTTCCATATTATATTATATGCCCATACTATTTTAGGTAATTTTTATGCCCAATATTTTATTAATTTTTATGCCCAATCTTTTCTATTTCTATTCACAATCATGGTTAAGATGTTTTCTATCTCTCTATTGGTGACTTCCACTTGCCCATTGGCTTGGGGATGATATGGTGAAGATTTTCTATGATTAATCTGATATGTATTTATAAAGGATTTGATCATGTTAGACATGAATTGGGGTCCTTGATTTGAAACTATATATATATATATATATATATATATATATATATATATATATATATATGATCTCCAAATCTTATCATGATCTTATGGTATAAAATTTTAGAAACCATCACTTCCTTAAGAAATGTGAGTGCCTGCACTTCATCACATTTAGTAACATAATCCATGCACACTAATAAATATTTGTTTCCTTGATATGGTGAGTTGATTGGTATAAAATATTCCAAACCCAATTTTTAAAATGGTTATAAACTTATTTTAGGATGAAGAGGAATTTTAGAAGACAAATTAGGCTTACCCATCTTTTGGCTAGGATGGTATTGCCATACATATCTTTTGATAGATTTGTGAAGAGATGGCTAGTAGTAACCTACACCAAGGATCTTATGAATATTAATTTTTACTAAATAATGTCTTCCTTTTGGTTCATTATGGCATGATCTGATGATGTCATACAACTCATCTTATTTGACACACATACAAAGTATATGATTAGGTCCAATTTTAAACAACATGCCTTTAAACCATTTGAAATGAGAACTAGCTCTAACCAAACATTTTATTTATTTAGAGGTAAAAAAATGAGGAAAATTTCATGTTTCCAAGTAATTTTTAATGTATACAAACCATGGGAGTATGTAGATATGGAAAATATCTATTCATCTATAAAATAATTCTCCTTAGTTTCATTTTCGCTTATAGTGATCAATCTAGATAAAAATTCAATAACAACATTATACTTCTTTAGTTTTTCTATGAAAGGTATGTCAATTCTTGTAATAGTAGGATCCATATAATTATTCTTCCACCTACTACTAGTTTATTCATTAAATACTTAATTGTTGAATGATCTATATAGATTAATACCTAATACCAATTAATATAATGCCCTAACTTTTTTATAGCATATACAATAAAAAGAAATTCTTTTTATTGTGGTAGTATAGTTATTCTTTGTGAGAGTATGATTATTGATGATATAATAAATAGCATACATATTCCATCCTCATCTCTTTGACTTAAAACTATTCCTAATGCAGTATAGACATGAAAAGGTCTTTCCCAATTAGGTCCTTTCAAAACTAGAGCAGTCACGAGTTTATTCTTTAATGTCTCAAAGGCTTCTTGACATTTATTAGTCCATACAAATTCATTATCTTTTTCTAACAAAGAAAACATAGGGGAATCTATCTTAATGAAATATTCAATGAATATTCTGTAATGTCTTGCATGACCAAGAAAACTTTTAACATCAATTTGTGTTTGTGGAATGAGGATGTTATAAATTACCTCAATATTTTTAGGATATACTTTTATTCATTGAGAAGAGATATGATGTCCTAAAACTATCCCTTCATCAACCATTATAATGCATTTCTCATGTCTCAAAGATACCCAATAATATTCACATATAGTTATCACTTTATCCAAGTTGTTCAAACTTCATAAAATGTAGTACCATGGATAGTAAAATCATCCACATACACTTCCACAAAATCATTTGTAAGGTTAGAAAAGATTGCTAATACTACTCTCTAAAAGGTAACAGGTGCATTACACAATCTAAACGGAAGGACTATATAATCATATGTTCCCTAGGGGTACATGAATTTTATTTTGTCATGATATTTAGGTGATATTATAATTTGGTCGTATCCATTGAATCAATCTAGGAAATAAAAATTCTATTTTCCTACCAAATTCTCTAAATCTTGATCAATGAAAGGTAAGAGAAAATAGTATCTCATGGTGGATTTGTTCAATTCTCTGTAGTCTACACAAAATTTCCATTTTACATTCTTTTTATTCATAATAGCCATGAGTGAAACCCATTGGATATCAGATATAGGATAGATAAAACTAACATCCAATAGTTTTTCTAATTCCTTCTTAACAATTTCCTTCAAAGATAGGTTAATCCTTCATTATGGTTTTCTAGTTGGTCTAACATTTTAGTATAGATGTGCTATAAAAACACTAGGATATATTCCTTTCATGTCACTATAATCTCAAGAAAAGTATTTTGTGTGTTTTACCAAAACATCCAATACTTTCTTTTCCTATTGGTCAGTTAACCAACTATTAATAGTTAATAATTTACCTAGTTGAATTGCAATCTATTTACTACCTGGAATAATAGAATTCAATTATTTGTATTCAATTACCAAGTAATTCAATGTAAATGTGTGTGGTAGTAACATGTGAAGTGTGGTTAAATATTTGTAAAAAAATTCACTTGTAGAAAGCTTATTGGTCAATGGATAATTAAAATCATGTAAAAATTAAAAATGAATTTTACTCATTTTGAGCTCAATCAACTATGGATTGTTGAATGTCTTGTGAACTTAATAACATGTTTGATGTGCTTAATACATTAATTTGATGCTAAATGATGGAGGCGGATTCTTCCCATTAATGATGTTTCATCTTTAGAGCATAGCTTTCAATCTTCAGAGTTAAGATGCTAGTCTTCAGAGCTAAGATGCTAGTCTTCAGAGCTAAGCTAATAGTCTTAAGAGCTAAGCCTATATAATTCAAAGAAAAAATATAAAACTTCAGATCAAAACTATAAGACTTTAGATCAAAATCATCAGAATTTGGAGTTAAGTTCTCTTGGTATAAATCTTCTATTATTTGTTCTTCAAACTCTTGGGCATGTTCTCTGATGGTTACCATGGCTAAGGAAGACATACTAGTCTAGTTTTATTTAGGTTGATCCACCCATATTTATTTATAAATACCCATTTAAGGTTAGGAAGGTGGATAGAGGGATATCTATTTAATGTAAATCTCATTATAAATGGTCATGTTTCTAGATATATAGTCATTTTTTTCTACAACTGTATCTAACCAAGGTCTACCAAAGATGATTAGATACCCACACTTTTTGGTTTGGGTTTAAATATCATGAAATAAATAGGATATTACTAATATTATATAGTGACTAGTACATTCTATGTGATTCCTTTAGGGGCAAAAGTGGATTGATCTACCATTTACAAGATTGTTGTGGTAGGTTGAAGCCCTATGAGAGATAAAGATTCTACTATGTTGACAATCATGGTTTTTATGTCATCACATAGATATATAAGCACATTTGGAATATAATTATTCTGAATTATTACAATCATCATAGGGTTTCCACAATATCCATATTTAGGAAAAATTGTATTTCTTGCTTGTAGATCAGTAATTAAACCAATTACCTGAATTATTTTGGGATACTGCTTATTTCTTCATAATGATTTGATGCATAATCCTTTGATGATTTTATTTATCTCAAGAATTTATTTAATTTATTTTAATATTGGAATTTAAATCTTCATTTCTTTTAACCCATGAAATAATTTAGAATCTTCCCTATGTTTCTCTTCATTGAGTTTTTCAGGAAATGGAAAAATAGGGGGGTTTTGAATTATGTTTGGTGTGATTATGGATTCCATCTTTTATTTAGTTGATTCTTGTAATATAAGTGGATTATTATTATTTTCATCATTAGGATTTTAATTTATGGTAATGGTTATATCTCTTACTACCTTTCCTAACCTGAGTTGGATATTATTGTATTCAGTTGAACCACTTATAATGTTGCTTTCTTGATCAGCTCCACAGACAGGTGCATTTGGCATATTCTTTGGGTTTTACACTAGTTGGGTATGTAAATTTGGTTGGTTAGCCTAATTTTAAATTTTTGGTGGCTGAGGTTTCGAAGGCATCAAGGCCTACTATGGAGGGAATCTTCTTTGTGGCTGATATTATTGATTTAACCATTGAGGTTATGGTTGTTGTACCCAATGTGGTTGTTGATTTTATTAATGTGCCCAAGGTTTACTTTGAGTAATTACTGACATATATGGAATCCATTCTTGAGTACCCCATATTTATGGTTTTGGTGGTCCCCACATTGGTGTGTGACTTATCTAATGTATGGTGTCATTCATAGATTAGGAGGAAATCTTGGACCAAATTGATTTTGAGGTTGGGAGTACTGATTTCCTCATCTTTGAATAAATTTTACATACTCAATGGCATGTGATACTTGTTTCACTTGGTTTATTATAACATATAGGTTTTTTCCATTCTTGGTATCATGATCTAGATCATAAATACCACACACCTCTATTTTTTCTAAGGGATAATATTTTACCACATGTTTGAGTTTGCATCTAGGATAATAGATGGAAAATTATCCAAAATTGGTAGCATTGGATTTTTATTGAGGCCATATAAATTATATTTTAATTACACTATAATTTCTATCTTTAAATTGTAAAATTATTCCATTAATTAACCAACTTCAGTGATTTTCTTAACCTTGATTTATTTATACTAGGTCTTGTCCTAGAGTAATTAGTACACAATGCTAAAATTTGATGAAAGGTTAAATTATCAATGTCACCCTTTCCCATGAGGTTTAAATCATCTCATGCATCATCATCTAACCCTTTAATAAATATTACTTTGATAATTTCTTTAGTGAGTTGGCAACTACTACTTTTATGGGTAAATATAAACATATCAATGTAATCTTCTAATGTTTCATCTTTATGTTGATTGATCTTGAAAAAGTCTTCCTTCCATTCTCTAACTCTGTAATAATTCTGATATTTATCCAAAAATGTAGTTTCCATTTCATATAGGTGGTAATGGAATTATCCTCAAGGCCCATGAACCATCTTATGGATGCATCATTGAGTGTAGATGGGAATAATTTCAAATTTTGATTGTTTGTGACATAATCATATGTTTGATAGAGAAATTAAAACTCAAAGAGGAACTGATCTAGATCCTTTGAGGATTTACCTCTAAAATTGGGTAAAATGGATGGTGAAATGTTTTTCATGGAAGTTTTACCATTACGACCTAGAATAATTGAATAAGAAAATGTTTTATCCTATTTGGGTTGATGGTTAGGGTTTTCCACATGTGCATGTTCATCTCCCATGTCTTCTTCCTAACATTGGCTACCAATATAATCTAAATTTACTTCTTGAGTGCTTGGTCTGTGGTATATATTAGGAGGAGAATATTTGATCATCTCTTCTTCTTATAGGACTTGTGGATAAATTATTCTAGAAAGAAGATTTTTAGGATCAATTCTCCCTATAAGAGAGGATGTTTTGAATAAGAGTCTTCTTATAGGATCTAATTATGAGGATGAACCCTATTTAGGAGAGGAATTATAAAAATGGATTTCAAGTAGCTTTCTTACACTTCCTAATATTTAAAGTAAGGATTATACCCCATATTCTTCTTGATTTATTTGGGATCCCTTAGAGATAAACCATCCTTGAGAATCACTTGGCCAGTTCATAAATCTAAAGATTCTTGAATTGTTTTTGTGTTTTTGAATTTTTTGAATATTTTTGAATGTCCCCATATAAATATAATTTAGGATCTCACTAACACTTATTGATGATTTTTTATCCCCAATAATGACACCAAAAATGATAGGCTATCATTATACCTCTCATTTAACCAATCAATGGATTGGTGTCATTTTTAACCAGGGCAATGATTAATGGCTATTTACAATGATATATTTTTATATTGGAGTTATACATTTCACTATTTGAGGTGGTTTACTTCTAATTTACTTTTTAAATCCTAAAAAATAATAAAAGAAAATCTAACTCTAGTTTTCAAGAAAGTAAATCTAAATTATTTGTTAATTAAAGATCTCCTATTAGCATTCACACCATCAACATCTAGAACTTAAACATCTATCATAAGAAATATAATGTCCTCACTTGACTTTCTCAATTGGATAGGACAACGTGATGTTTAGAATATGAGAATGCTATTTATTTTCACTCAAACAACTTCTACTCAATTTTTAAGATGATACGAATTAGAAAACTTAATCTAGTTTAAAAAAACACACTTTTGCATAAAATAACTCTACTTGTATTAAATTGAAATAACTCTTTCATGTAAATGAAACACTCTTGCATTAAGGAAATTCACACTTCATTTTGGAAATGAAATCACACTTACTTTTGGAAATTAAATCCAAATTTACTTTTGGAAATGAAATTCAAACTTGTATTTAAAAATAATCACTCTTTGATTTGAATGGAAATCACTCTACATTAAAATAAATAACTCTTTTAGTTAAAAGGAAATTATAATATATAGTGAATGAAATATATCTAAATTAGGAAATACTTTTTAAACTATTAAACTAAAAATTTACTAATTTATTCTGATCTTTGGAGAGAACTGGGCCCTTTCTCCTTAGAACAAGAATTGATTACTCAAAAATAAAGGGAAATTATGATCTCTATATCATTCTAAATAATGTATATAACTATGAAATGCTAAACTCTATTTCCAACTTTTAATTTTTTTTTAACATCAACAACTAAGCACTAGGAACTCCTTGGAATGAGAAGGATATGTGTATTTAAACACATCTCAACATCTATTTGTAGAGTACAAAATCTTTGTGATATTAATTCCCAAATGCATTTATTTAAAATATAGAAAATCTAGGAGTCAGATCCCACACTTATAGGAAGGCATTGCAACTAACTCAACTAACTATAGATAGAAAATAAATAACCTAAATTGAAGATACTTATCTTGATTACAAAATAAAGATACAAATATAACCAAACTAATTTAAGACACTACTACTACTACTACTACTACTACTACTACTACTACTACTACTATAATAATAATAATAATAATAATAATAATAATAATAATAATAATAATAATAATAATAATAATAATAATGATAATGATAATAATAATAATAATAATAATAATAATAATAATAATAATAATTTCTAAAATAAGACATCTAAATATAGAAAGCCTATTTATAGATATCTATAAAACTACTATCCCAAATAGTATGATGCAACTAGTCTTCAGAACATGTCTATCTATCTTTGGAGCATTTTGTATAGGTCTTTAGAACACCCTGTATAGGTATTTAGATCATGCCTAGACTTATTCATAGCATCTTGTGTATGTCTTTGGAGCATACCTAAAGCATCTTTAGAGTGTCTTCAGATCATTATATCTTTGAAACTCGCTTGAGAAATCCTCAAAATTGTAGCCAAAAGAGTTTTCAAAACTATGTGTTACCTTCTCAAAATCACCCTATCATTGGGATGCATTTCTATACTCAAAACTATGTTATTCATCCAAGTTGGACACAATAACAAGGTAAAGAATTAGTATTAGATTACTAAAAAATAAAGAACAAATTGAATTCATATCCTACTTATATCAAACTTTTACTATTAAATATAATGTAATATATAACCAAAGGAAACACTTTATGGATAGTTTATATAGCTATGATGAGTTATATGAAATTCTCATCATGGGGCTCCCAAGAGTCTATGATATCCAAAAATACCCTAAAGGACATCTGAAAAACAAAACAATAAAAAAAATAAAAACTATGTTGTTTCAAGTTTAAAAATCACTTCCATGTGGAAGGGGACAAAAAATTGAGTGGGGTCCCTTTTGGCTTCCCCTACCTTTGAACCATTATGTCTCTACAATTATAGGAACAAAATATAATAATTCATTGTAAAAGACCTAATAAGACACCTCTATGAGAAAGACCTCATTTCTATAAAAGTGTGTTACCCATGCTTCAAAACTTATTTCATTTAGATCACAAAAATTGGATGGGGGTCCATTTTAGGGTTTTTGGGTGGCTACAACCACTTGAATAAAAAAAATTGTCTACATTGAATTAGTTTTGGTTTGAATAAATTCATTTACATGTTTTAAACTTTTTAAAATTCATATTATATAATTTGATAATAAATAAATAAAATTTCATATAAACCACTAACTATGTGGTTTTTTTTAATGGGTGGTAGTGAACATGGGTTGACCACCCATAGGTAGAAGGGAGTATGGGGGGGGGGGGGGTTAGTTTTCCACCTCATAAACAATTTTAAAAATATATCCATGGTAGGTGAACAAAGGGAGTGATAAACAACCAAACCATGTCTTTATCTAGATATGCAATTCTTTATCCCTTTAGGTGCCTACATCAACTCTACATGGTCACATGGGTGACTGTATAATTAACACTATGCTTCACTACATAAAACGGTATAGTTACCTTCTAAATTCCCTATGTGTTTATGAAATTTCCCTATAGAGGGATGAATTTCAAAAAATCATAACTAGAGCATTTAGGGTCAAAAATTAAAAAAAAAACATGTAGCATTGAGACCTTATTTTTTCCAATATTATTATAAAATTGTTTTGCGAACTTGACTACCTCATTTTACATGCTTAAATAATACACAAAGTTAGATTAATTTACAAAGGGATTTCAAAGATATTTTGATTAGGACATTTAAAAATAAATATAATTCACCCATAACTCTAAAAAAAAATACCATAAATTTCATTGATGCTTTGGTTATCCTTAATTTATAGTACAACATAAATAGCAAGAAATTAGAATGATTTTAATAAAATAAAAATTATATGAGTGGATCTATATTGTCTTGGCTTCTCACAAAATAATGAATTTCATAATTTTAAGAGAGATCACTTTTATTTTTAGTCAACTCAAAAAACAAAATAGGTATATACATGTCTATTCCAAAATATACAATTTTAGTTAGGAACATAAATAATCATTTCATTAATTTTAAAACCCAATATACTCACGAGGAAGAGTACGCAAGTGCTAAAGAAACATCACACTATTTCCAATGACCATTCAAATTTTATTTCTTACAATAGATACATATTATCAAATAAAATAGTAACCATAATTTGGATCTAAAATGGATAATATAATTAAAACCAAGCCCAAATAGGAATTAAAACCACATGGTGGTCATTAACACAACATTAAAATTATAATAAAGTTAGAGGGTAAGCCAAATGGCCTTACACCTCTTGAAATTTATAAAGGAAAGGAGAAAGATAATTTTAATAAAAATAGAATTATGCAAATGGGCCATGGAAGCCTACCTTGGTTCCTTCTTTAATCCACTCAAGAACATCTCTAGTAAGCTTTGGGAAATGGCTACCCACCTCCTTCTCTAAGTTCTTCCTCTAAGCTCCTCCTCTTTTTCATTCTTTTCTCCACTCTAAATTTTCAATTTTCCAAAATGAGTAAAATTCCTCTCAAGGAAGTATTTCCTTCCTCATATATTCTCAATTCCATTCTATACAATCTAAAAGGAAGGTGACATCTATCCCTTCCCATCCCTTGACTCATGGTCAAAAAGTCTTCCCTCTCCATAAATCCACTTACAAGCCCATGTGTTCAACAAATTGAGTCCATACATAATAAACTAACCCACTATTCCATTCCATAAATGTCACATGGGTTACCTAAAAAATTCTATATATATCCTATAAATACTCTCCAACATTTTTTTGGGTCAAAGGACATAAAAATCAATACAAAATATTTAAGAACCACTTTATGTCACTCTCTAAAGTTGGATCTTCCAACCCATATTATTTTTTGAGTTAAATGGGGCCACTTAAGTGGATTAAAAAACACTTTATAAATGAACTTAAAATTAAATATAACTCACAAGGTTAAGAATTAAATGTGTGAATAGTATTCAAGGGAGTGCATAGTGGTAAATGGGGTTAAGGACATCTAAACTTAGGATTAGGTTCACAAAATAAAAATGGAGTGGTTTGGGTTATGTTAGGGTTAAGTAACATGTCAACACTCTATCAATGATGTGTTTATTCCTAACATAGTCTTATTTACCTTGTTATCCTCACCTATCACATGCTCAACATTGCACACAAAATTTCCTACCCTGGATAGCTAAAGCTATAGAATATAAACAATAAAGTGATCTCAATCCACAAAACATGCACATGACATACAAATCATCACATATCAATGGTAATAAAACAATATAAATCATACAAAAATATGTATAATCAAATACATGTTTAAGAATAATAGCTCTAGTAGTATGAAATCAATACTCATCAATCTGGACAAGCAAAAAAGCATATGTAAAATGACATCATAATGTATATAATCAACATCTAATCTAAGTAGATAACTATTTTGTCATAAGAAAATCAGCATAATCACATATAATATATATAATATTTGACTTAATCATAAGTATTCAATAACATGTCGTGTCTCAAAAATGAATAAAACATGTCTCAATAAGATGTCTAAAGTAGGCATTTTAAAAATAGGTGCCTCACAGCTTCTCTTTTTTTTTTTGAATCCATGGGATAAAAAATAATTTACCCGAATTTAATTTTTTTTATGTTTGTCTACCTAATTTTTTTGTTTTTTTGGTTTTTTTTTTTTCCAATTACTTTTCCCTTGTATTTACTTTTCTGTTATTTCATTTCTTGCTAACTTGACATCTTTTTTTACATTAATTAATTGCTTTATCAATTGTTTCTATAATTTTTATACCAAACACATATTTGTTCTCAATTTAGTTGATAATTATGTTTAATTATTCATCGATTTAAACCTATGGAAAATGAAATGTATCTTCACATTTATTTAGGGAGAGCATTGTTTGACTAGTTTTTGCTCATCATCTTCACCAAACTATAGCTTTACTAGTTGTCAATTTTATCTATGATTTTACTCTCTATTTGTCCTTTACCTTCTATACATTTTTATCATTTCAGTGATTTTATTTCTAATTTTTTAATATTTTTTCAATATTTTTTTGCCTATTTTAATTTATTTTTATCCTTAAATTGTTGTTTTTTTCTTCCCCCCACCCCATTTTTTTTTTCTTTTTTTCTAATTTTTTATAACCCCTCAGTATTTTTATATTTATATTTTAATTTTCTCCACATTTCACCATATTAATATATCTTGGTAAATTTTAAGAGTGCACCATTAACATACCATGCTATTAAAATTCTTGAAATCATTTGTAACTATATGGCTCTAGAGTCCATTATTTATTCAATTAAATGTGTTTTAATCATGCACCATTAATATATCCACTCTTAAAATTCATAAGAGCATTCATAAATTTATGGCTCTAGAATCTATGATTTATTCATTTTTAAAATTCTTTAAATCATTTATAACTATATGGCTTGTTATATTTTATATCATATAGCAATACTTTGTCATTTATCTGTAATTCATTTTTCTTAATATTTCAATCATGCCAAGATTTATATATTCATTTCTATTGTGTTGGATTATAGTATTTTATAAATATTGTTTCATCAAATTTTTATAGTTATATAAACCTTTTTTTATAGAGTTTTTTAATTCAATGTGAATTTTAGTGCCAATCTTAATCTTAGTAAAATATATTTCATAGCTACAACTACTTCTAATCTATATACTAGTTGAAATGGACAATACTTGGTAATCTTATCATGTGGTAAACCTAGATTACAATAGGTATATTATTATACCAATATATTATCTCTACATTACATATTTTGGTTATGTAGACACTCAAAATTTAATCATTAAGGGCTTGAAAAATTTTAATCTTAATATCCTTACCTTGATTAGCCTATTTTTCATAATGTTAACTTACAATCTATATGATATCCTTCACTATTACATTTATTATCTTATAATTACTAGAAACATTATCTAGGCATCACTATTTTATTTACAGGGTTTTTTCATCCAAATCCAAATAGTCTTTGTCCTTTTGGGATAAGACCACACTGGGTAAACAAGTTTGTAGCCTAGCCTTATACACTAGTGTGACCTTGTCCCCACCACTCCAATGGTAACTTTTAAAATTTAATAAATTTCATATTAACTCTCTTACCACTTTAAAAATGTTAGTTAAACAAAATATTACAAATATTCCTCTATTTAATAACATCAATGCCTCTCAAATCATCATCTACAAATCACTTGAAAATCCTATTGTACATTAATAAAAAGATAACTATCCCTTCTAATTTATTTTAATAGTCATAGGCCAAGTTTGAAATTATTTATTGTAGGTCAAGGTCACTCATTTTCATGCATTCAGTTTAATATATCTAGTTGCATTCATATAGTAAATACCAATATTCACACACTCACTCTAAGAGGGATAAATACATTAACCTAAGTTCATTTTAGGCTATGTAGGAAAAACTTATATTAAATAAAGTTTTTTAGGATAGCTTGGTTATTCCCTTAACTCAATACCCCTCATTATATTTGATCTCTATTTTGTTTATTATGTAATAACTAGGGTTTTAATTTTAAAATATTCCACTTGTCAAATAATCTCTCATAGTTTACCAATAAACCATCACAACATCTAAAAATGCACAAAAATAAAATCATAAGCAGAATCAAATAGAATGTGGTATTAATCAATAAATAAGGAAATAATGCACCCTTTTCCACCTAGTGTAGCCTTGCCCCATTACATCTCAAAACTTTATTTTTAGTTTTGACATAATTTATAGATATTTCTAGTCATTTTATCAATAGTTAGCCTACATATTCACCAAAAAATAGATCCAAGCTAGATTTGCACATTTCATTAAAATTTATTATTTATATCTTATTTTAAATTTTGTATTTTACATTTAGGTTATATATTTTTTGTAGATATAAATCAAGTTTTAAATATATTTATGTTTATTATATTTCACTATTAAATAAAAAATATCATTAAACATTATGTCAAACTCATGATTTCGATTGAACACTACTTTTTGTTTGCTTGATTTTTACCCTAGGATGTCATATAACATTCTATAAATTATTGAAACCTTAAGAAAATACAATTTGACCTTGGATATAAATTCAACACCATAATTTAGTCTTATTCAAAATTAGATTTAATCTCACACTAAAAAAATAATCTTTTCACCTTAGATAACATCTAATACAAGAGCATTTTTTGAACTCAATTTGAAATTTGTTGATCTCTATGCACAAAAACTTTTAAAAATTTATTTTCTCTTTATTTTATATTTACTTGTTACATGTTTTATAATATGTGTTTTAAAAACTATAAAAATGCTTAGAATATGTTTTTATGGGCTAATCAGATATCTATTTTATGTACATCATGGTGTGACAGTTATTCCCTAACAATCAATCCATTGTATAACACCAAACATAGAGTAAAGTTTCCACTTACCTCACATTATATTATAAATTCCTAAGGTCCATTTTTTACACCATAAGAAGCCTATTTTGTTCATTTTATTTGTTCTGAACATAAAATGAGCATATCACCCAAGTAGTTTGCTCTCATTGTACCTTTATAGACATTATAGTGGGATACCAACATGGTTTAGCCTTTGTAGTTAGTGCTCCAAAATATTAGGTGAACATTAATCTTTGAATGAGAAAGCATAATTGATATCCCACTTAATCATTCAAACCCTTGCCTAGATTATCTTTTTACTTGTTTTTTTCTTGTATTATATTCATAATAGGATTGATGAGTGAATGTTTCTTTCAAATGTTACATAGGAGTATGTATTTAATTGTAATATATAGTACTAAATTTCAACATGTTATTCATCATATTTTTACATAAATTTAATGCTAAATTAAACAATAATATATACTAAACAAAATACAATCTCATGGCCTTATTATTTCAAATGATTGCACTAATCTATCATGCCACTATTCTTCTCTAATAAAAACTATTATCACTTTAAATTACACCCTTTATGAGGTTATTCAATCATTCCTCATTTAGATTATAATATCGAGACAATTATAGGCTATGGTTTACCTAATCAATTATGTAAATATATAGGTAAGGGATAGCTCCCTTGATTAATCACTTAGTACCAATCACTAACCTACTAGCTTTTAAGGAAAAGAGAGAATGAATTAAGAACTAAGGAGTGTAATACACTAAACTTTCACTCCTCTACCTACCTATGCACTATTGAAATGAATCAAGACTAATTAAGCGACACAATTAAAATGATAGGTTCTATTTAGATTAGTATTTCAATATGAATGTTTTTGGAAATTAATGAACTAGGATGTGATAACCAATATGTATAACATGAGACACTAGAGTAAAATCTCTTACATACCTAATTCTATACACAACCAGCTACAACACTTCATGTGACCTACAAGGAACCAACGTAATTACAAAGAGGTAGGAATGAGATGACAAAAGAGAGAGAGTTATAACACTAAAAATTTAAATCATGCACAAGCACTAACATACACTAAGATCAATATTGAATAATTTTAAATCAAAATTTTCATTCATATCAAAGGAAAGAATAAGTGTTTATATGATTAGTGCTTTGTCATACTTAAATTTAGATCTATACAATGGCCTTCAAGTTAGTATTTTAAAGAGGAGTGAAGGAAGAGAGTGAGGGGAACATATAAAATAAATGATAACTATAATCTCATGATTAATAAAGTTAAAAATAAGAAATCATGTGAGTATGTAGGTCTATGAACTATATTCAACATGTGCCATCTTGGTCTAATTTTCCTCTTCAAGAAGCTAGTGTAGATGAATCTTGACCTCCCCATGACTCACATCTATTTATTTTAAAATTACCTCTTTATTATAGTTAACAAATACCCTATTGATTATATTTAATGTTTTGATACATGAGCCTGATCTTCTTATCCTAGTTGCCACCCCCCATACTCTATAGTATTCTCTATCTTCATTATACAACGTCCATTACCCTTGGTGTCACTTGGTTCATCTTTAGGAAATTTAAAAACTAATATTTTAGAATGTATTAGGTATTATAGGTTTTATTAAAAATTTTATAACTATTATAAGATAAATTATATGCCTTGGTAGCTCTTCATATTCTCCATTCTTATCTTTGTGTATTGTTTGAGAGTCACACATTCACACATGTGTAACCTTTTGATCTACCTTTTAGGTATGAATCAAATTTATTTAGGATTATTAAAAAAATGGAAAAGTTACACAAAGTATTTATAAGAAACATTTGACATTCTCAAGCCTATAGGACTCTTCATTAGGCCTCTTGAGGGCATAATTAGGCCTGCTCAGTTTTCTCATGTTCTCACTACCTTACTTTCCTTCCAATATATCTATAACCATTAGGATTGGCTTTTTGATGAATTATGAATCATAAAATAATGCCTCCACATGAATTATATGATATTTTAAAAGTTTTTCAAGACCTTAGTGACTTTAGTTAGGTTTGTAACTTCTTTATCTTAGTACTAACAAGAAGGTAGTCTTCTACAAGACTTAGTATAGCTTGAAAACTCATTTTGGAACCTTGAGACCCATGTGAAAGACTTTTGGACACCCAAATACATATTTATAGGCTTAATATATCCATAAAAATAATCAAAAGGTATGCATATATCTCTATACCCTAATTTAGGATCGTAACCTATAAATTTAGGTCATTTTCTTATGTTTTCTAACCTACATGTGCCAATATTTTACTCAAAAAGGTGACTTTTAAATGTGAAGGCATTCCATAGGTATTTATAATCCATTTTATACTATTTTATATCACTTATAAGGCATTTTTTAAGCCATCTATCTCTAATTAGGATCTTGGTAGGGTTTTAGACATGTTACTTCTTAAGGTTGATTCATAAAACTTGGGGACTTAAGATCAAAAATAATACCACAAATGTTGAATTTAATACCCCCCAATATTCCCAAAATATTATAATAACCCATGTAAATTATCCCTATTGTTTGAATACAAAATTATTAGGCCTCTCAAGCTTCTTCAAGGAAAATAGTGTTTTAGAGAAGTTTAGGCTCTTAACAATTATTCATATAGAATAGGGACTCTTCACAAGAACTAATGCTAAAAATTTATTTTAAACATACCTATATAAATTTATTACTATTCTTAGGAGACCATGAAGACCATCCAATTACTTCTTAGGTGAAGGCATTGGCCTTTTAGGCCTCCAACCTATAGGTCTCTACCCAAGAGAGAAAGATTTAGAGAAAAAAGGGACCATGAGGATTTTCCTTAGTCTATAATTCTTCCTAAAATATTAATAAATCCTCACTTAGGTTTTTTTATGTCTCTTTATATCATTCAAAAAATCTATCATGCTTGAAAATTAGTTTCACACTTGAGGGTCCTAGTGGGGATTTTAGGTTTGATTAGGCCTTTTAGGGACCTATGCTTGAATTATTCACTAAAAACATGTTCAAATACATTTCAAAAAATAACATATCAATATAATAGAAACCTTAACATTTATAAAAATACCTTAACTTATCTAAAACATGGAATTTTAGTATTTCTCTCTCATATATTTTCCTCTTCATGCACCTATTTACTAATATCATCTTGCATATTGAAGATTTATCATGTCACAAATGTCTCAACTTGTACCAAACACAAACATAAACTCTACAAAATAACCTTAACATTGTCAAAGTTACCTTGAATAATGCTAAGTGTTTCATGAGAGGATTGAGAGCATGAAAATTAACTATGAAACTGAGGGTCAAGACTCTTGGACTTGGACTAAACATATAACACCTTGACATAACCTAAGTACTAATTAATAATACATAATTTAATTACAGATCATGACATCAAAACCATGGCCCACTAGAGGCTATCAACAAATTTAAAAGGTCAAATACCAATTTTTGAACTAGTATAACCAAGGGTAGCTAAATTGGCTAACACAAACATCACCAAAAATAAATTTTGACAAAATTTAATTGACTTGGGAATAATAAAAATCATATATTATTATGATATCTAAATTTAGAATCTAATTAAACTAAGAATAAGAATGCAATATGTGAATCGTATTCTATACTAAACCAACCTCTAATAGAGCAACAAAAATGAAAAGGAAACTAAAAAAACTAAAAAATGAAATAATTACAATGAATTCATAATATCATCACCTTATCCATTATGGACAATATTAATTTTTTCTTGCATCTTGATGTGGGTGCTCAATTCATATCCAAGAAAAGTGAATTAAGTAGCATGAAGGTGAAAATGCCTTGAATTCTTGATGGATTTGTAGAGTAAAACTAGTATAGATTTGATAGCTTAATGGTGGACAATGAAAGTGATGGATTGCACACCAATTTATAGGCCCTTGGGTAGTGAGATGAATATTTGATAATAATATAAGTTTATTTAATTATGATGATAATAAATAGTTGTATTTGAGTCCTCATCTTTATGGATGATGAATAATTCCCATATGTGTGAGACAAATATGGAGAGTCAGTTGGTAGTTTAAAATGTCTTATGAATGAGTCAAATTAGTTATATGACTCACCATGATAATTTAAATTTTGAAATGATGGCTTAACCATTAGTTGAGGAAGTTAAGGATTTTTTTGGATGACTAAACACTTAGTTGAGTGAAGTTTAGAAGATGTCTAAAAGAGATGAAAATTTTAGATTTTAATTAGTTTTGAATAATTATGTGTACATGATAATTAATAAATTTAGATTGAATAATTATTTGAAAAGTGGATGGAAATTATGTTATTGGGATATTTGAATCTAGGATGGTACATGAGTTAGTGTGTCAATTTTAATCAATGTTAATTATGATACTAAATGTGGTAGAATTTAGGTGTCTACATTTGACCCTCTTTGAGATGGTGTTGTGACTAAAAGAATAACTATATTTTCAAATAATAAATAAAAATTAGAGTGAGAATATATGTAGAAGTATGATTCCCTGGGTGGCTTTAAATTAGTGATTATTTCCCCTTGATTTTTCATGTAGAAGTATATGTAAATGATTTTCTCCAAGTGGATAAATACTAGGGAACAAAGTTAGAAAAAATAATATTTTAAAATTTTGAGTTTCACTCTTAGATGTTTCCCCATTAATCCTATTCATAGTAGCGAATGTGGGAATGATATATCCTAATGGTAATATATGGTATAATGTTTATATGATGGATAAAAAGTTTACAATATTAATTTTCAAGTTGTAATAAATATTTATAGAATTATTATTAATTGGTGGTAGAAATTATGGACAAAATAGCTTAAATAAGGGTGAAAAAACATGAATGGGGGAGAATATGAATGATGAGAGTAGATATATATGAGTGGGGGTGTATGAGGTTGTTTTAAATTCATTATTTAAATATCATTTATTTGAGAAAATTTATTAGACACCTAGATTTATATTTGTGCTCTAGAGTGCAAGAGAAGAATGAATCATATACCAGTAGAGAGGCATCACAATGAGTGAGTCCAGACACACCAACATCCAACAAGGAGTGGGGATGTGATAAGTAAAATTGTTGGGTTTTGAGTTAGTAATTCTTTAGTGTTAAATTATTAGGTAAAATGGGGGAAAAAAACTCATCATTTATTAAATAATAGTTTTAGAGTCCTTTGTAGCAATTTTATTATGGTAAATAGTAATTTCAACAATGATGATCTATGAATTTTTCAAAATGGTAAAATCATCATTGGCTAAGTTTTATTCATTTAAGAGTGAGGTGAATTTGTTTAAATTTATATTGAAATAATGAATGGGACAAGTGAATTAATAAAGTAATAAATTCATCACCTACTATGGTGAATTCATTCAAAGTATAGCAAGTTCATCCTGATAGGCAATATATTTGTCAAAGAGGAGATGAAGATGTATAAAAGATAAGGATTTATAAATATAAATTTTTTTTATGTGTTAATAAATTAAATGTAATGTATTATAGAAAAATTAACATTGTGTCTTGGTGATTTGTGCAAGAGAGATTATCCATACTTGATAATCAAGAAAGGTGATCAAAAGTATTAGGGTTGATGAAAGGGTTTAAAAATTATAAGGTGGGGATTTTTGAGGTGATGGCTATATATTGCATTATGGAAATTTAAAAGGTATGTTTTGACAAGGATTTTTTAATGGAACTACAAGAGTACTGAAACTTGGAGACTAGCACATTTCACCTACCAATAGGTAATATTATAGTTACATTTGAGGATTTATGGAGGATACTTTGTATCCTTAAATGGGGTATACATGTGTACTAGTGGGAGACATCATAGGTTGTGTCACTATAAAGGGTATTTGGAGAGTGTTAATTCACCAAAATACACCCTTAGGAGAGGAGTGTTTAGACCTTTCCATGTTTGGGATAATATGGGATTAGTCAAAGGTTATGGGTGACTTGTGGGTAGACTAAACCTATAGTTTAAGGGGATAGCTCCCATGGTGCACCAATTAAGATCAATTCCTAAGACCTACTAACTTACTGATGAAAATAGATAGATAAATGCATGGAATTGAAATGTATAATACTATAGGTGATTCACCAACACACTCTTGTCCATTCTTGTTGATACTTAATCAACACTTTTTGAATCAAACAAGGACTAGTGACTGAAACATGTTTTCCAAGGGGTTCATAATTAGTATTAATTAAAATGAGGGATATGTAGATTTATAAAAATTTAAGGTTATGGATAAGAGGTATAATTTAAGGAAATATCAACTAGATTACACTTCAAAAATAATCACCAACACTTTAACACATCATATGACCTACATAGAATAACATCCTAACAACTAGGTGAGGACAAGGACCTATAAAGGATAATGAAAAATAACTAATTTTTAAAATAAATAAGAACATAACACAATAAGTTATCAATTAAATGTTAAATATTCCTTATTATTGATTCAAAAGGTTTTCAAGATATAATTTGGGTAGAGTCTCATCATACCCAATTGAGGGATAAGTACAATGGCCTTAGAGCCTCAATTTATAGAACACAAACAAGAGGGAGAAGATAATATGGCATTTATAAGTCATGAATATGTCATTAATGACCATAATTAACTCATTGAGTATTTGCAAGTAGTCAGACACTTCTCCCATGCATTGCTTGACTAGTAGGTGGTCTTCAATGAGCCTTTTAGGCATTGAGATGGAATGGTGGAGGATAATTAAATTTGGTTGACCATATTAAAAGTGTGATAATTCCAACATATTAAATACAAAGGTATCATCATTTTCTAATTATTCTTCATGGATAATAAAGAAACATCCTTCCCCTTGTGCATGTTGACTAAGCTTAAAAAATTGCCCCATCCTCCATTATGGGTATGAATTGTGTGTATTTACATTTATGGAGTAGTTAAAAAGGTGTTATGACCATATATTGACTCCTCGAGAAAACTTATATGCCAAAAACACATATTATTATTTTGCCAAAATAGGCCTATTATGTGATTAGGCCTAGTCTCTTCATGTTAACTACTTGGATGACCATGGGTATTGAATATAACCTTAAATATTGATGAGTGATAATGAATCATGTCTAATAAAACATATTATACAATTAATTATACCTTATAAATGTGTTCATTTATGTGACTAGGTCACCTCCCACTATTACATCTAGACTAGCATTTTAATGTAGACATATAACAACCTTTCCAAGATGAATCAAGAATTTTTTGTGATTTTAAAATTTTAAATGTGTTTCTAACTATCCTCCTCCATTATATTCAACTCTTCATATAACTCTACATCTTGAATTTATCACAAAATCTAGATAAGACAATGTTTCCAATTGGTTTATACAACTATCTGTACAGACCAATGCCATGAATGGGACCTCCTTAGAGTAAAATGTGATTTTTGGTGTCTTATAATATATTTTAATTCATTTGAATTCAAATTATTTAATATTTCATCCATCAGGTCTCTATTAGGGTTTTATGGATGTTTAGAGGGGTTTGAAATCTTAGTGATTGTTCATAGCCCTAAGGGCTTTAAATGCAAACCAATGCCAAGATATTCAAGTATAAATCCCTCAAAAACTTCCCTAGTAGTTAGAGTCTCCATGAAAAACTTATGTACAGTTATGAGCATAATAAGGTGCTCCTCGGGTGACTATATTATATTTTGTTCATTGTTAAGGTAGTTTTTGGCCAAAAAATGACTAATTTTAGGCTTATTTCTAAAAACTAACACATCATGCACATATAAAACCCATTGAATTACATATTTATGATGGTTTAAGGTCTCATCTATCCATTTTTATCCTCTATTTTCATTCTTCAAGTAGCCATGCCTTGATAAAGGTATTAGATCAATAGACCTAAAGGTAGAGTTCTTTTATTTTACCTTTAAAATGGAATGGTGAGGTTATGTGTCCACATCTAAGAGTATGAAACTTACCTCTTAGATCCTTAGGATAATTTTCATTAACTTGATTAATCCCATTATTTCTCCTTTATATACACATAGTTAAATAACTAGGAACTTAGGCATGCTTGTAGGTGGCTATTAGAAGTGGAGACCTTTATAGGTGATCAATATGTAAATATTTGAGATATTTTGATCCCTCTCCCTCCTTAGAAACATGTAGAATGTGTCGACCTCTTATAATTTATTGCATATAGGTTTACATTAATCTTTTATAGGATTGATCCATATCACATATAATCTACACATGTTAACCAATGACTCATATGGGTACTTATGTGACTTGGGGAGACCATTAAGATTGTCTCAAGGCTCAACTACCTCATTTGAAATAATTTTAGGGTGTAATTCCTTTATTGGGTCCTTAACATGATTTATAGAGGGTTTTGGTAGCCTACCATATTAATGATGGTTCATATAGTATAGGCCTCAAATCCAAAACTTATTTCCACATATGTTTATCCCATAGACCCATTAAAAACTCTTAAATAACCCATAGTCCCATGAAACTTGTATGGTGAGTTATGAGTGAAAGTTGGCAACCTTCAAGTTCTTTGTTAAGCATTCTATGTGGGTTATAGTGTTAGGTATTGTTCATAGAGTTGATATCCTAATTAAAAAAATTTACTCAATATATATTGAGTTCATATGGGTCCCCAACTCCCCTTAAGATCATTGGGTCCGAGTCATCTTTCCATATGAGATGTGGGCATTATAATTGGTAGATTGACATGGCAGACTAGGGTAGTAGATGTCAAGAGGAGCAATTAGACAAAGTTAACCATTTCCTTATATTACTCTATCTAAAACATTCTCCTCAGGGTCTATATCATCATTAAACACCTCTTATGACTTTAAATTATACTTAAGGGGTTTGGATATGCCACAAGGATGAGGTTGGGGTTTTGAAGCCTAAGGGTGGTTTTAGGCCATATAGGTATAACTGAGTATCATGGATTTGAGATACATTTAGGTGAATATTTGACTTAAATATCACAATAATAAACCTTTTATACTGGTTTTCACCCTTTTCACTTGTCCTCAACTTCTCATACCACCATCTCTACCCTTCACTTTAGTAGCTTTTCCCTAAGTGACCTTGACCAACTTGAGTATTTCAGTCAATTATGTTAGATGCCTAATTAGGATGTATGTCTTATCTCCTTAGTTTTAAGTATAATTTGGGAGCTCATGTAGGGTGTATTCAGGGTCTAACCACACCCTTGAGCTGAGTTTTCACTCCAACCTATTCTCACGACTCCCTTATAACCATGTATTAAAGTTTGTGTGTCATTAGTGTCTAACCTAGACTGGGAATATACTTAGCTTGATCATAATCTTAAGAAACCTAAGGATAATAAATTACATTATTATCTTGGTTTTACCATTATATTGTTTTTGTTGACATCGGTCAAGCATTCTAACTGGCTAGGTAGAATTAGATGCACATAGGTCATTGCTCATGTCTAAGTGGTCTTGTTTGACCATACCTTTAAGTTTCCTTTCTTATCAATAACATGAAGTTTATTCCCTACACTTGTATCTAAATTCTCTCTTTCATGTGCATATATCACCTTATATCTAATGTTGAATGTAAACTACCTATAATTTGGTAGATGATGGCCTAGGTTTTTAACTATCAAGAGGATTCTTATAGGTTCATGAGTAAGAAGGATTCAATGTTATGTTTAACACCCAATTTATCTTCCTTGAATATAAATCACACTCTTTAATATAGTCATATTCAAAATATATGACCCTTATTTTCATCCTTAAGGTTCAGGGGTATATGATGGTTTTGAAACCTTTTTAAGGCTGGGCCTAAGTTGATCTCCTAGACTTGGTCATAGTTTTTCAATAGTATACATACTTGAATGGAATCCTTTTATCATATTTCCAATGACCCTTGATGGTGTTATGAAAACTTAACTTTGTTTCCATAATTTAAGTTTGGGAAAAAGGGTTCAAACCTATATATGGTAGTCATAGGGTCCCATAGAGTTCTAATTTTGGAAACTAATGTTTATTATGGTGTGAAATGGCCCAATGAGACTATTATAAAATAGATATCCTTTGAGAGGTGTGATATGGACTATTGACTCATGTACAAGACCACCTATCGAGACCCTAGACACCATAATTTATACACTCAATATGAAAATTCATTTTGAATTTTTTGATCAGGAATATGAAGGGATAAAATGAAACCTAGGACTTCAAAAATACCTTAAACTCTATTATTGAACCTTAAACTTTACTAAATATGTCTATGGAGGCATTGGAAGGATAGTTCATAGTTTTTAGCCTTAGGATCCGTAAATAGGTTTGATATTTAAAAAGAGAAACTCTTCCACACATGTTCATGATACTTCTACTACCTCTATGGTGCTTTAGTGACCTCTAATAGTCATCACCATGGAACACTTTATCCTCACTTATAATGAATTTCAAATACACATGCAGTCCCATTTGAAGTTATGATATTCAGGGAGTTGAATTTTTATTTTATCATTTCACTTATGTTAATGAGTCAAGAATATTTGAACAACTCCAAGAAAACATCATTCAACCTCAAACCACTACATTTTTTTAGATATATGCATTGAAGTTCTTTTATTATCAAGGAAACATTTCCTATAGTTTGTAATTTATGATAACCTCGAGGTTTCTTGCTCCCATATACTCACACATGTGAACCATGGGTGGAGAATGTAATGGAAGGACCTTTAATACTTTTATAAGGCACATACAACTACCATTTTATTTAACCAAGCTATAAATATAATAAAACCATTCCAATCTTGACCCTATATGGATGTATAAGGCTAGTCTAACTACCTAAGGTTCTTAAACATTTTTCATAAAGCATGGTCCATAATTTTTCAAACCAATTTTTAGGATCATAAGGCCATTATAACCCTTTCCTCTATTTAAGATCTTAGGTCACCATCTTCTCTCTCCTATCCATACTAAATAATAACCTAAGATGTTGCCCAACGCTCTTAAGGAGGATGATGGAAATGAGGGGTCATTTTTTGACCTTTTTGACTTGAAACTCATGGATTATCTTACATAATGTATATATTGAGTTCCATATATATATATATATATATATATATATATATATATATATATATATATATGCCTAACATTTCCTAACCATGATCATAATGTGTAGATCTGTACTCACTTGAAAACACATGCAAAACACTATTCTCTTGCATTTTCTTAGGTTTTCAAATCTTGAAAAATTATTTGTCTAAAGGAGGAGTGAAATGATGGGTTAATAAACATTTAAAAACATGAATTATGGCTAGGGAAGTTAAAAATCCATTCTGTCCCACATGTGGGCCCCTTTAGTGGAAAATAAAAGCATTTAACTTATGAAAAAACACCTTTTTACATATGAAACTATTGTATCATAGAATTATGGTGATCATGGGGACCTTTGAGGGAATAATTTATAGTATTATTTTTATTTTTGGGTCGAAATAGCATCATTCCATGGTCAAACACCCATCTTAAGGTGATACATATGATCTCAAGTGAAATTTTAAATAGAGACTACCTAAATATCTATTAAAAGACCTTAAAACATGATAAAGACCTAAAAAAGGTTACCACATATTCCTTTTAACATCTTAAACCCTATGATCTTGCCATACCTTTTAGGATTCAACATACTTACATGGATTCATGATAGGTTATGAGCTAAAACATTAGGTCATATTCAATATGAGTAAGTTTAGACCATTACAACCACTCTAAGGCCTATTATAGACTCCCATACATAATTATCAAAAATAGAGAACTAGAAATAAGCTTAGATAGGGTGAAAAAGATAAAAACCATGACACTCCTTAACATAGCACACATCACTTGAACCTATTGATTTGATTTCATGACTAGTGATATCCTTTTGAACTATCTTGACACTTCAAGAAACATAAGAGAGTGACTAAGGTGAATTTGGGTACTCATGGCATAGGTTGACTCATTTATAAGATAAAAGGTAGAAATAAATTAACATTACTAGTGAATTTGAAGGCTTGACCTCCCTATTGGTCAAGAGGACCCATAATCTATTTGTATATCAGTCATACTTAGTTAAAGACTCTTTTATTGAACTAACTCCTCATGATAAATACCTTGAAGACATTAAAGACTATAAAAATATTCACAAAAAACAAAAAAATACATAAATTAAACACAATAAAGACTCATAATATAACATAATAAGAAAATAACCAAACAAGTAACTAGGAAAGCATGTGCCACAACACTTAGAAGAAGGAAACCTAAACTATTATGTACAAATATGTTTTGTGTTTCCTAGTAATAATAATTAAGGAAAAAACCATTGATATGGATAGGGAGTTCCTCACCATTCATATTGTAAAATTTGAAAGAATTTTTCTCTTTTTAACTTGTAACAATATATTTTCTGCTCTAAAGACTATCAAAATTTGAGTGCTTACTTGGTTTAACACGGTATTCATCCCACTTGATCATAATGTCACCTTGTTGGAAGGTAATTAAATAATATGTCTTTTGAAATGACCTATTTAACTAATCTTGATGGGACCACATGGAATGCACAACATCATATATTATCTCTTTTATCTACCTCAATTCATTCATCCTTATCTACATAGCATTATTATCCATGAGTTCAAGTTGGTGTGTGACTCCTAATGTTGTTATTTCAAGTGATATGGGTAGAGATGGTGGTTTGGGTAGCTAAGGATAAGTTAAAATGGTTAACATAAATGTAAAAGTTTTAATATGGTGAGATTGAAGTCACTAATTCACATATATAGGTGGATTAGATCCCTAAGACTCAATTAGGCCTATAAGACCTAAAAACACCCTTCGGCCTAAAAACCTCAACATCCTTCTTGTGGCATATACAAACCCCCAAAGTATATTTAAGGTCATAATAGGTGTGTGATTATGATACAATCCCTAAGGATAATGTTTTAGATAGAATAATATAAGTAAATGGTCAACTTGGTTTCATTACACTCTTGAGCTCCATTACCCTAGTCTGCCTTAAACTTCCAATTCTAATGCTCACATCTCACATGGTAAGATGACTAAAGATAAATTATATTAAGGGTATTTGGGGACTCAAATGTGTTAAATATCCATGGAGTCAATATTTATAGTCAAGAGCTCAAATCTATGAATAATCCCTAACACTATAACCCACACAAAATGCTTAGCAAAGAATTTAAAGGTTGTAAATTATCACTCACAATTCGCTATACACCTTGCATTGGAATAGGAGTTATTTATAAGTTTTAAATTGGTATATGGGATAAAAATCCAAGGCAATAAGTTTTGTATTTGAGGCTTGTGCTCTATGAACCATCATTAAGATGGTAGGCCACTAAAAACTTGTCTAAGCCTTGATAAGTACCTGATAAAGGAATTACACCCTAAAATGCTTTTAAATGAGGTATCTAAGCCTTGAAAATGTCTTAATGGTATCCTTAGGTCACATAAGCTTCCAGATGAGTCATTGTTTATCAAGTGTAGACTATATATGGTATGGTTCAAACCTAGAAATGACTGATCCAAGCTTATATACAAGAAATTGGTAGAGATCCACACATTATACATGTTTTATGAAGTGAGAAGGATCAAGAGGTCTCAAAGAGTTTCATAGTGATCACCTAAATAGGTCTCCAACCTCTAATACCCACCCACATGCATGCCTAAGTGCATAGTAAAATGATTATGTGTACACAAAGAAGAATCAAGGGTCTTAATAAAGTCAATGAAAATGATTCTAAGGATATAATAGGTAAGTATAATACTCTTATAGGTGGACAAGTACCCTCATCATTCCATTTTGAAGGTAAAAATCAAGAACTCTACCTTTAGGTAGGTGGCCAAGTACCCTTATCAAGGCATGATTGATTTAAAACTAAAAATAGGGGACAAAAAGGGTTATATGAGACCTTAGACCATTAATTATATGTACTTAAAGGGGTTTTAAATTTGCATGAGGTGTTAATTTACATTAAAAAATCCTATTATTGGTCATTTATGTCCCAAAGTTGTCTTGAGATTGCACATAATACAAGATAGTCACCAGAAGAACACCCTCTTGTGCTCATAACTATATGAAAGTTTTTCATGGGGACCCCAAATGATAGAAAATGTTTTGGATGGATTTTTCCTTGAATATCTTGGTGTTTTTTTTATTAAGTTTAAGCCCTTAGGGATATGAATAATTGCTAAGAGTTCAAACCCCTCTAAGCCTCCCTAAAACCATAATAGAGACCCAATGAAGGAAATATTGAATAATTTTCATCTAAATTAATTTTAATGGCTTGGGAGACACATAAAACTCATATTTCACTTTGAGGAGGTCCCATCCATGGCATTTACTTGTATAGACAATTGTACAACCATTAGAAATACTATCTTAACTAGATTTTGTGATAAATTCAAGGCATAGAGTTATATTAATAAAAATATATCATAGATTAGGATAGTGTGAAACTTATTTAACCTTTTAAAATCAAAAAATATTCTCATATCATCCTAGAAAGGTTGATATAGTTCTATATTAAAAAGACAGTCTAGATGTGCTAGTGAGAGGTGACTTAGTCACCTAAATGAAAAAAAGTTGTAAGTGTATACTAATTTGAAGGTATAATTCATGGTATAATATATTTTATTAGAATTGATACATTATCACTCATCCATATTAAAAGATATATTCAATCCCCATGGTCATCCAAGTAGCTAATACTAAGAGACTAGGCCTAATTACCTAGTAGGCATATTTTGGCAATAAAAGAAGATATTTTTTTTTGGAATAGAGGGATGATAATGGAGTTAATACAGGGTCATAACACCTTTGTAACTTATCCATGAAGGAGAGAAGAGACAATTCACACCCATAATGGAGGATGGGTTAGTTTCTTAATCCTAGTCAACATGCACAAGCTGAAGGAGGTTACTTAATGATCCACAAAGGATAATTAGAACATGATGCTCACACTTTAAATATGGTCAACCAAAACTAAATTATCCTCAACCACTCCATCTCAACACCTAAAAGGATCATTGATGACCACTCACAACTACAGAAACACATGGGTGAAGTGTGGGACTACTTGTAACTCTTTAATGGGTGAATTATGATCATTCATGACCTCTTCATGACTTATCCATGCCAAACTATATTATACATCATATTGATGTTCTATAAATTTATTATCTAATCCCATTGTGCTTATCCCTTGACTGGGTATGATTAGACTCTTTTCAAATTATATTTTATAAACCTTTTAAATTAATAAGAATCACTATTTTATATTTACATAATAGCTTAGTATGTTTTAGATTAGAGGTAAAAGTAGGTTTTGAAGGGGCCCCAAAACCCTATTACAGAGAGCAAAATAAGAACAACTAAGCCCACAGGCAATGCCTAAAAAACACTACAGTGAGGTAGCAAAAACATGTTTTGAATGGTCCTGAAACCATAAGAGATACATCCGGTCAAAACCCAGAAACAGAAGTCTGGTGGTATAACAAACAAAAGCTAACAAAAGAAGAACAAAGATCAGTACCAGTTTCTAAACCAACAAGAAGGACCAGATTATTCATCCAGTTCTAGTATCAAGTTCATGGCTTCTTTTTCTTTCAAAATAGTTTCCTGGGTGGTAACCTCCAGCGAAGCTCCTTTTTGTGTATCTTTCTTTCTGGAACTTTGCCTTGTCCTTTTGCTGGGACCCTCTAGTGCTTTGGTCTCCTCATTGGCTCATTTACCTATATTGATAGCAGCTGCACAAATGTTGGACATTACTTCCTCCATTTTCTTTCTGTTATCCTTTATTAACTCTCGGAGGTTGTTTTCGTAAGCTTTGAGCTTCACAGGGATCTCGCTTAACTGATTTTCCATGTTGTTTACTTTGTTCCAAGTAGCTTTCAGATAATCTTCCAAAGTTTCTGCTTTTTTCTTGAGATCAATGATCTCCCTACACAACCAGGAATCTAATTGGGAAGAAGACTCAGCTTTACTGTTAACCCATGTCATAGGAGTGTGTATTTCTTCATTCTGATTCTTCCCTCTCCAATCCTCAGACTTTTTATTTGGGCTATTCCTAGCTTCTTCAAAGAAGTCATCTTGGCTCTTTTGTTCCTGCTCATTGATTCCATCTTCAATTTCCATCTCCATGTTTTGAATATCTTCTTGGATAGAGATTTCCTTTTCTTTCTTAGAAGTTGGGTCCTCACCAGGATCTTCCTGGACAGTGTCTTCCTCTGCCACTTTCTGGTTTTCCTCTGTCTCTTCTATTCTGGTAACAGAATCCTCCTCTGTATTGCCTTTATCTTTTTCAATTTCCTCCGATCCTTCTTCATCATTACTAGAGTTGGTGTCCCAGCTCTCTGTTCCATCTTCTTCCTCTGGTTTTTCCTCCTCGGGTTCTTCAATTCTCTCCCGACCCCTTTCTTCTTTTGCATTCTGTTTATTAGGACTAGGGGTCTTAATTTTTCCTATTCTGCTTACATTTTCATTCTTTTTATTCCCTGGCAACTTATTTTTCCCCTGTTTGGGATACTTAACCAGTGCCCTATTCTTTTAATAGCCTTCAATAAGTAGAATAAGGCCTTCATGAAGAATAGGGCGCAAATCCTTTTTCCTATGAGCATAAAGGCTTTGAATCAGGGAGTAGCGAAGATAGAAAGGAAAAGACAAGCTAACCTTATGCCTGAAGTGGTTGAGGAAGACAAAATGGAACTTATGCACTCGTTTGCTTCTTCCGTCCAGGATGAAGTACTCCCTTATACAGCTTAGGACATCCCTCCAAATCCCTTTAATCTGATCCAGCTCATAAAAATCCCCATTTTTGACCAACTTCTGCTCCTCCTCATCCATTTTGGGGAACTTACAAAATGCCTCTTTTGAAATGCTAGTCTGCTTTGAAAATTTGATTCCTTCCATTGACAACCCTGTAACCTTAGCAAGAAAATCCTCAATTAAATTTACAGTTATACCATGCAGGGTGACCCTGTCGTCAGACCAATTTTTGAAGAAGGCCGTCGTGATATGCGGTTTAGAGCCGTGGAGTCTTTCCATGTATCTCATAACATTTCCCTTCTGCAAAATTCTCCAAACTTGATGTTTATCTCTCCATTCTACATAGCTCTTGGGCTCCTGTTTACGGGGTTCTCCCTTCCTTTCACGTGCCATACTCATTTTCTTTGAATCCCGATTACTGTGGATATTACCCTGGATCCTCCTGCTATCAAGTTGATTGGGACGTCGAATTTGTTTATGACTTTTCAAGATCCGCTTCTCCCTCTTGAGGGCCTTACTCTTTAATAATTGGGTTCCTTTCCCCGTGCTGCCACTCCTCCTACTCATTAAGATTTTATTACACACCAATCCTACCTTCTTTCGCATGTGTGGCATCAAGAAGAATGATTGCCCTTAAATCCACGTTCCTTTCTAAGGTTTCATCCCACCTCGCTTTTTGCCCTTCCCAAACAACACAATTGGCAAGCCAATCTGCAACACCATTGGCTTCACGGTAGGTATGGGTGATTTTTATTTCTTCAAATTTATTCAAAAGAGTTTTCATCTCCTTTACCTTATCCTCTATGGTCCAAGACACAGTATTCTTATTATTAAGGATATTTATAACATTCAAAGAGTCCCCTTCAAGCCACAATTTGGAATATCCTGAGTCCACAGCTAATTTAAGGGTTTGGAGGGCAGCTGTAGCTTCGGTAATGTGGTAGTTAGATATACTAATGGGAATTGCAATAGCATCAATAACCATTCCCACATGGTTTCTCAGAACACCACCACAACCAGCATTTCCTGGGTTCCCTTTTGCTGCACCATCAAAGTTACCTTTAATCCAATCATGAGGTGGACTAATCCAAGTCACACCTGATCTGGGGTTATCAGGTTCATCGAGAATAATATCCTTCCTCAGGGGATTATCCACTTTGAGATTAGATCTTAGATTTTTTTGAGAAGAAAAATTTTCCTTTAGAGCTCTAATGATGTTCTGGCCAACCACCCATCCAGGGGGCTCTTTGTTTCTGAATATTCGGTTATTTCTTTCATTCCATATTCCCCACTAGATATGGGGAAGAGTAATTTTCCATAAGAAGAGAACTTCAGGATTCTTTGAAGGGCAATACCAGCTTTTGAGAGAAAGTTCAACATTTTCTTGATGAATCCATGTAATGCCCCACAGATTGAGAACCTCCTTCTAAACAAGCTGAGTGAAGGAGCAATTCACAAACAGATGATCTCTATCTTCAAGGTCTCTCTTACATAGAATACACCTGTTAACAATATTGATTCTACGTTTCTGTAAATTATCCAGAGTCAAATTTTTATTTTGGAGAAGGGTCCAGAAAAAGAACTTGATTTTAGGAATGAGCCCCTTAATCCAGGCTCTTGTCCATAACGGTTTTCTACCATTTCCCTTGGAGATGAAGATGGAAGAGACTTTAAACTTTCCACTTGGCTCCTGATACCAAACAATTTTATCTTCTTGATTAGGATATAGGGATATATCATTTAGGGATAATTGAATATCCTTGAGATCTTGATCATAGTCAGTGAGGTTAACCCAAGTGTTGTTCTACCAGTATTGATTAACCATTATGCCCACTCTTTGTTTACATCTTTCTATAACATCTTTATCTTGGATTTCTTCCTGTAAGGGTTTACCTCTTACCCAAATATCTTCCCAGAATTTCACCTTTTTACCATTACCTACTTTCCATGCACTACCTTCTTCAAGAACATGTTTTGTTCCCTAGATTGCCCCCCAAATAGCAAACGGATGAGAAATATCTAGAGTAGTAAAGAAGTCATGAAGTGACTGTGCCTTAAATAAATACTTATGCTTCCATATTTTACTCCATTCTTTATTTTCCTGATAGACCCTCCATCCCTGTTTAGCTAAAAGGGCAGTGTTCATACTTCTTATTTTCCTTATACCAAGTCCACCATCCTTAACCGGTTTGCAAATGTTATCCCATGCAATAAGAGGCATTCTCCTTTTCTCCTCAGAACCTGACCAAAGAAAATTTCTTTGGATTTTTTCAATTGCCTCAACAAATTTACAGGGGATTTTGAAAAGACTCAAAGCATACGTAGGTATACTTTGAAGACTTGCTTTGAGGAGAGTTAACTTTCCTCCTTGGCTAAGAAGACAGCCTTTCCATCCCGCTAACTTCTTACTAAATTTATTAATAAGACCTTCCCAAAAAGCTTCAGGGGCTTTCAATCCAAAAGGGAGACCAAGGTATGTTATGTGATTATTGATTTGAATAAATGGTGGAGATTAATTCTCTTGTATATGTCCTTGTCCTCACCTAATTTCTAGGGTGTTATTATATGTAGGTAATATGATGTGTCAAAGTGTTAGTGATTGTGTTTAAAGTGTAATTTGGTTGATAGTGTCTTAAAGTGGACCTCTCATCCATCATCTTCAATTTATAGAAATATACATAGACTTCATATGAATTACTAATTCTTAGTAACCCCTTAGAAGATATGTTTTAGTCACTATTCCTTATTTGATTCATAAAGTTTTGATTAAGGATCAACTATAGTGTACAAGAGTATGTTGTTGTATCACCTATAGTAGTATAGGTTTTAATTTCATGCATTTATATATCTATTTTTATCAATAAGATAGTACATCTTAAGAATTTAGATTAAATGATGTACAAAGGGAGATATAACCTTAAACTATAGGTCTAGTCCATCCATAGGTCAACCATAACCTTGGACTAATCCCATGTTACCCCAAACTTGGAAAGGTCTAAACAATTCTCTCCTAAGGGTATAATTAGGTGAGTTAGTAAAGAAGACACCATTACCATGATTGGATTAGGGATTGATATAGATGTATGCATGTAATTATAGTATATGGATAGATAAACTCTAGTTTTATAGCTCTTGTAGTGGCATATTACTACCTAACAAGACTAAGAGACGATTTCCTTTAGGCTTATTAGATGTGGCTAGGGATATGGTTGAGTTTACTACATTATTTACATGGGGACAATGTGTAATTATACACTTATATTGATACCTTCATCATGTGGTATAAATTTGAGGATAACCATAGGATCATATATATTATTTTAAAAGTGGGTATGGGAGCATATAGTAATGGAGAGACCATTGGGTTAGCTAAGGGGTAGAGGTATTAGGGAGCCTTTTTCATATAGGTGGCATGTGATTATCAGAGTATAGAGGGCACACTTAGGAGATGTGGATTAATATATGATGTAATTTGATGATATTATACCATAGGATATTATGTGGATGCCATATAAGGAGGCCAACCCATAGTGGATGTAAGATATTTTATACATGGATTATATGATGACTATGTGTTACATTATAGGGATATATGATTATATTATTGAGTGATACATGAAAGACATGGTTAAGAGATAGTTTGGGTGAAATAGGATGTACTTGAAATACCACATGTATTTTAATAAGATATGAGATAGAGATGATAGTGTGGGCCATGTATTATCCTAAGAGTGGCATAACATATCTAGATAAAGATACACACATTTACATTTTGATTGAGGAGAGATGTTATAGATGTAGGGATTAAAGATGCATACATAACATGGTGGGAGAAGTAGAGACCATTGAGGCTGACATAGCCATATGTACCACTAAGGACTTGATGGCATATATTATAGGTTTTGTTTAGCACACATCCATATAGGATGAGCCTATATACTAAGATTATGAGATCTCCCCCAATACATGGTGGTGGAGGTTACACATAAGATAGGATGGTGGATAGTAATAGGATAATGAGATAAGAGATTATATAGATGACCAGGGATAGAAAAAAATATTAGATAGGTAAAATGTGATGGAGGAGAAAGAGAGACTCCATTATTAGTGATTAATATTGGTGAGGAGGGATATAGAGAGGATATAGGGATACACACAATGTGTGTGTGTGTGTGTGTGTGTGTGTGTGTGTGTGTGTGTGTGTGTGTGTGTGTGTGTGTGTGTGTGTGTGTGTGTGTGTGTGTGTGTGTGTGTGTGTGTGTGTGTGTGTGTGTGTGTGTGTGTGTGTCTGTGTGTGTGTGTTGGGTATTGATTGTGTTATGGATTTGTTTATGGTTTATGGTTAAATATGTTTAACATGGATAAACATTTGAGATGGATACATGTACTAGCTATGAACATATATTAAATTATCTCTCTTGCATTTGATATTTTGACACATGTTACTTTTTAAACATTTATTATGTTATGTACAAAATGAATGTGAAAATGTATGTATGAGATGGTTGAATTATTATTTTATTATATTATTATTTTAAATTTTCAACACTATTTTATGACATGAATTGAGAAACCTTTATTTTTATGTTGCATAAGATAATATACACTGATGATATAGAAACATCATGATGTGTTATTGCATTATATGCATAGGAATTGTTAGACTCACAAGTGTAATATTTAGTGCATCATGATATGGAAGATAATAATAACACCATTTGTAGTACATATAGTGATCTAGACTAAAAAGAATTAAAAAAAGCAAGATAAAGACATTTTCAACAATACAATTGATTAAGAAAAATAAATAATAAAATTAAAAAAGTTTTTTAGGTTTTGTTTTTTAATTTTTTTTAGGTGGTGGTGCTGGTTGACTTCACCCTATATACCCCATATATCTAATTTTCTCCTACATAATTTTTCTGAACCTCAGGCTGTTGTAATCTCCTCAATGAGGGAAGAGATGGAAAGTGGTGATATTAGGTAAGGTGATGATGTTTAGATGAAGTCTACCTACCCAAGAAATGATGATTAAGTGATAGGGTTTTATTGTAGATGAGTGTTATGATTTTTAATGGATGAGTGAATTATTTAAGGATTATATATAAGATTTTTATAAGCAAAGGTATATCTACAAGACTATGAAGGTCAAACTATAAACTAACAAGTCAATAGGCAATTAAAAATATGGGATATAGAAAAATGAGAAAGGATATACACAAATGGATAATAGATGGATGTATAATTCTATGTTATGCCCCTAAGTAGATAGGGTGTATATAGATAATGATGTACACATGGTGGTGAAGACTAGTTTTCACCATGATACTTAACCAAATCACAATAATAATGATTTTCACTTTTGGATGAAGTAAAACTAAATATCATAACATGATTTTAGATTATTTGACAAACTATACCTTACACTGATAGCCTAATTACAATTAGTTTTTTATGTTCTCCCAACTTTCTATTTTTTATTTTCTCTCATAATATATATTAATTTAATAGATTTATATAAAATTTATATCACACGTTTCATGGTTTTATATAAATCAATATTCATAAATAGGTTGATTTCAATTAAACATTTTTTTAATATTTAATATATTTTGATATAAATTTATGTGACTCACTGAAAATGTAAATCCCACTAATTTATGAATGCTATTTAAATTCAATCTTTTCATATATTTATTTTATTAATACCATTAAAAATGTGACACATTTTTATTTCTTCTTGAAGACCTAGGTCCCTGCACCCCCTAGATCCTTGCTCTATGCTATATACTGGTGGCCATTTGTTTCATTCCTTATGTGTTGGTGCAAAACCTTCAATCAAAAAGGTCAAAGTGTCCCATATGAATCTCTCTTATAACTTCTCTCACTTCCTATGTGCTCCCATAGTCTTCTACTTTCATTTTGAGTCCAATTTTCTGGGTTTCTTCATGATTTGTTCTCATTTGACTGGGTCCTCCTAATTTTTTTTGTTTTGTTTTTTTTCCATTTTTTTGTTTTTGTTTTTTTGACATATATACAATATCACTAGAGTAATTTAGGCATGGAATCAGTTGAGGTTCATGATTTTCATGGTTTCATAAAGCTCTTCTCCTTTTTAAGTAGCCAGTTTGTAAGCACCTAATCCATATTTGGCAATGACGATGCATGGACCAAACCAGTTAGGTTTGAAGTTTCCTTTCTTTTCATAATCAGCATTGGTATTCTACTAATTTTATTTTAGAATTATATCTCCAATTTAAGATTATGTTACTCTGATTTTCTTATTGTAACTATAGTAGAGATGTTTTTTATAGGATCACAGATGGTTAAAAACATTAAGACATTTCTCATCCAAGAGATCAAGCTCATGTAACCTTGATATGTCATAGGATTATTCTCAATAATGTTTTATAAATAGAACCTTAAGTATGGGATCTTTATTTCAATGGGTAATATTGACTTAGTGTCTTAAATAAGGGAATACAAGGTTTCCCCCATGGGTGTGTGAATGCTAGTGCGATACACCCACAAATCAAGGTAAATGTATAAGTGTCAATCATAGTCAACATAATTGACAATGAACTTAGGTAATTTGATGATATTTTTGTTTGATGCCTTTGCTTGACCATTACCATTGGGATAGTATTATGTTGATCATTTTTTATTGATATGGTATTTTTGAAAAAGGGATTTGACATCTTTATTTTTGAGATATTTTACATTATCAGATATAATGGAAGAAGGAATAACATAATGGTAAATTATATGATTTAGAATAAACTTTTAAATTTTTTTTCTAGTTACATATCTTGAAGGCATGGCCTCCACCTACTTGGTAAAATACTCAATTATAGTAATGATATTCTTGTGGCCATTAGAATAAATAGTATTGATTTTTCCAATGAGGTCTAAACCCCATCTATAGAATGGTCATGACATGGTAAGAATATACAAATATTGTGATGAAATATGGATCAGTCTATCATAATTTTAGAATGGGATGCAATTTTTGACATATAAACATCAATAAGTTTCCATCATTGGCTAGTAATACCTTATTCCTAGAAGCTTTTTGGCATAGACGATGCCACTAGTATGAGAACCACAAATATTGTTAGGAACTTATTTAATGACCAAGGAAACCTATTCATAATTTAAACACTATAATAAATTTTCATCATAACCCCTATAGTATAAGGTGTTTACAGGGATTGTAAAGTGAAAATCCCATTGGATAAAGGGTTTTTAGTTATTATGGGATAAGTTAGGAGGGATCACATTGCCTTGGAAATAGGCATATATGTCCTGGTATGAATGGGAAGTAGGACCAAAAAACTCATAGACCATTTTATATTTAGGAACATCATATGATGGACACATTAATTTCTTAATAAATAATTGACAATGATTATCTTTTGAGTGCATGTCTAGGAATGAACCAATTATAGCCATACATTTATTGCTTTATTGTTAACCCAAATAACTTGTTAAAATTGGATGGACTAAAAAATCTATTTGAAACTATCTACCATCTATTTATAATGAATTGATTTATCATATTTAGCTTGATATTCATGATTTACTTGGTTGATAATAATCTTAGAATCAATAAAAACTAGGATATAGTGGATTCCCCATTAGATTTTATGATTGAGACTAGAAATAAGAGATTCATATTCTTTGATGTTTTTTGTGTATAAGAATACTATCCAAAAAAAATTTAGAATGAGATCATCTTGTGGAGTGATAATAAATATACCTGTCCTTGAGCCATGATTTATGAAAAACCCATCAAAGTATAACTTCCATGATAATTATTCATTCAAGGACATAATATATTCATTTGGAAAATCCTTGATTAGAGGTTTGGTATTCTTTACTGGATCTTCTTCCAAGGTGTCTATTAGTATGTGTCCTTTAATATTTTTTGGTTAACCTACTATATATCAAACCCACTTATAATAATAACCCACTTAAAAATTATCCATGTTAGATCTGATTTGGAAAGGAGATACTTAAGTGGATCAGTTTTGGTAATGATTTTGGTTTGATTATTGAGCATGTAGTGGTGAAGTGTTTTATAAGTATAAAAAATATCTAGACATACCTTCTTGATGGTATAATAGTTTAGCTCATATGATACCAAAGTTATACTCATATACTATACTAGTATTTTTGTTCCATGTTCATCATGTTGTGATAAAAATTCCCCCAATGTATATTTTATTTTTGAAATATACAATATAACAAGTTTCCTAAAATTAGTTGCATTAAAACTGGTAGAATTTCTAGATATTTTCAAGGTTTAAAAATGCCCATTTTCATTCATCATTTGAGTGAAAAGTTCTATTCTTTTTAAGAAATGTGAAAGGATGACATATGTATACATATTGTGATATGAATCTTAAAATTTATTGAATCATACCTTGCACACTATGAATCTATTCAATATTTTAAGGTGTATCTATTTTAGTGATAGCAAGTACCTTTTTAGTATCCACTTCTATACCTCATTGTGATATAATAAAGCCTAAAATATTTCTTGAAGTAACCGAAAACACACATTTTTATAGATTGAGATGAACCTCATATTCTCTCAACCTTTAAAAAATCATGCATGGTACCTTGGGATGATATACTCTAGTCTTATATTTTTCCAAGATATCATCTACAGAGTCTTCAACAATATCATAAAGCATATCATGAAAGATAATTCTAATTGCACATTGATAGTTGGAAAAAGCATTATTGAGGGAAAATGCATTACTTGATAGTAAAACATGCCCCAAGGTGTGATAAATGGTGTATTGTTTTTGTCTTCAGGAGTTATTTTGATTTGATTTTACCTCAAAAAAAATTCCATTAAGGAAAACATGTCATGACCTATCATAGAATCAATAATCATGTCTATGTTTGGTAAATGAAAGCCATATTTAGGACATGATTTATTGATATCCTAGAAATATGTGTAAAATTTGATCCCTAATATTTTATTAGTGATGGGTATAATGTTTGATATCCACTCTGAATAGTATATTGGTCATATAAAACCAACCTCTAATTATTTCTACAATTATTCCCTCACAAGTAAGGCCACCTTTGGATGCATTTTTTTTGAGTTTTTGTTTGGTTGGATTTACATATTTATGTACAATAAGGTGATAAAAAACTATTTAAGGATCTAATCCTATCATGTCTACATATGACCATGCAAACACATCTAAAAATTCCTTGATAAGTAGATTCAAAGTGGTTTGTTCTTCTAAATTAAGGGAAGCAACAAATTTTACAATTTTAAGATTTACTTTAGTTCCAATGTTGACATCAATGGTCCTTATAATTATTAGAGTGTATTATTATTGAAATTTAAGTAGAAGAGGAGGAATATTAATGTCCTCATTGAGATATTTCTCATTGTAAGTGTATTTTAAGTTTGAACCTTCATCACATGGTATTTATGTCAAACAGACTTTGCTACTTGTAGGATGGTGGGGATGAAAAGAAGTTGTAAGTTATCCAAAGTATGAAAATTTATCCAACTAAATTGAAAAAACATTATTGTGATAACTTGTTGGTATAATATCTATAATTCTAATAAAATTAGATATGGATTCATCATTCAAAAACTAATCAAGTGAGGGTGGTTGTTATTGGTCCCATTAGATAAGTTGTGGAAAACCTAGTTTAAATGTCAAAATGGTAGTGTCATTGAATAAATTTGTAAGGGATAAGTATTAAAAGTAGATATAAATAGAACTCATTTTAATGTCTGAAGAAGTTTCCTAATATGTGGAAGAAGAGTCATTTTGTAATAGCATAAGCTTACACTAGATGGTTTAAATATAATATCATAAAAGGCTTTGTTGGTTTCAAATATTATAGGTTTTATGAGACCTTATTCATGAAGACCAAGATCCTTGCCTTTATATTTCATGATGTTACACATAATGGCTTTAGGTATAGGACATTTATTATTTTGGAAAAAATTATCAGGCTCATCAACATAGAGACAAGATGGGTTTGAATCATTAATATTTTCTTCATAAAGGAACCCACCATTCACAAAAGAAGTTTTGTGAAATTTATAAACCTATATTATTACTTCTAATAATGAGGCTTTCCATGATTATTTGGGGATGTATGAATATTTCCTAGATAATAAGTGTCATAGATTTCATATTCTCCCATACCTTTGCCCAAAATAGTGAATTTGGATGGAGGACATATAGTTTTGGATGTGGATGGGTAGATAGTGGATGCAAGATTTACATAAGTAAATGGATGAATAGTGGATGTATAAAACAACTCATCAATGTGGTCATAGTAAAAAATATTAGGTTACTCCTCATTAGGTGCTTATATATCATTAGTAAATGGTAGATAATTAAAATTTCAATATCTCCCTTCTAATAGTTTGTAATATTGTAAGGGTTGAGGATCACTCAGAATGGTAACTTCCATACCATCATGAAAAAACATTAAATGTAGATGGAGGGTGGATGGAACAAAATTCATGGTATGGATCCATGGACAACTAATAAGGAGGTTATATGGAAGGTATAAATATATTACATGGATTAATGTATCTTGAATGATAGACCCCACCATAAGAGAAAGAGAAATAGTTCTTACTCACTAATACTCATTGTAATAATGTGAATCTATTTTAATGGTATTGGGATCTAGTGCTACCTTATAATTTCCCATTTTTTCCAAACTTAAGGTACACAAATTTAATCCCAAACCATTATCTATAAATAACCTTTATACTTTATGTTTAGATATGATAACCATTATGTACAATAGAAGGTTATGAGGTGATCCCATAGGTGAAATGTATGAATGGTCAAAATTTACTTGATTGTTGGAGGACAAGTTTCCTACAAGTTACTAAAAATTATATGAATTTATATTCTCTAAACCTTATACTCTTGAAATTTTTTATACAAAATGTCCTTATATGTGGGAGACATCTTGAAAAGATCTAAATACAAATTTGGTATGGTGTTTTTTCAAGTTTATCTATAATTTTATATTTGACTTTATGGATATGCAAAGGGGCACTTGGAATTTTAATCTTTGCACACCTCATAGTGATGTCACAATCTTGGGATTTAATTATAACAATAAAAAAATGCTAATCCATAGAGTTAATGTGATTAGATATAGAATAAAAGGGGTGATTTGATTTATTGAAATTGTTTGTTTGATTTTTATCTTGGTCTTTCTTGTTACACACTTTCTCATCTTTTAAAAAGGGATCTTGATATATCCCTAGTTTCTAATTATTGGATGTTGATACATTTTCATCCACTGTTATTTCACTATTGCTAATAAGGTCTTAGATGCAAGGTTTGAGTTTCATACAATGGTTGGTAAAATTCCTTTTGATTTTTTGGTAGTCATAATATTCATTATCTTTGTGCCACTCTAGTTTTAGAACATTCTCATCAAAAGGCTTAGTGTGTGGAAATCTAACCATGTTTATAATGACCAAAATTTTGAAATATAACATCATAAGGTTCTCCCAAAGGAATATATTTTAATTTTCAATTTTATTATTGATGTTAACCACTTGGTATGGAGATGTTGTTAATATTATAGGTGCTTTGGATTTGTTTAACATTATTTACATAGTCTCTTATGATGTTTTTTTATTTTCATAAAACTTGGATTTTTTGTTTTGATTTGAATAAGATTTAAATTATATATTACTAACTATGGAGGTATAACCATACCCATATCCCACTTAACCCGATTTTGATGGTAAATTGAGAGTAATTTCCCAAAACTAACCACTTGTTGAAGCATTATAATTCACAATAATGAAATGGTTATCCTAGGATTAAGGTTTATACAATATTTTATGAAGGGATTAATCTATACAAATTTTAGTATGAGAGGTTAAAAATTATGGAAGAAGTTAATTTAATGGATGACATAAATGGATCTAGTCCCAATATGCCCAACATAGTCATAAGATTTTAGTAGGTTGATGTGAGAAAAAATAATCATCAAGGTCATTATTGAAACCTTTGGTATTATATTATAGTAATTATAAATAAAAATGCTTTTTTTATTTTAATTTTTAATTTTTTTATAAGCATTCTACAAAAAAAAAATAGTAGGTTGTTTTTGAAGAGTTAGGAAACCCAAAAGTTAGAAAAAATTAGTCAAAAAAAATCTGTAATGAAACCATTGTTTCATAGAAAATAAAGAATGATGAAATTATAAAATTAAAAAAATAGAGAGACAAGGAAACAAAGAATAAAGTAGTTGCGAACATGAAAAAAGATGTTGCAATAAATGGTGTGATTACTATGACCCAAGACAAATTCATCAAAAAAATAGACAAAATACTAGCCTAAAAAATTAATAAAAACACAAATAAATAAAAATCAAATTAAATCATTTCACTAATAAATAATTTTACTAAAATATTGGACAAAACTATTAAAAAATTTACTAAAACTATTGGGATAAAAAGAGCTCAAAAACACTGGCAGATAATTAAATCATTATAATAAAATACAAATTAAAACTACTAAAAACTTTAACAAAACCATTGGGATAAAAAATATAACAAAAATAAAATGTAATAATGAAATAAGGAAACAAAAAATTAAAATGATTTACCAAAAGGTAAAACTATCACTATTAAGAATTAAATATCTACACTAAGAAACAAATTCATCACACATCAAAAAATTTGATTGAAAACATAGAAAATATCACCAAAATTTCTAATTTTTAGATAGTGAAAAAATTTAAAATAGAGGAATAACATATGTAAAATAGTAAATAGGTAAGAGTTAAAAATCTAGGAAAGCAAAAAAATAAAAATAGTAAAGCATAGTTAGGGGGAAAATGTAAGCAAAAACAACTAGTGATAAAACTACTACACCTTAGAATTAATCTATTCCTCTATGTAAAAAAAATATTTTTCAATCATACCAAACTAATATTTCATATATTGTAACCATTTTTATGTATGTGACCATTCATTAACTCAGATAGTTGGAAAAACAAACTTGTAACTATCACAAAAATCCTTCCAAACTAAGATAAATAGATATGGACTTGGAACTAACTTAGAAACAATTAGAAATCATAATAAATGAAATTATGATAAATAATATGTGGGAAAGTTCCCACAAAGTGTGCTATAATTTTATACATAAATTTAGAATCTAATTAAACTAAGAACAACAATGTAACATGTGAATCCTATTCTGAACTAGACCAACCTCTGTTAGAGTAGCAATAATGAAAAATAAACTAAAAAAACTAAATAATGAAATAATTACAATGAATGTGAAATATATTCACCTTATCCATTATGAAAAATATGTATTTTATCTTTCTTTTTGATGAAGGAACTTAATTAATCTCCAAACAAAGTGAATTGGGTAGCATATAGATGTAACTTGGATTTTCAATGTATTTTTAGATTAAAGTTGGTAGAGATTTGACATATTGAAGTGGTTGATGAAATTGATGTATTTCACATGAATTTATAATCTTTTGGGTGTTGAGATGAATGGTTGAGAATAATCTAGGTTTATTTAATTTTGATAATAATCAATGGTTGGATTTGAATCCTCATCTCCATGGATGATCACTAATTCCCATGTGTGTGATATGAATATGGAGAGTTAGTTGGTAGTTGAAAATTTCTTATGAATGATTCAAGGTATTTTAATGAATCACCATGGTATTTGAAATGTTTAAATGATGACTCAACAATTGGTTGAGGAGGTTAAGGAGTTGGCTGGATGACTCAACACTTAGTTTAAAGAAGTGTGGAAGATGTCTAGATGAGGTTAAAATTCCACATTTTAATATGTTTTGAAGAATTATATGTGCATTATAATTAGTTAATGTATATTTATTATTTATTAAAAAAATGGATGGAAATGATGTTAGTGGGAAATTTGAATTTAGGATGGTGAATGAGTTAGTATGTCAATTTTAACTAAATTTAATTATGACACTAAATGTGGTAGAATTCAAGTGTCTACAATTATACATTTTATCAAATATAAAACTTCAAAATACCTTCCATTTCTTATTTTACATCGTCTTTAATGGCACATGATGGCTCTCTTTTCAAAACCCAATACTTAAGAAAAGCCCAATGAGACTAATGCATAAAAATTTATGGAATATCTCTGTGAACATCCACAAAAGGTTGAATCACTTTTATATGTTTCTAGAGATAAAAAAATAAGGGTTCCCAAGATATATCTCCAATATTTCCACTTCCACTAGTACATTGATTCTTATTTTTTCACCTTTAGTTACTATCATTACATTATCCCTTGGTCTGGGAACATCACTTGGTTTCTAATAGGTATCCATTCATATGTATACTCAAAATAATTATACTCATTCAATAACCTATAAAAATACTACTCTTGAGCATACAATCCATGACTTATAAGTGAAGCTATCTCATATTTAACAAACTCTCTCATTCTAGCCCCTTCATCAACTCATGTTCCTTGTTACATAATTATTTGGAACCAAAAATTTCATCTTATCCATTACCAATTGATTTATAATTCCTAAGTTTCCTTTATTTGATGTAAAATGTGATATTTAATATGATTTGTGTGCATTCCATGCAACTTTTATAGAATATTCAAATAACGAATTTTTTTTGATAAATTTCTTTCCAATAAGTCTCAAAAAATATGCTCTTAGATAGTTTTATGATCTTCCTCTTCAATTATTAAATGTTTTCATTCTTTTATAAAATCAATTTTTAACACACTTTTATATCAACATTGGTTCAAAGATATCATATGCTCAAATTTCAAATCTCAAACAAGGGTCTAATGAAATAATCAATGAATATGTTCTAAGATACAAGACTATGATATAAAAAATGACAAATGAAATGTTTTTTTATGATCTCCAAGATATGTTATCTCAAATTTTACCATCTCAACTTCAAAATTCAATTATATTTGATAAGTTAAAAATATTTTGATGAGTTATGCTCTATAATCAAAGAGCTGGAAGTCAAATTATTTAATTTGAATAAGCTTAATTATACTTCAAAATTTAATTTTAATTCAAATTTTAGGTTTTAAAAAATACAAATTACAATATAAAACTTAATGAAATTAATAATGAAGATAAAATTACAATAATTTTTATCTCATAACCATCACAAAAACTTCAATTACAAGTTCCACCAAGTAGGCAATTCTGAAGGTTGCCATCACCTCCTCATGTATTATTGTAAAAATTAATTTAATGTGATTTATTTTATCTCCATCCACTAATGGAATAAAACATGTCTAAATAAAAATTTAAATTTTTTGATATCAATTCATATTATGACTACCATTGATGTATTGGTCATTCTACAAATAGATGTTTCAAGCTCAAAAACAAAATTCTAGGTCTCATTAAAGAGAATATTATTCATAATATCACACCTATTTAATATGTTGAACCAAAAGAAAAATAAAATTCAAATCTCAAAATGTATAATGATCCTTTTCCAAATCATGAAAAAAAAATAAAAAGGATAATTTTGAAGTACATTATGGATATAATTCTCATCCTTCTCCATTTACATATGGGAATTCACTTGATAACATCATTGGTATAGTTATAAACAAATGAACATGTACTCTTGATTCATGTACTCTTGATTCAATTGGTATAAATATCATATGATTAAATTTAATTATTATGAAGTTTATGATAATAATTATGAGAGAAATTTACTCTTTATTCAATCATTTGTTGATAAAAAATACTTAAATATTGTTATGATAGACAATGGATCAAGAAAAAATGCATTCACCATAACATTTATTTATTCTCTTGGTTATACAAAATAATATTTATTGGATACTTCTAGAGTTGTGAAGGCATTTTATGATCATAAAAAATATAATCTTGGTCATATAATACTAATTTTACAAGTGGGACCTCTAATATTTCCATTTTCATTTATACCAAGCACATGAACCTTTAATAAGCTATTAGGATGCCTTTGAATAAAAACTATTATAGTAGTACCTTTTATAGTGTATAAATGTCTCAAATATATTCATGGTAATCAAGTGGTCATAATTCCAAGAATACAATATGAATGTCTCTTTGGAATAGCCCCTTATATAGATAAATATAGGGCTCAGTGGGAATAATTAACCTATCCATATATACCCATCTCCCTTATCTCTATATGGCAAGGAAAACAAACCAGCCACTCCCCCTATCTAAATTTCTAGATGTTGAGGGCCCCTTTCTTCTATATGTTATTTAACATTTACATGAGTAGAGTAAGATTATCCTAGCATATATGAGACCATATATCCCATTTATTTATATATGGGAGTGGTAAGCTATGAGAATGAACTATCAAACACTCAACCTATCTATATATGGGTTTGGCCTAGACTAAATAACTAGGGAAAACACTTGGTAACTATCAGACTAGGTTATTATATATGTAATACAACTAAACCTGACCATTATATGAGATCCCTCCTCCACTCTAAGCCATATAGATAGGGTCTAAATAGATATATGGGTGCCCACCCTAGTCTATATAAAATGAATTAGTTTGTTTGAACCTAGCCTAGTCTTGCCCTATATATAGATATAAAAGTTTTTCTATTGATTTAATATCTATAAGAACCCAACCCTAACCATCAATAACTTGGTTGTCTAAACCTATTTTAATAATTATCTATATATATATGGGTGCCTGGCCTAGGAAAAATAAGAATGAATCAGTTTGTCTTTCAAAAATTGCCCATTTAAATAAAACTGTCATTCACCAACCCCCCATTATATCAATATAGATATCTAGGGTGAAAATTGAATCTCACCTTCCCTATTCAGATATATTATCTCCCCACTCCCTGTAGAGACTGAGTCTTTCCTCTTTGAAATTAGTTAGGGATACCCTATCTATCTCGATGACTAGCGGTATTTGGGTTAGAT